>LQNK01001100.1:81939-156007 GCA_001586405.1 Phoebis sennae | reverse complement strand
TGAGACCAAAACGAATAAACCGCGCATCTGTAGGTGCATATAATAGAACAGTGAACAGACCATGTTTGTACATCAAATATTTTTAAAGGTATTTGACAACCCGATTGGCGCAGTGGATATAGCAATGGTACATTGCGCGAGGGTGTGGGTTCGATTCCCACGAGTAGAAAATTATGATGTGATGAACATCCTACTTTTCTACAAAATAGTATAAGCTTTGCTTAGTTTGGGACTAGGTGGTACTGCGTTAAATGTCCGTGTATAGTTATGCAATATGAATGTTTTATAGTCCCCAAAACCATGACCTGAATTTTTTCTGTTCATTCATTCGATCATTTTAATAAAATTTTATTTGATGATAGAACGATATGGTGTTAGACTTATATACTGCTTTATTTGAAAAAAATATTTTTATACTGATTAGGTGAACGTTTGGCCATAGTTACCGTTTGATGGTATTTTAATGTAATGTAATTGAATGATGTGGCATTTCTCCTGAAGTAGAAAAAATGTTAAAAATTTACCTTTGAAAAGTTTACAATGTACGAAATTTTGCAATCCACACGAGCCAAGCCGCGGGCGGAAAGCTAACGTCCGATAACCTCAAGATAAATAGCTCGCTGAGTTTTACCCTCCACTCGCGCACTTTTATTTACGTTGGGCCGCTTGTGCGATCCGAAATCGAGATCGACCGGCCATAAATAATATATCATGAAACGCATCGCAATTTGTTAAACGTTTGGTTACATACCCGCGGATCAGGCGAGCGCAAAAAATAGCGAATATCTTGCATCTTATACTGTAACCTGTTACGACTCACCTCACCTATAACGCAGAGACGACCTTAGTAACATTTTATATTCAGCATTTCTCTTCTTTACATTTTTATACTTAAATTATACATATTCACATCAAATGGGACAAATATAGAGGATATGTTTTCAGCACAGTAAAAAGTTAGATAAATAAATTTTCCTGTGGGATTTTGACTTTGCTTGCTGTATTACAAGCTTTTAGTTTAGTTCGGCAGTAGAGGCTTATCCAAGTTTTATAAAATGAATACTGAAAACTTTTCTATATATTTACTGTTATTGGAGAATAGCGAATTTTTTAGTTTTTTAGTTTTGTGAAGTTTGAAATATGCATTTTGTACACCAACATACGAATCGAATACATGGCATGGGCATACGAATGTACTAGAAAAATATGAAACAATTTGAATGATAAGGATCTTTTAGTTTATATGATTTAATGCGTTGAATGTATACTATGTAATATTAAGCAATTACATTTGACTTAATATGCATTTCGTATACCAACATATGGACATACGAATGTTCTAGAAAAATACAAAATTTCAATTCAATAAAATGCGTTAAATGTATATATTAAACAACTACATTACTCGGACTTTATGTAATCCTTTAACTTCACGTCTCACCTGAACAATATTCATATTTCATTGCGTCTTAACGACATACCATCTAGCTTAACTAGATAATCTCTGTAAGAAGCAACTCCACGCTAACGAAGTCGCCAGTGATACAGTTAACAATTTCGGTACTACGCCCGCACAAAGGGCATCTCATTTCGGCAGCAAAGACAAAAGCGCCAATTACAACAGTTAACGGTTGTGCCACGCTCCGGAGACCGCGTGGGCTGCCCAGTGATTAACTATGACTTTTATTGTAATGAAATTGTGAGATGCCTTATTAAGTATTTCGATATTATTAAAAATAACGGTACAACATTTGAGAAATTCCACGTCAATTATTAACGTTGTTAGACAAGGATATAGTAAGGATAGATAATATATAGCTTGTATAAGTTCTTAAATGCTTCATATTTTCTCAAGTAATGTCGTCTTAATACTGTAATATTAAACTGTAATACAGGACGACTTAGCTCCAGTACTTCCAAGATTATTAGCAAGCAAGTACTTGCTAACTGTGCAATATTTAAGAGCCTTCACGTAATCTTCTCGTACAAGTAAATAATACGATATTGTAAGGTAGAGATTACTCAGAGTGTTAGTTTCTATCCTATGATATATAGATTTAAAAATATTGTTTACTAGAATCAATCTCTAGAACAACTGATACAGTTCCAGAGATCAGTACAGTATAAAAATCCCATCTACACGCGATGAAGTTTTCGCTAATATCAACGCGTGGGCTAAGACTCGTGTCTTATACCATAAATCGTCAAATTACCCATTCAACACTGTTTCCTATACAACGATCACTCCACCATCAACAAAATTTATATTCATTCGACACAATCCCGCGTTTCCTTAACACATCGCCTAATAGCTCATGATCAATGAGCGCAAATTGAATAGCTTGAATAGATCGCGATGAGTCTGTGCTATTGGTCGATTTGACCCAGTTATGCGCCATCCATCACTGCGGGGCCATTGACGCCGACACTTGTCCCGAAGACTGATCGGACAAAGGAGCGAATGGTTAGTGTTATGAGGCGTTGACAATATTGTATACAGTGTAAAATGTATCGGTCAGGGCTTGTTGGTCAGGAATGTTTATGTTTCTAATAGATGACGAGGAGCGTTCCTGGGCTGCATATAAGAAAATGATTGAATTAGGTTTGTGTTTCTTTAGAGTGTATAGACGATATACGCTCATCCGTAACAAATGTCAATAGCGCGTTTAACATTAACGAATAACGTTTGATCCTAACAGTATTTGTTCAGGTTCATATGTAAAACATATGTTTGATTCATCGCAACGAACATATTGTAATAGATACATAGCCGTAAACGTGCGTCTTATTTGCAGCTCAACGCTAAGGTTTACGTTATTTTATTGTTCATATAACTTTACACTTTTTTTCCAAACGCGTCCGATCTCGATCTATGTCACAACACAAATTATTGACAATTTACCACACTCTCAAAGGGCTTGTTTCGATTCGATTGATTGATCGATTTTGGTCAATCTGACCCAGTTATTGTCCATCCATCATGGTGACGCGGCCGTTGATCCGACACTTGTCGCGGAAGACCGATCGCCGGACAAAAGGAACGAACAGTAACTACTACGTGCGAGCGTGAATGCATTGATGTTGGTATATAAATCAGCTACCGTTTTTGTATGTTCCAATAAAATACATTCGGTTTCGCTTGAGATTATGAGGTTCATTTAAGCAAGCAGCAAAAAACTTTATATATATTTTTTTACAGAACCAGATATATTTATTTCAATTCAAATAACTACTGTGAAGAATATTACATTCACTAAAGTGAAATAATTTTAAATCCGATGTTTATTTTATGTTATATTACAGCTGACAAGTGAAGCATGCGGAAGAAACACAGTGCAATGCTGCTTCACGCTAATCTTCTGCTGGGGGGTGGTAATTTTACCGGTGCCAGGTTGGCCCAATCGTGCGATGCTCCATTCCCTCTTTTATAGCCAAATATGTTATGCAGCAGAATTACACTCGCCTCTTACGACACCCACGGATAGATATAGGTTAGCTACACTCGTATTCTAACCTGCCACCATACGGGTCAAATGTAGGATGTGTTTATTTCATGTAAAGAATACATAATGGCAAAAAGCATAGACATCAACAAAGTATCATAAAAAGAACTAACTAATAGTATAACAAAATTGACTAATCTATACACTCATGAAATGTTACCTAAAGTCGCTATTTAACTATGTCTTCCTCGGCACGACTGATCCAACCATCAAGGGACCGAACAACATTGTATCGAGTATAGCTAAGTAATATGGATGCACTTCGCTCGTAATGGCCTTTATTCACTTTCAGTGTACTCCGACGTATGAAACTAGATTATTCGCGGTGGGAATCGCGGAGCTTTACACAAATGTTTTTTACGATAATCGACCAACCGTTGCTAACGGTTTATGGAATTAGCGAGATACTTAAGATTGGATTTATGTAACGAATAAATAGTTTCGAGTCCGTTTTATGTTTAGTTCAGTATTTAATAGCATTCATATGACTGTATAATTATAGAAGTGTAGTTTCGTAGAACGGTTACCTTTCTTGTAGTAGAAAACTTTGAAGAAACATATCGTTTACCTGAAACAAACAAATGGTTGACTGTTATATTCTTGTGCATTGATACATGAATCAAAATTGAATCTCAAGAGATTTAAAAATAAGGTTTCCTATATAAAAGTTAGGCAATTATTTTTCGTCAACATAGCGGTAAATTGTGTAAAACAAGATACATTACAAACTGCAATTATTTCTTAGCAACTATAAAATTAACAGTAATACAAATCCCATAGTAAATCTCACATCCAGGTCAATCGTGAATCGCCCAACAAAGCTCGTGTCACAGAGCATCAATAGATATAGAGCACACACAACCTTCACACTTTGAGACTCACGAAACAAAATTTAATTCACGGACTTGGTCCGTACGTATAATGATTTCTGAATAGATAAATGAAATGGGTAGTACACTTACACTTTTACACTTCATGACAATTTATAGAACCATGTAAAATCTGGCAATTTCAAGGCTGTTTATACGGGTACCTGTACCTACGTTGCACAACCATTGCCGCTATATACCTGTATATCCTCTACATCAAAGTCTACGCTCCTCAGTCACAATCGCGATGGCCTTACCTGACATTCCGAACCATTTTATAACATACACCTTGCGATTACATGGTTTTTATCACTCGTGTCTAAAGTACACACATACTCTTTGCCATCGACCCATACCACCACACGTTCTACACCTTTTTATCCTCTATACCCAAGTCCATGTCAGGTGGGTCGCGTGACCGCGGCTCTCCTCAGTCACCCGCGGGATCGCCTTACTATATTTTGTACAGATCCTTGTCAGATAAGTCACGTGACCATACTCCTTAGTCACCAGCGCAATCATGAGATGACATTCCGAGCCATTATATATAATACACCTTGCCATGGTTTTTATAAATCGTGCCTACGGTACACAGATACTCTTTGTCTTCGTTCCATACCACCGCACGCTCTACACCTTTTTATCCTCTATACCCAAGTCCATGTCAGGTGGGTCGCGTGACCGCGGCTCTCCTCAGTCACCCGCGGGATCGCCTTACCCGACGTTCCGAGCCATTTTATTAGCCATCAAGTGAACCGATCGCTACCCTTTATTTATCCACCCTACGCTTTAACGAAACAACCTGTCCACTTTTGCAGTGTATTGTTTACCAACGTATAGATTTTCCTTCTAGGAGTAATTTAACGTGTATTGTGGGTAGTTTAACTGCGTTGTAATTAATTTGTCAGGCTCGCTGTATCGATTTTCTTCTTATTATTTTTCTTATTGAGTCTTATTAAAAAAATAAAGCTTACTAACTGAAATTAGAATCGATGGCCGGCTAGACATATCTTGTTCACTTACAAGTGTTTGCATGTGTATCAGATATCTACTAAGTGAAAATCACTACTTAGTATAAAACAAAGCCGCTCCCCCTGTCACTCTTTACGTAACATATAGGCTACTTTTAATTCCGCCACGGGATCAGAAGTTACGTGGGTGAAACCGCATGGCTCGGCTAGTGTATATTAATTTAATGTGTATTTTTGAAATATAATTTCTATACAAATTTCGTTATTTATTTGTCTATGTCCCTTGCAGTTAATTACTAATTCTGATCAATTAATCTCCTAAAATTCCAATTCAAATGAGCCACCCACTTAAAGAAACAAAAGTCAATCATATCGTTATCAATGTTTATAATTACTACAAATTAATATCAGTACCAGGTTACGCAACGCTAGTGAAACTTGTTATACAAATCTGCGGCGTAATTGTAGATCATAATCCTGATAAAATAGCGGCTGAAGCAAGCATAGGCCATGCAGCGCACGACCGTTGACGAAAGTGAATTATTATGTTGTAATGAATTATGTGTTACTTTTACAAAACGATTTACAACATTTATATCAGGGGAAATAGAAATTGTGACAATGTGTCAATAAGGATACAAAATGCAGGCTTAAAATTTGCTAACGCTAAAACAACATCTGCATAGTGACAATATAACCGATTCGAAATGAAAATAACAATTGACAGTTACTTTTATTTAAGGACAAACACATCGTTATGCTTTCAATTCGACTATATTAGCACTTTTTACAATAATTATTTATTTAAACACGACCGGTTTCGAAAAAATTGAATTGAAAGTATAAAAAGGCCTTTGTCTTTAAATAAAAGTAATACGCAATTCCATCAAGAAATATGAATACAAAGTAGCAAGTACACTTAAAAAATTAATTAATATCTCAGTAAGAATTATTGAAACGTTAAATCATAAAAACGGAACGGCTTTAATTACATCCGTAAGAATTCCGTCACACTGGCGCCAACAACGTAAACAATAACAATTCCACTACAACAAGATAATCAGCTAAGTATGCATTGATCAAAGCGAATAAATATGCAGCAGGCAAATTTCTTATCAACGTCAAACTATTAAACAATTCACAATAAAGTCGTACCGAGTCGTGACTGAAAAACCTCAAAGCTATCAATAGGTCAAGTACAATATTTACATTATCAATAGTGTGCCATCGGCGTGGCGACGTTTTCACTCGCGCCGTGTTACCTTTAGAAAGGTTTCCCTCATAAACAAAGTGAACTCTGAACTTAATAACAATGTGAGGCGGGCGTGCGAAACAGAAGATGTACTGCGACTGGTAATAAGTCTTCAGCAGACGTGCTCGGGGAACCTATCTGCGGTCTGAGCTTGGGCTTTATCACAAATCAAAGCGACACGATGCAAGAATTATTAATGACAAGTTAGAATTGAAAATCTAATTTCGCGATCCTTGTTTTGGTGCAAAACAACAATTCCAATTTATAATGTAGAGTAGGTTGTACGCTTGTCTTACAAAAGTGTTAGATTTATCTCTATGAAATAGTCTAATAATGTACACAAAAAATGCGTTTTTAAAAGTAGACCTCGATTTAATGTGAACGCGTTTGTAAAGCATCTACCTCAAGTCTTAACTTTAAATGCTTATGGTACAGTACAAAGAGGTTTATAAATTGTATGTACACGAATTTTTCGTTAAAGGTAAATCGAATTACCGACAAAATCAGTCGTGTCGGCGCGGCGATTGCGCTGAGTGATACCACCATTTCTGTCTATTGTCATAATTCTGACCCAAATCTGATTGTTTTACCAATATGGTTGTGCTTTATGAGAACTGTTCTTCCTAACCTTTCGAACGTTTGTTTGGTAAATGTAACGGTGCCGTTGTAATTCTTTGTTTGTCATAACAAGGTCAGGTGTGTGTGACAATAGACAAATTGCCACCGCTATCTGATTTGTAACTCATGACCCGAACTGTAATTTTGTACCGACATTTAAGTGACCTTGTTCTAGTATTGTTTCAATTTAAGACTGCAGCCTTATATGCAAAGTTGGAATGACTATAAATAGATATTGAAATGAAACCGTTCATTGATATTCAAGCCGCATAAAATGTCATATCTAAAATATATGAATAACAATTACGAATTAATCAATATATTACGAGAACAGCAAAACTCTGCTACCTCTTTAAAATACAAGAATATTATACTAAATGAAACGTATAGGATTTCTCACAATTATCCGACACGTAAACAAATATAATGGTACACGTGTAATAGAGGTAAAATGTTTTCTAAATTAAATAAACACGCACAGCTCCGGCCCGGCGAGTTTGTATAATTTGACAATTTACAAGGGATCCAAATCAGGCGTCTTTAACTCGTTCGTTAAAACCCGAACAATAGTCGACACACTATCCATCAAATGATGCACGCAACGGTCTCTGATGGTTCCTTTAATGCCCAATTTGTCACTAATTGTAAAACATTTGAGGCAGTTAATGACGCGAAAAGCAAACAGCTTGTATGGTAAACATTGCGTGGATAGATGCATTTACTACATTGATCACCTGGTTATTTATATGACCTCCAAATTAAAATTATCTTGGTATTTCTTTTGTTAACAAAATGGTTTTAAATTGCAACAATATTTCGTTTATGTCATACCAACACGCACTTCTATTAACATAAAACAACAACTAGTTTTTACATTCGTTACTGAATATTCTCACCAAAAATAATTTCTTTGTTTCCCTCAAAAAGGAAGTAAGGAGGACGAAACTACATTAAAATTAGGCCAAAACGTGAGGGTGAAGCTGCTAAAATTCAGAACTTAGTAGCTTTGAATGTCTAAATTGACCGGACTACTAGTCAAATAAATTAAACATCATTATTATTCAATATTCATATAAAATAATCACAGCGTAACAAAGACGTCCACAGCTTTATCAATCGAATATAATTATTTTAATTAAATAATGATAAAAGGTGCACAAGTCGCACCTTGTTACCTTGTGACAAACAGCCACAGCAACATAAGCGATCACCGCTCGAAATGAATAAATTAAGATAAAATGAAAGCTATTCTCCACCTCAATTACTACCCACACGATGATTAGACGTTTCACTAGACCGAGCCTCAATCGTCCCAGCTTGAATTATTAAGTGCTATCTTTGTTATAAATACATTCAACGCGACTTAGATTAATGGCATAAAATATAAACGGACTTTTTCATTCCGATCGCCTTTATTTCTTGTCAACATTCTAACTCCTGGATTAAGTGCAGTCGTTTATCTTTACATTTATATGTAACAAAGTTTTTCTTTACGAGCAATTTCGTTAAAGTGCGGTCGCTTTTATTTTGGCTACTCGATTTTATAACCTTCGGTGCGGAAAGCTTGAGTACGGCTGTTAAAAAAAATTACAACTTCTTCACAGTTTTCCTATTGGATATAAATAGATACGAATTTATTTATAGAAATTACAATAAACATAATTATCTACCTACTTAGTTTTAAAAAAACTCATGTCACAGTATCTTGCTTCATTACTGTATACCACAAAAAAGAAAATCTAGCCTTAAATCAATTAGAAAATAATATATGAATAATTATATTAATTATAAAGACACGCACCAGCATGACCGCCAAGTTCAAAGAAAGGCGGACGATACGCCAAGTGTATATTTTACACGAACCATTTCGAGGAACTTAAGACCTCTCACAATTGGCAAACTATTAAATCTACGTTCATTAAATTTGGCATATTCCTTAAATGGACCAATTTAGTAAAGAAATTTCATAAATTTAGCTCCAGTGGTTATTTTATACCAACCAAATATATAAAGCAGAACTTGGCACCCATTTAGATATTTAAATTCTTTGTAGGTGAACTTGGCATTCATTTCGCATTTCCTTTTGATGTTATTAAATACAATATACTAGTAAAGTAGTAGAGTATAAATGAAATCTGATCACGTATGTACAATTACAAACACTTCGAACGTCCGTAATAGAATGGTCCTTACTAGGATTATTCCTGACCTAACTGGTTTAGGTTCAACATCAAAACGATCAATCACTGGAATACTAAATTCGTCATACAAGAGCCCCTCCATACACAGTAGCCAGAAAACACGTACTCAGTAGTGACTGGCCGTAACACTAACGTCGTTCATTACTGCGACCAGCGACTCGACCTTCGGGCCCAGGCTGAATACTGAGCAGTGTAATAACGAGACAGAGGTGAACGCCGCTTTCGTATGCAAAAAGCGTTAAGTGTTAGACGCGGTTATACGGACCAAACATTAAACAAGCGTTTGCGAGTTGAAATAGAAATGGGTTGTTTGAGTGGGGTTCTTTCGCGAGCGCAATTCCGCCCGAACGTGTCTTGTTAGTGAATGCTGTATGTAAATCGCGGTGACCGTGGCCACCAAATTGCTGTAGCGACGCCGAGATAGAGGATTCATTGTTTTTCACTTTCCATTGAATACTATTTGCTTTGATTTATACCGTATTATTTGTTACAAAATAAAATGTCGGTATTTTATTTATTATTTTTAGTAATTTTACCGCAAGGTATTCGATTAAATATTTAGTAAAAAGACAATTTAAAAGATCTAAAATATAGAAAGAAAATAAACAATTGTTTCGACACACAGTTTAGATAAATAACAATTACAAAGCCACACAATAAACAAAAAACCAATATGAATAATTTGAAAGATTATGCTTTATTTATTTTTTAAATAAATAAAAAAAAAGATCAGCAATATAGATAAATGAATAATAATAACACGAACCATTCGTCCCATACACAACTTTTTAAAAGCTATAAAGCGTCAACGGGCATTTAACGTTACACAATGCACAACTAGAATCAATACGGCGTTACGAAGTGCTTTTAAAAATTTAAATACACTACAGTTACAAAAGTGTACGGCAGCGGAAAAGTCGCGGTCGAGCATTCGACTCGAGTGGTGTGCAGAAAAATATTTTCCCTTATTATTCACGACGTCGGCCACGCTTCTTACGCCGAGCGCTCGCACAAAGCACCCAGTGCTGTCGCCTTCCCCTTATTATGGACTTAATGTGAAATAGCAGACTTTAATGCAATTTTATACTAAGTAGGGTTACAAACTTCAAAGAAAATACGCCTCGCGTTTGTAATTAACACGAAATTATTAAACGCGGACGTTAAGGGAACGTTGTGTCTTGGATGTTGTCGCGGTAATAAAACGTTCTTAATGCATTTTTCTGGTACGCTGTAAATAGAGAAGATTGCGTCGTGACATAATTACGACTCTTATAATTTGAAGTTACGTTTATTCATGGTGTTCACTGGGGATAATTTACACGTTTATACGTAAAGCGAAACTTTCTTTTTAGAAGAACATTGCGGAAACAAAGAACGTATGTATGTCTTGACATATGCAGAACTTGACATATATATGAAAAAACGAAATGACAAAAAAAATCAGCTCTTGGCATATAGTTAGCAAAATAATACAGCATACTTATGTATAGTTTGAGGCTTCTATAAGCGTAATTTGTGCACAGAGCACAACTTTTAAACCCTATTTATTTAAAGAAAAGTCAAGATGCACAGA
Organism: Phoebis sennae; assembly: GCA_001586405.1. NCBI lineage: Eukaryota > Metazoa > Arthropoda > Insecta > Lepidoptera > Pieridae > Phoebis > Phoebis sennae. The sequence goes on along the minus strand of LQNK01001100.1, from coordinate 145,020 downwards.
ATAAATGCACGCTTAATTCTCGCTAATAAGCAATTGATCATAGGTTCCGCAGGGCGACCCCGCTTCGTTAACGCCACACGAGTACGACAGCGAATGGCATTTCAGTTCGAACGTGACTTTCTTTGTCCCATTAACTCAACTAACCATTTAACTATTCATGCACAAATACCTGACGAGCGGAGGCGCCTATTACGGAGTCGTCGTGAATTAAATATCACAAAATCTTCACGTCTCGATTCAGTTTTGCTCCTTGAATTGCAAAAACTTTTGCCGGTCGGGAGATGTGCATATAGTATGAACAAAAAGTCACAATCTCGCCGAGATAGAATAACAAGATAACAAGCGTGGAGCGGCGGACTAAGACGGATAAAAACGAGACATGGGCCTACGCGCGGACGTGTACCTTGTTTACTTAAACGAGGGCCACATTAAGTGCCTCCGGAATCGGCTGGGCGGCTAACGGCCTCCAAGTACCAGCTCCATACATCAAGCTTTCATGAGAATATTCGAATAAAGGCATCGGGTGACGGAGATAAAACTACCACTATACACAAAAAAAATGTTGAACAATAATTTTATTCAAAAAGCTGAAATAAGCATTATTTGAAAATATTAATGTCATTTCCGTAAACAATAATATTTGATGCTACAACTGTAATGAAATACAAATCCTATTTACTTTTTCATTATGTAAAATTGATTTGAATAGGCATATTGTTTACTTGGCAATGGAATAAAAATATCGATCTATTTTCATGAAACCCGTTAAACTACAACTGAAGTATGATAATAACCATAAACTTGTGCATATCAAATTGAATACTGGAGAATCGATGCGAAAGTAAAAAAATGAATACTTTAAAACTGTAATTCCTTACACACTAAGTTTTATATAACAATTTTCACGAATAAAATATTTTTAAAGGATTTTAAACGCGGTTTACATACATTATTTTACATTATTATTTAACCCGACGATTCGAGCATAATAATGTAAAATAATGTATAATAAACCGCGTTTAAAATCCTTTAAAAAGTATTTTATTTAAAATGGAAAGTACTCGCGTTATAACAAACACAAGATTATACTAATTTTCATGAAATTATATAACTGTACTTCAGAAAGGTATAATTCTTAAGCATATACAGCTCGAAGTAACAATTTGCAACAGACAAAAAAATCTTTAAAAATTCCTCAAGTACGCCATCCATAAGATCGTTGTCACTACCGCATACATCAAACTAACAGCTAGATAGAACTGAAACGCAAATTTGTTATTCAAGTCATACCATAAATGCCTAAGAGTTTATCTGCTGAGATCGTGTCAGTGCACGTAAGCTGCCCACGGTCTTAGCTTTGGAGAGATTCTTGTCGCTCTGTGTCGAGATATCGAACGCGGGGAATGTTATACAACGCTCTGATATATCTACGAATATTTTAATCATTAAGACCGGTGAATTTATTCTCAACGTCTTCTAGGAAGGATAAGGGAAACTGCCGGTATTTCATCTAATTTTAGAATAGGAGGCGGAAAGATCCCAATAAAATATCATATTTAATGATTCGGATACAGTGGCGAAACTTTCTGTATAAATTACCGAAGAAGTGTTAGTATGTTTGCAGCTACTGAAAATTAGCTGATATTAACCCATATTTTCAGCTGCCTATCTTTAAATAAAACAGAGAAAAGAAATCCTTTAGGGATTTCTTTTGCATACAATTAATTGAGAAAGCATGAACAGTAATCCAGTATAAATAAAAAGCGCGATTTATGCCCGCTATTAAATCAAATACAAGACAATACTATACAATAAACTAATTCCTTTTGATGACCGCCCTCACGCGGCTTCATAAAATGTCCCACAGTTGTTGTATCTGCCCACTCACACTATCTGATGCTCTGTGAGAATTCACACAACTTTAAATGTATGAAGTGTTGTTAAGATACATTTTTATGCAAACTACATGACGAAAACATTGTTTTATACGGTACCGTAAAGGGCTATATGGAGTGTATGTATATGAAGTGTTCTCGGGTCACAATCATAAAACATGAATAGATTTTATTAAAAATGCACTATAATTGAAGAAATCCTACTAATTTTATAAATGTCAAAGTGTGTGAGGATGTATGTATGTACGTGTATTTGTTTTTCCTTTACGCAAAAACTACAAAACCGATTATGATGAAACTTGGTATTCATATAGGATCCAGAATAATACATATATAGGCTACTTCTAAACCCGAAATTCTCACGGGATCTGAACCGTGGGTTGTGGCTAGTTTTCACAATAATATATATCTATACTTTTGTAAATAGTGGAGCAATTAAAGAAATTACAGGTCATCTACATTAATGCCGTTGTTAAGAACTAGCTCCTGAACAGATGATCGGTTACTCTGCGTAAGCCCTTAGTTGAAAATAGAAAAATTTGTCCCTTTTGCAAATTTGTCCCTTGTCATTCCTACAAGTCTAACTAGCGTATCCGAAACACTTAAGTGTCACGCACAAGTACTGCGTATAACTCGTATTATTTTATATCACTCACGTAAGCCTTATCGGTCCACACTCCACAATCAGATCTGACGCGTGAGAACTAACGCGCGGAGTCACGAAAAAATGCATGACTCAATCCACGGTGACACGAAACATTGTTTCCACTTTCCATACAAAAACTATATATTCGAGGAAAAACTATTTATAATAAAGATAGAGAATAAAGGTTTTTATTCATACAGTTAGTTTGAAGTCTTAATACAAAACGGCGCGGCGTAAGCGTGCGAAATTAATTTCTCGTTCAATAAGGTGGCGGTTTATTTGCCAAATATTATTTGACTTGTAATAAAAACTAGCGAGATAACAATGTTACCACGCTATGTACCGTAAAATTAATATTGTATCATTTGTATTGTTAAAATTTCGTTTTTTTATTATAAAAATCGTATCTTTCAGTCCAAACTCACAACAAGAAAATGTGTTGTACCTATTAAAATTGTAATTTGGAAAAAATGAATTTTAAAATGGAAGTAAATTTAACTTCTCTAACAGTTCTGTTTTAAAGCATCACAGATGCACATCAAAACCTTTTTAGAATACGCCTCATTTCCTAAGCATTATTTCAACAATCCATGAACACCGTAATGGATACACATTACACGGCACATTCAAAATACGCCTTAAAAGGACACCATAAGTGGCGTAACACAATTATTTCAATAGAAACGCTCAAAATTATACGCGTCTTAGGCGAGAACGCATTATCCATATATTTTAAGGCAATATGAGCAATTAAGCCGGCGATGGGATCAGTAGCGCTGACAAGGTGCAAACGAGAGTGGTCGGACCGGATACGTGGGGAAATAAAACAATACGGACGATGAATTACCATATTAAATAAATGTAAGCGCGGGAAAATCAACACGACCCGCTCTGTGTGGAAGGAGGGTTATGATTAAACGCTCTGTGAATCCTGCAGGTTGAGAGATCTAACACGTTTGCATTTTAAGTGCATCTTTTTCACGGAAAAAATAATATCCCACAATCTGTTATCGTTTAAATAAGTTTTTGTTACGTTTGTATGACATTAATTTACATGCCTTACACTAACGGCCGCTTTCAATATCCTATCTATCCCTTGTTTTGCTTAATAAAATCAGATAAATCTATATATTAGCACTTACTTTCATTTCAATATCCTGTCAACGAATAGCCTTTGCTATAATTTTGTCAATCTTACGTCATATAATCTGAAATAACTTTACTAACTAATCTCTGGTACTATTGAAAACGGCCGTAAGTGACACTTTTATGTAGAAAAATCATGGATTAGAAAGAAAGAAGAGTTTTTTCCATACATAAGCAATATCAATAAATACCAAACATAGAGAAAAATACAGACAATGTAGTAGTACAAGATTACATAAACTATTCCCTAATATAGAAACTAGGTTATTAAAACATCCGTTAATAAAAATTCGTATCCAATTTGTCTGTTCTCAGTCACAATGAACGTCAGCCGCCATCCGTCCGTCTCATCTATTGTCTTACTTTGTCCAATTCTAAAGATAAATGGCAAAGATGTCCGCACGATGAGAAAAGAGAATAATTCACGAGTCTTTCGCTATTGAACGAATGATATTTGAATGCTTATCTATATAGTTTACACAAAGAAAAGTATAGGCTCTTGCATTAAAATATTATTATATTTTATACTAGCCGCGCCCCGCGGTTTCACCCGCGTATCTTTTGATCACGCGGCAACCCCGGGATGAAAAGTAGCGTGTTAGTATGATATTCTCAACCATTACCAAGTTTCATCATAATCGGTTCATTAGTTTTTGCGTGAAAAAGTAACAAATACGCATACATACATCCTTACAAACTGTCGCATGTATAATATTACTAGGATTAGTAAGATTGGTTTGAAGACGAAGAACTTATTACGACACAATATAAAAATGTACCTAAACTTACTTTAAAATGTAAACAATTTCTCGTCAATTAAACCAACACACAACTTCCCGTGAATACGTATCAACATCAATCTACACCATTCCATTTATTTCACGCCACTCAATTCTATACACCGTTTGAGATTTAGATAAGCGCTCGAAGGGGTGGTGTTAGGGAATATTCAGTGGGCGCCGCCGCCGCTCAAGTCTGCTGACTCAGCGCGGCCGCACTCTGCCGCATCTGTCATTACCCGCTCCTATCATTAGGACGCACTTTGCGCGAGGTAAAAGTCATCGGACGCGTCAGTTCAGCCAGTTAGCACTGACTGTTGTTTTCGTTATTACAAAGCACAAATACGTAAAGGTTCGAATCTCAGGTACATATTTGTCACGTGAATTTTAACCAGGAATATGTATTACACACTGATATCTGGGTATGCTGACAAAGCATCTGTATAATTTAAACAATTCATCATATATGTCACCATAACCAGTTAGGCACTACTATAGTGGTTAGTGTTGTAAATACGTCAGCCAAGCTACGCTAGCTAAGCTTTGAAATTCTGCACTGTTTCCACGTAATCTTTAACTCGTCAATAGCTCTCTTAGACTCTCTTAGCTATTCTGCGTGGCTTCGCTCCCGTAGCATAATGTTTATAATATTATTTGCAACGAATCGTCTATCTAACACAACCGTTTTATTTTCAAATCGGACCAGCAGTTCCTGAGATAAGCACATTCAAACAAACAAACAAACTCTACGGCTTTCTATTTTTAATATAGATAATCACAACTTTTCACAATTTCCACATTGAAAAACATCCTTAAAGAGACAATACGTCCAACTAGAATCAACTTTTTCACAGACTCCTTAAGCCAATTACTAGCATGATTATCAAAATCCCCAAAAAAAGACAATCAAGTCACATCCTTGTTAACTACTGTGAGTTTATACAATACACGTCGACACCCTAACGACAAGCTGCAAAAAGTCTTAACAACTTATCGATCGTTGTTCATTATCTTTTTGCCTCGATTACTTGCAGGATTAAAGCGCTCAGTCGAATAAACATTATCATCTGCTATGTGTTTGTAAATGTTCGTAATTTTCTAAAGATTCACATCATACAAGTAGGATTGACATGTGATTTATTAAATTACAAAATGAAGCCGTAATTGGCGATGTATTTTTTATAAACATACATACAATTACACCATATAAACCATTCAAAGCGCTATTGGTTTAATTTTTTTATCGGTGATTTGTCTTCTTTCAATATTAAAAAAATATTTTTTTTATTAGTACAATGATTAAAATACAAAAGCAAATATTCGAATGGAACCGAATGAAACCACATGAACACGGTCTAAAACACAACATTTAGTAATCGATTTTCCCATCGTGAACAAGTGGAAAATCAGTTATTCCCGTAACACACATGTCAATTGATACAGAAGCAGTCGCACATTCGCCACGGCACTTCATGACATTCAATTACGGTGGAATCACAGAGACTCGTAACGTCAATACACCATTAGTTACAGTTACCGCACTTCACGTTAATTGCTCAACTAGGATAAAAAAACGAATAAAAACTTCAAAACGCGATTATCACGACGGATTAATCATGACTCGGAAATTTGTTACCTTGTTCGCATCTCGATGCGTAAGCGTATAATCGTTTAATAAAGATAGGTTTCAAACTTGAACTTTCAAGCACCTTTTAATGTCTTTAAATGAAGAAGTAATGATCGCTAATTCGCTGGCTGAATTGCTTTGCGTCAAGACGAAATTTTCTACTCGATGACATTCACTACGCAAATCGAGGTATCTAATACGAAAGTACCGTTCTGTAGTAAACAACAATACGATATAATGGTAATTTCCATTAATCACACACGTGCGTTTGCAAAAGATGATCGACAGCAATAGGCCAAATGTATTATGGTATCATCATATTAGCTGACAGTATCAAAGTATATGGTGATAGAGTCATTAAATATTCACACAATTGCTGATGAAATGATGCTAACATTGAACACTGGGATCGAATATTTTCACACGCAACTAAATATATTTAAGTGATTTGTAAAATACTCGAGTATTCTCATCCTGTCAAAGGAAAAACATTAAAAAGCCTTTTTAAACGAGATTTTGTGCAATTGTTGAAAAATTTTTTAAATAATGAAATTTACAAGTTAACAATTAGTATGAAAAGGTTTGAAAGGGCAGACAAATTGTCCACCACCGAAAATAGCACTAACCATTTCCAGCGTAAATCAGAACGATTTCACAATCGGCAAACAGCCGTCACAAATCTAGTAAAAGTGAGCAAATGGAATGTTCACGTTAAGCTGCTTAGCCGGAGCGTTTGGTTTAAAGCCGTGCGATACTCAATCGAAGAGATTACTATTTAATTGATAGGTTCGCACAACGAGACGTCGAGACACGGTGGAAACATTCAATTTGCCCTAAATCAACGTGGGAGCCTCGCAATTAAAACTCCTCGTACTCTGCGCTGTGGGATATAATCTCGCTCCAGCGCTGTCAATAATCATCCAATTTTAAAGCATTACGCTATTACCACTACGCCGAAAAGTTAATTGGTGCCCATCTCCGACCTTAACTGCCTTGTTTGCTTTTTACGGGACAGCCGTTTGTTAACAATGTACGATCGTAAGGTATTCTTGAAATATCGCCTATATCACATGGCTATTTTAAATACATAGCTTTATATTGAACTGCTTGGAATACTTTGTCATAACTATATAATATATTAAAATCAATTATTTTATTACAGAACATATGATGCCAATTTTGACTATTTCAATATCTCAAAATACTAAATTATTCTTTCCTTTCCTATCCATCTCCTGGGTACACTATACGTCACTCAAAGTTAAAACTTGTTTAATCAACATGATTAAATTTTAGATCGTTTAGATATTTTATCTATAACCACGGCCCATATCTAATAATTATCGCATATAAAAATTTCCACTGATAGAGATCGAATTCACACACTGTGAATAGACAGGATCTGAACCTTATAGGTTAATATACCGACGAATTATTTTATTTATAAAAGTTATAGATTTCTACTATTGTCCCATTTTAAAGTAATATTTAAAATGTAAGCTAAGACCAATGAAACATTGTATAATTCAGGTTTGGTAAGGTTTATATTAGATTAATTTACGGCCTCTAAAACCAAAGCAAAGGTTGGTTAATGGTCAATTTGCCACAAGACGACGTTATCGGAGGTGAATTGAAGTGGAATATTAAGAAAATAGGTTAATCCGATACACAATAGATCCCCTTGATGCTGAGACAATCGGAAGCGTTGCCTACAAATAAGACGTCTTCAGTTGATAGGGCTGTCTACCACAGAATTTTGTAGGCGTATATAACAAATAAAGATTTTTAGTTTATTTTTCTTGTTTCGTATAGAACACAATAAATTTATTTCACATGGAATTGGAAATAATTATATTTATTTTAATCACAATTATTACCAATTCATCACATTTCGTAGTTAATTTTTCAGGAAAACATTTGAGGCTATAGCTACATTTTATAAGCACCTTAAATTAATTTCAAAAATATTAATATTTTTTGCTATTACAAAACTTTAAAAATCAATGTGACCAAATTTTGCTCTTTGCCGCCTTTTATGACCCTTTCAAGCATACTGCTCTTACTACATATACTATTCTTCACTTACCCTCAGTCGCAGCCCTAGCCATAAGCCAATCTCCGATTCAATTTGATTTAAATCAGAAGCACGCGTCTCTTGCACCGTATAATTTTGATGTTGTAATTATAAACCCGATCGAATCACGATAATAAGGATGCATTTTAACATCGATTTATGCTAACTAAACTTATAATATATGATGCTAAGCAAAAAACTTGAATTAACGTTCTATACAATCATTATACTTTTTATACGGACATGAGCTTAAGTGTATACTTCATATCAATTTTCTTTATAATCGTTTGTTCTATTTATTTATTTCATTTATCTTTACTACTATTTAGATTCTTCAACGTGATTTAAACTAAAATAAAATTTACTTACTTATTATTACTTATTACTAGTTAAGTAAGGTCTACATTATACAAAAAACAGAGTCAGCGATTTTATACAACTTCAAATATAGAAAAGAGAAAATACTTTTAAACACTGGCACTTAAAGAAACAATAAAAAGGCAAAATTTAAAAGGAAAATAGCAATTGGAAAGTGTACATTAGTTATAAATTAATCGCTTAGAGTATATTTAATGGTTTTGCGGACAAAAGGCATTACATCTGCGGAGGCGGATTCAAGAATTAAGTTTCCCAGCATAAGCAACTTTGGCGTTTGCTTTTACTGGACTTTGTTGGAATTAAAACTCGAATGCCGAGCTTTCTCGAATAATACGAACTAAAACTTTTCAAGCCAACAAACTGTTGTTTTATAAAATTTAAATACCCAGAAGGTTTAATGTCGGATAGTATTGTTCTCTTTTTGTTTTTGTAAACATTACAAAACACGATGAAGCATTTATCGATTTGAGTGTAATGTAAGAAAATATGGCCTATAATCAGAAATACGACACAATTTTAAAACTCAAAGGAGCACGACGATGGACGAGTAATAATTAATGTCATAAAACGTTTCATATAATTACTAAATGTGGGTTACATTGTTGATACAACAAACCTTCATTACATAAAGCATACAATACAATGTTGCAACTGTTGCGCTGAAAATTACATACTACACAATCACACTCGAAATTTAAAGAAATAAGTAAAAAAGGAGGAATAAAACAGATGTACGAGGAATTGCATTACAAAAGGGGATTCGTGGTGGGGTATTATTTAATTATCCTGTGGCGGAAACGCAAGGCGGGGTCATGTTGGTCCCACCCGAACTCAAAATGGCCGACGACGCCACAATTACTCCTTTTCAAAGCAAGGAACACGATTTAAACAAATTGTTAACACGTAAGTACCTAAGTCCACCTTGACCAATTTCGAGGCACTGGCGTGCAATTTTAGAAAATTATGTTTAAGTGAGTGTTATAAATTTGAAAACTTTAACTTTGTAACATATTCTGACTATGGTATTTTATATAATTGCATTAATTCTCTTTTACTTTAAAAACCTCCAGATATATTAAAATATATGTAACCTCAAAAAGGAAGTCTACTCTAATTAGCTTCCTACCAAAATTTAATAAAAACGTGTTCTCTTAAACTCGTATTAGCAATCGAATCTATCAACAGACGTAGTGTCTATTGATAGATTAGATACATAATTATACATTTAATATACTCAACATTGACTAACAAAATATGCGATATAACTAAAACCTTCAAGATTCATCATCCTTTCCTGTTTTACAACCGTGTTACTCAATAAACTAGCTGAATATCTATTATTAATCGCTTGATAACCCCCACAGACCACAATTAATAAAGTACATTGAAAGTACACCGGCATCCATGCGCACAGGAACAAAACGAAGCATAAAGACACAAAGCTAGCCGTTTATCAAAGACCTTGAACAAGAATACGTTTCGCAGATTACACCATGTCACTGGCAGCAAATGGACTAGCTGTTTTATCTAAGCTGTTATCTCTCAGATAGAGGGACTAAGTAATACACCGTGAATAATTGCTAACCGACGGCGTCGCAATCCGCCACCGACACTACTGTTTAATGTTTCACAAACGGAAATCATTTGTATGTGCGATTTTTTTATTATATTTGCTTTTATAAATGAATGTCGCGAACAACGCATTTGCTATGCGACATGTGTGAATGGAGGCGCTTAAAACTTACTTCGGATTCTGAGTAATAGAATAAATTATAAATTTAATAATGGATATTAATTTTATTGCAACGGAGGACTCGAATTTACGTTCTTCTGAGTAACATGCCGGTACTTAAACATCTTATTCTATCATTATATTTTTTCTTATTTAGTTGCATGATTATTTCATACTAGCTTATCCGCGCGGCTTCGCTCCCGTAGCATAATGTTATATAGTCTATGTTCATCGGAGATAATATAGGATTCCAAAGGTAAAAGAATTTTTAAAATCGGTCTAGTAGTATAAAATGTTTCCTTTTATAGTATTAGTGTAGATGTATACTTGCAAAACAGAAAAGACCCTGAATGTCAAAGTAAATCTATACTTATAATCATTCAAAAACAAGTTTGCATTTTTTGCACATTTATACTCAAATCGTATTTAATTTCAATCAAAATATGTATCAAAAAATCGATATTAAACTATCCGTGAATGGGATAAAATTATCTACACAAATAGTTAAGGAAGCTATAATTTATAGTTCTGCAGACATTTTATAAATTTATTAGCTAGTTTCTGAATGAGCTTCTGTTTTTTGTGTGTACAAACATAAATTTCGACAACTATTATTTTGATTAAAAACTAGTAGTTCTATCAAATATTGGGAACAAAAATAAATAGGATATAAAATTTATTGGCATTCTTAAAAGTTAAAGAAGCGAACTTCGTTTCGCCCACATACGCTATCGGGCGCTGGAAACTATCTAGATTTCCAGATAAAATATACATATTGCAAGTGAAAAGATAATTGAGCTGACAACAGTAAAATTCGAATTGCTATATTTTATGGAAGCTTTCAAATGAAATACTACTGGTTTTTGGGAATATATTTTAGAGTATTAACATAGAGTATCAGATTTCTGAATTGTACATAAACTAGGGACAAAATTATTTAAAATTTGAATAATAGTCTTAAAGTGGCTGTTTCGCGGAACTTTAGAGTAAGAATAGAGTTAGTAATATAACCTATAACCCCCCTCAATTGACAGTCTATCTCGAATAATTTCCAATATTAGCCAGTTTAAAGAAACATCCTCTTCTTTTTTGACGACTAGATTGGCGCAGTAGATATGGCATAGGTCAATTGCACCGGGGGGTTTGTTGTTTGTTTTGTGGGTTCGATCCCCGGGAGCAGAAAAATTTTATGTGATGAGCATTGTAGTTCTCTACGGTCTGGGTGTTAATTTATCTATAGTATGTGTGTATTTACAAAAAAAAGGTATGTATGTGTTTCAGTTATCTAATTTTCATAGTACAAGCTTTGCTTAGTTTGGGACTAGATGGCGTGGTGTTAAATATCCTTGAATATTTATTTATTTATTTTTATATTATTAGAGATCGAGAACTATACTGTTTCATTTTTTTATTATGTTTTTTGAAGTACATTTTTTAAAATTCGGTCGATTTCTTTTATATCGTTCAATTGAAATATTATGCCGAAGTAAGTACTTATATAAGTTCAATTAAATATTTAAAATTGTAAGTTTCTTTTTATTCAAATAGACAACAAAATGATAAATACAAAGTAGAAATGCAATAGTCGTTCAAACGACCGCTAATAGTATGCTATTAGATTATGCTAATTTGACACCTGAATTAGATAACATGTTTACTGAATTATTCCGTTGAAATCTTTTGTACTAGAATTGTAAATTAAATATCCACTGTATCCACTTTAGTTAATATCTACTTTTAGCGGGAATATTACAGCCATTTTCTTATATAATTCGATACGCACACTACTCATACAAGATCTCCATTATAAACGAACTCGTTTTTTGGAGTATTGCATAAATTATATATAGGCAAGTTATAAGCACGCGTAGACGCATATAATACTAAATGAAACCAAATCAAAGGGCTATTTCACGATCCCCAATAGTTCCCTTAAAGAGATATCTACCTCTCACATAATAAAGACAACGACAATTATTGTTTCTGTATCTCGAAGTATAATCCAATACCTTTACACGTAATATAATTAATCAAAAAATACATCTTCATCAATCAGCTCCTCCAATCTCATACCCTTAAGCTTTAATGCGGTATTTAAAAATGGAGACGACAAGCAAATAAATTGGTTTATTAAAGCGCAGAACATATTTAATTACATTCGATTGCGATCAGTGCGGTACGCGGTTGCGTGACGTGGACAAAGAGTTAATCTGAAGGCTCCGTACGAGACGGTATTAAGCTTTTTTAAGAACTCATTAATCCATACGATACTATGAGACGAAAAATGTTTGCGCTTTTTTAGTTTTATGTCAGATGCAGGCTGAAGGCATGCGGTTCACGCGATGTCAAGCGACCACCGCAGCATTTATTATTTTAATTAAATTTAGTTTCTTTTATATATATGTAATATAATAAAAAATAATTAAGTAAAAGAGACATAAAACTCAATGTTTTCAAAATTAAAATTTTCTAAAGTTAAAAAAAAAACATGAAAAAGGTTTTGTACAAACTGATGCAAAAATCAACATTGAACGTCAGTGCTGCGGTTTTCTTTGTCACTGCAACGAGAAATACGGACTGGCTGCCCGTGGTTTTAAGCTACTGCACGTCTATCCTCATATATTGCAGTTACAGTTATTGTTCATGTATCTTTATTACGTTTAATACCTTTAAAATATCATTTCAGGTTTATTATTTTTGAAAAAGTAGTGATATTATTGAACGTAAAGTGTTAAAATATATTAAATGGATTTTTTTAACAAATTCATATACACCTTTAATAAGCCTGATTTCCCGGTCGTGTCTGTCTGCCGTCCTATCGGATCATGAGAGTGAAGGAATAGAGAGTGTACCCATGTTTGCGCACATACTTGGCTATTCTATGTTGAGATCGGCCACCATGACCGATATCGATCGGAGGAGGATATTATTTACCTAACCAGCCATACTGCAGTTCCATGTCGATACATAGGAGGCATCATACAAGTTTTCGGCTTTCCTCAAACACCTCCCCAAAAAATGGTTCTAACTCTCGGAGATATGGATATGTACGATGATGATAATACACGTATTACAAATATATGTACCTAATTGTCACATATTGACATTTTTCTCTTTTTTATAAAATAAATCAATAAGCATTGGACTCCAGTGACTGATTTACCCGCCTCACCTTACCTGTTTCATTAATTTTAAAGCATGTTTATAAATTTAAAATTAAAAGTATACTTAGTACAGATTATATAATACTCTGTTACTGTCTCCACCAATACACACAATAAACGTTGAATATAATACAAAGATACGAAACAGCACGTAATGAAGCGAGATAAATCAACAGTGGGCTCCTGTGACCCGCCTCGCGTCATTTACCCTTTTTAATTCGCCCTAGTGAATTGCCGTTTAAGGATCCTTTTTGATATTGAGAGAATTTTTTGGTGGACTTCGTTTTATTTTTTAAATTGAGATCCTTTTTGCCTTTTTCTCTTGACATTTTACAGTCAACGAGGCCGATACTTTGCAAAATTATTATATACTTCCTACAATTTGATGACTTTTCAATAATTTTCACCTAAATTATTTTTATTATTAAGATTTTTATATCGTTTCTATATCACTATATGTAGTTACAAGCGTATGCTTCTAACTACATACTGGATTCTCAATTCAAAAAATTCAATTGTATTCAAAAAATAATACGTGTTACACTTATTTTTTTTCTATTTTTTACATTTGCAAGTCATTAATTGTAATTTGTGCTAACTGTATATATTTTTAAAACTATACCAACTTGCTATATTTTCGACAAGCTGTATACTTTTATGATCTTTTTAAACAATATACATTACCTTTGAGTATTTAACTATCTATTATAACTGACGTTTATCCTTGCTTAAACCTATTCTAAAGGCAATATTCTCCATACATAAATAGCAAAGACGAGACCAAAACAGAAATGGCATATTCCACATACAACCAGAATCATGGCCTAATTCGATTTACTCCAACATCGGTTGAACGACCGCCACGTATTGTCCACGCATTAAACTGGAGCACCGCTTATTACGTACTAAATGCTTATTGGGCATTGTTACAACATATTTGGTGACTAGACTGTACCCGTTCTTTACGTAATGCTTATCATGCATATTCCTTATAAATGCAATTGATACTGTCTGTTCATCTTATGCTTATTAAACATTGTAAACTTTAAGAGCAGGACATACTTGTTCATATAGCATTTTTAGATGTCAATTAATAAATCGTGCCAACGACTGCACAGCTCAATATCATTGAAATTTTGAACTAAAATAGGTACTTTATAATATAGATTTTGCCTACATAATATACCTACATAGCTCGGAGAACAGTAGCCGTTTTCATTTAAATAATATAAACTCTAAAGAAGCAAAATCAAAAAAGCATTAAGAGAGCCAAAGAGAAAAAGGAGGTGCATTAAACTCCATCTAGATACGGTCACGAGAACTTAATTGTCATTCCGTATAATTGCAATCATCTAATTGTCGATTTAAATCCCGAGGCAGCAAATTTAAAATGCAATTCAAGATTAAGCACCTACATGGCCCTCCTACGTTTTTAAGTAGAAACAATAAATTCATCGACACTAATTGGTGGTTTTCTCGAATTTATCAGCTCATTACATCACAGTAGCGCGAATAAAATAAAATATGTGTGGCGAGTCGGTTGCGCGCTCGGGGCAGATGGTTGGTGGGTGATAAGGGCCGGTCAGGCACATCGTAAATTCAAAGCGCAGCTCGCCCGAACTACAGACCTGATTATGGGCTGTAATCAGCTGCGCCGCCATCGCTGTCCCATGCCTCGAGGGCTCATTCCGCAACTGAGATACTGAACGATCATATGTTCCTGCCCTATCTGCGTTGTCCTCTAATCGTCGTAATTAGAGCTTTCTGGAGCAATAGGAAAATATTCACGAAACAATACGTTTTCAGGTATTAAATAGCTGTCGCGTGTAGATAGAATAAAAAATTGTTATAACAATTTCTGTAACAAATTTAAAATATAAACAGAAAGAGAGAAGAATTTCAAAATGTGACAATTAGGTGCATATAGTTGTAATACGTGTATTATCATCATCGTGCATACTAATATTGTTATTAGTGGTATAAGATGAAAGTTTCCAATTCGTACTCTCATTCATGAAAATAACGTATAATTAAAACATTTTTTATACATGCCCAAACCAATAATCCAATTGCGATGAATCATCCGCATTTGTTAATGTCTGCCAAGATCGCTTATCAGTACATCGATAATTGAATCAAACAAATTATTTTTTAGTAATATATATACCATTTTTTCATAAATAATATCTGCAAATTTATAAGATTATAAAACATAGAACTTAACTAGACAAATGTACATAGATACAATAAATAATAATAGCGTGGAGCTTAGCATATTAAATGGAACAAACAGCATACAGTACATAAGACAGCAAAGCAATTAGGACAAAATTCAAGTAGCGGAATGAAACTAGGGCAACACAATAACATCTAAGCTTCGTATGCAAGTGCAGTTTCGGAACGTATTCGGAACGGCAGTTCAACTACAAATCCGAATTTATCCATTCGGTTGCACTTTAAAGACAACCACTGCCTCGCATGCAGATGAGGGAACTGCGCTTAATCGTTTAATGGAGACCGCATTAATATATCTGATCGTACATTCCGCGTTTATTGTACCGATTGTAAAAAGGAAAGCGACTGTACCGCGTATCATAATGAGCATAACGTATTCGTTTATTGACGGTTTATGGGAGGATCAGAGTAAGCGCATATCATAAACGCGCATGGAAATTTCAAAACAATATTCCTATTTGTCGAAATCTTTATACGATTCGTGACGATAGAAATCAAACCATTAAAAGGGGATAACGATGTCATTTATAAAACTAAATAATTATAGACCTGCCTTCTCACGTGGACTACATATACAAGCAACTGCAACTCCGATAGCTAATCATTTCATAAAATAAAACTGAACATTTTACAAGTATACAAGATAAACGATCAAGACTGCATGAAGTAAGCTCAAGACATCATGTACCGATATAACGACATCCTTTTTTATCATTAGATAACTACAAGTCCGTCCATCTAGAACAGAGAGAGATGGAAGTACAACGTGACGAAGGAAGTTCAAGTAAATGTCAGGCAAAATCAAATTCAATTTCGTTTTCAACATGGGTTTATGCGCGTGAGACAACGTCGTGTCTCTTACTTCACAAGAATTTATCCCGAAACATTTTGTAACAACCAATTTAGATGCCCTATAGTGAGTTTACGAATACAATATGCTTGTCAAGAATACAAACAGTCGTAATTTTAATGAAATTCAACATTAAAATAGGCTTTTGTAATACTAGCTAAAGTTTAACCGAATTGAGACGTAAATCGACATCGTAATAGTGTTTCAAAACCAACAGAACTAGAGCAAACGTAATACACATAAATAATCTGACTTGTCTGCCATTATGTCCGAAAATATGCAATTGATTTCTACAATTTCAAATAACTCTAATTAGTCGGTATGTTTTGTGATTAATAAAGAAGTATGGGCAGAGTAGGAGCATTTATATTCATAGTATTCCATGACTAAAAATCGATAAAAATCTACTTCGTCGATTGCTTAACTTGGCTCAGAAAATTATGTTATCTCAGCGTCAATCTATCGATTGCATGATATATTTAGAGGCATTTAACAAGCAATATTTTAGCGCCCAATATAACGGTTCACAAAGCATACAGCCGTGGCAATTAGTAGTTAGGCCGGTGAGCGACAGCGTGCCTAACCCGATTATATCCAGCTTTATCGCAACATCGCTGCGCCACCAAGCCAACAAACTGGTAAACAGATGCCTATGTCATGACTGACACCAGAACAAAACAGATCAACTCAATGCACGACTTACTCCTTTCAACTTTAAGCCAATAATTGCACGGCCAAATCACTTTTCCGTGATTTACAGATCCTGTTTGAGCTATATGTGAAACAAGACAACGTGAAAACTTCATAAATTCGATGGCGACATAGATTGATGGTAGGCCAAACCAACAACTGGATTGATATTGAAACAAGCACGGTATCCTTCTCGCTATTTATAGTCAAGAAAGATCGGTATAAAAGGTAATATTTTACGGCACCCTCGCAAACGTAAATTGCATTAACATTTTTCGACAGTCATCAGTCGAAACGATGACGTGGATGTTTAGTCTCCAATGCTGACAGTGAAAAATTAGATTTTGAAGCAGGGAACAGGGACGGTGTTCAGCCGATCGATAGTTTCTAATGTATCGCTGTCAATCGAATATTTTGACGTGTAAAATCACTGCGCACCGTCTCAGCAAGAGGCTTTACGCAACGCTTAGTCACCGACAGTAATAGAAGCGTCACAGACATCACCTTTGCAATTTAAATTGCTTTTGCAAGGATCCCCGCTAATATAATCCCTGGGAGCTGCATTATGAGACGGGCTTATAGCTTGAATAAACACATCAACAATAACGTGACTCTTTCGCTAGGTGAATTTGAAACGAGAATAATGAAAATAGAAAGCTGTATGGATCGCTAACATTCTTGACGTTAAATGAGTGGAAAACCTGGTCGAGTCCGTGGCAGAGTTTACGTAAAAGCAGAATTGACATATAAAATAGTTCTGTTTGTGGGCTCGATTCGGTCGCCCTACATGCAAATCGAGTCACGGTTCGACCTAAATTACAACTTGGTTATTTCTAACTGCGACTGACTCAGTAGAATCGCATAATGGACCAATTATGTCCATCAGACGGCAACACCAGAGCAATCATATCGCAATTTGTAGCGAAACTCGACTTTAGGGGAAAACTATACGTATTATTAAAAATAGATTTGGATGCGGATAAACTTTTTGAAATACATTGTTGTAATATTTTATTTAAGATTAAGTGTGTAACCAAAAGTGTAATAATAAATCGTTATTAAAGACTCAGTAACTTGATGTGAATAAATTCAAAAATTCAGATTTATAAAACTTTATTTTCTGAATGTAGTAATAATAGATATTTTAGTCTATCTATATCCATTAATTACGCGTGCTGATATGTGTTATAATAAGAACATTGCAAATAGTTGAGTTGAGTCGCTATGATTAAAGAGTTTGTAATTTGACTTAAGACAGGTACATCCTACCAATTCACTTTCCTCTCAATGTACTTTCAGCGTCCGAAAGAGTATGACGCAAGCCACACCTTCCATGTTGCAAGAAGAGCTGCAGGCAGTATGACAAGGCGACGAGGGCTCTCACGCAAGCACTTATATTATGAAACCGCCAGAGGCCCCTGACTTAACTGCGGCTGACTGAATCACTGGGTAAATATAGTTTAATAGAATAATTTGCCTTTATTATTCCTTTTTGCTGTAAAACACATTATAATGAATTGCTTCGTGAATGGTACAAAAGTTTGTACTGAGATATTCATGTAGAATTCAATCGAATTTAGGGTATTTA
Source organism: Phoebis sennae (assembly GCA_001586405.1). Taxonomy (NCBI): domain Eukaryota; kingdom Metazoa; phylum Arthropoda; class Insecta; order Lepidoptera; family Pieridae; genus Phoebis; species Phoebis sennae. The sequence continues at coordinate 126,216 of LQNK01001100.1, read as the reverse complement.
ATGAAATAGGATACCTTTCAAACCCGATACGACTTATGTTAATTATACAGCAATCGCGTATTTCAATAATTATCTCAGTATTAAGGCGTAATCAGGGCTAACAGTTCCATTAACACAATGAACCCAAACGTATTTATTGTTAAAGGGCAATCACTTTAACTAGTTCATAAAACCCTATACAAACGCTCGTAAAGTGTGAGATTTAATTGTCTATTCGATTTGATCTGTCCTCGTTATTCGCTCGCTAAGGCCGGCCATAAGATAGTTCTTAAGACCTGTGCATAATGCGACTTAGACGTAACAATCCGCTTTATAAGCTCGCCTTCAAGTATTAACATATAATAGTTAGATTTCCAAATTCATTACCTTGTTTATCGGAAGTCAGATATCATTCTGTAACACGATTATATTACGGTTATGGTAACCAATGGCACTTGTAAAGCTTTCGATAAATATTTTGATCGTCGGCATTTAAGCCAAAGTAGCGACACACGTAACCTTATCAGTTTCTCTGATAAACAAAATACTGCCATATACTTATTTTAATACCTTTTAAGATAAACTCAGTCATAAGGAAAATATTATTTTGCTCATTAATTTGTGTACAGTTTAACCATGCTACTTAAAGTTTAAATGTGTCTAAACAGTATTAATTTTTATTCGAAAATAAACAAATCGGTAATTTTTAATACACCCATCCGTACATGTACAAAGGTTTTGAATACGAAGTATATACTTTTAATCATACACTAAGTTTTCATTCCCATTCCTTTGACAACCTCTTCGTCTGTCTTAGTTACAATTTTCTGGTACCTTCTGTAATCCCACAAATTGATTTCATACACCATCGCGATCGCTCTCTGCATGGGCACCTGATCGTGATTCGGAATAGCGGTGGTTAGTAGTTAAACCGCCGGCATTATAGCCAAGTGCGAGCTATGTGTCACAGCTGATCCAATTTCGCTGCGCCGGCGCACTCGTGGGAAGTCATTACGTTGCATTCTATTACGGTTTTTAATCAGCTGTCCGTCAAAATAATGAGACTATTGTATAAACAGTGCACTCCAATAACATAATTTCACTATCTCGTTTAGCTTTCACTTTGAACTAGTATTGGCTTTTTATTTCATAAAAGTACAAAATCATGTTCAATTTAGGGTGGAACATTAAGATCCACATAGCATTATATTAATTGAAACTACTTTTCTTATGACTTAATGCTTCTGTTCATCAATGTCTACTTTTTTTGCGAGATCCTTTATATATTTATTGTTTTCCACATATATGACAAGGACATGCAGTATTGTATCAAGCACAACGTTATAAATGTTTGTTTTATTCTAAACGTTTATTTTGCTTTATTATAAAGGAAAATAAGTAAATAACTAATGAACATTGGACACTCCTATTATATCCCTTAAGGCTGCGACATTTTGCACCCACACAGAAGCAATAAAGTTCGAAAAATAAGCCCCCATTATACCCTCGACTACTCTTTGTTTTATCTGCAATGCTAATAAATATTTCCTAATCCTTTAGAAATCGCAATTGGTAAATTTATATAGCTGTTAGTAGCTCGGAGTCACGAGACAGTCGGAAGGTTGTACGATTGACTATCGACGGTATCGCCGGCTGCAGCAAATTGATTTGCGCACGCGCACTCCTGCGTCCAAATGACAACAGGCTACAATGGAGACATGCCAACGATTGAATAGATATTTGCGTAAAGTAAAATGAACTCTAACAATAATATTAAACTGGAATAATAGTATGGAATTTATCACTTGATTATTTGACCAAATTTCGATTATGGACAGAAAGGTAAAATGTATTTGCTGGATACGATTAATAACAACACACTATCATGATACTTGTCATACACATTTTGAAGACTTCAAGTCTTAAACACAAAAAGTTAACTCGCAAAACCTCAGGGTTTTTGTTGTTTTTTTTTTTGATATAAATTTCGCGTGAAAGTTAAATTATAACATTATGCATCGCAAAATAGACGCGCATTAGAGGTACAAATCTTCCCGGCTTAAATATGTGTACAGCTTTTAACTCAAAGCGTTAAATTTCCGGCAAACAAAACAATAAACGCTTAAGAGCGAATAAACATGAAATTCTCCACATTTCAACAGAGCCAAAACTCATATCACTTAGTCAAAATGCAACCATTAACTCCGATCGACTTTCGTTTCTCGCGTGAACAAGATCATTGGGGTTCTAGTTTCTATCGTAATGAATTACTTGATATTGATATCTTATTGTATCGTTAGCTTAGTACTAGTAATAACGAGTAATAAATTTCAAAACATTGCAACTTATTTGCCACGACATCATGGGCTACTATTAAATGAGTAATGAACCAACTAATTCTATGTAGGGCATTTGTAGCGCGAAGGAGACTATTTATCTTTAGATCATAATAGCTATTTTATGGGCTATTATATAAATCGAAATGTTTAATCTACAAGAAAGTAAGGCTACCCAAACTGTTATAACAATGTATTTTTATGTACAATGTTTGAAAAACTGATAATCCACTTAAGAACATAGCATCGATAGTTGTTTCATTCGTGTCAGGCCTCAAGCAAAATTTCTAATACATGTTTTGTAACGCCTTTACATTTTGGGGAGTATAAAATGGAAACGTCGTATCGTCTATTTTAATGACGTTTATTTTTAATTACTGTAATATTGAAAACAAAAGTAAGCAAAGCGAACAGGCTTAATAACATTAAGAACCTCATTTTAATTCGTAATTCTATGCCGTTGATTATGTGGATGTTTGACTTACTTCGCTCTGTACAGGTCAAATGGAATATCTAACAGTTACCATAACAAAGCGTTTATCATGTTTCTTTAATTTTATATTTCACTGAGACGGGACCAAAGTAAGCAAGATATTAACACTGAAGCTCAAAACATCTTTACATCCCCAAACCTAATTCGCTTAAGAAAAATGCTACATCACACTGTTGAAAAGCAAACGGCACCAGGGCACTGAAGAGTGATGATTCTTTTTAAGTGTAATCTGTTTACGGCTGAAATACAAAATTATCTCTCCAAACATATGAAGTTTACGGTAATCAATCATAGCCGGAGGGGCGAAGAAAACCAGTATCGCGAAAAACGACGGCAACTCTTAGAGGGATCGAATAATAACACCGCGAATCAATCATAGATTTTTCGAGCGATCGATCATGAATATCCATTGAAAACTTCATATAATTATAATATCATACTGCAAAGAAATTTCTAGAGAATGTCTATTAGATTTCTTTTCCGAACTACATGTGCTTTACTTAATTTTCACGCAAGAAACACAAATGCATCAATGTACATAAAAATGTTTATTTTAATGGAATTAAAGTATCTTTATAGGGAGGATAAAATCCATGGAATGTATCGGCTACGGGTCAACAACTGAATGGTCCATAATCAGCCAATTAATATAATTATTTTATCAGTAAATGTAATTATCTGACTATTAGGAGTAACTATCGAGTTTCTTGCCAGTATCTTCTCGATGGAATCAACATTCCGTACCGGTTGTTGATTCAGGAAATTTTTGTCTATTGATTAGCACTTGTAATACTGTTATATGGATTTTTTAATTTGAATTATTAAATTTACTATTATCGCGTATCCCTGTTGTAAGGTGAAGGCTATGTAAGACAATATTATACTAAGCTGTAAATCCAGGACGACAACTTGAAAATAGATTTAAAACATGGACACAATAGTACATACATTATTTTCTTAGTAATTTAAAATATTGGAACAAAATTTTGTTACGTAGTAATTAATATAACCAAAAGAGAATCCAAAAAAATTCACAAGGCTACATATAAGATTTTTATTTTTATTGTATTTATTAAGGTTCACCATACAGATGTTTCATTGTCCCTTATGGTATTAAGGATGACGTTTGAAGTCGTCATCTGTTTCTTAAATAATTGTATTATTAAATGTAACAGCGAAATAACTTAGGAAGTTGATAAAATGCGTATTGTATATCCATTGGCAGTATTTTCTAGTACCGCTATAAATTCCAATAATAAATAAATATTAGATCGTACCGCTTCCCTATAGTCCAATAAAAGATTGCACATAAGATTCGCCGAGGGCCGACATGTCTTGTACAATCGATAGGTTCCATCTAGCTTCCGTGAAGAGGTATTTCAAATGAAACCTAAGACAAGTGCACAAAGAGGTTCGGAAACGAGGCATTATAAGTGGCTTCGAACAGATTCTTCTATAGCTGTCGATACTCGAACCGACCGTCCGCACTGAATACATGAATCATTTATAGACAAACTATAGAGAGTACGGTTGAAACTAGTGTCGTTTTTGACTTTTATAACATAATTTTAATGTCATAAAATTAATTAAACAAAATTAATAAATAAGAGCGTAACCACCCGGTTGCGCTAGTAAATGTTTTATCACCAATTAAATTTATATTTTATACTTATTTTCCTTAATAAAATCAGTGCGGCAATTTCTAAAATGAAATTCCCATATAGATTTTTGAAATGTATAGTCAATATTGAAGATGGAAACATATTTTAAAAATTTTTAGTAAAAAATATTTCACAATTCCACTTTTAAAAAGAATTCATCACAAGGCCAAGGGAATCTGGAATTCTGGCAATGAATTCTCAAAATAGTATAAAAAAGTGTTTTATTCAATATTTTAGTGGTGAAATAACAGAAAACTTGTGACTTGTTCTTTGGCAGTTAAGTTTTTCCATTCGAGATAGTTTTATGACAACGAATGATGGCCTATCACTTTCACTCCACATTGATATCACAGAAAGCAAAATCAGCATTGACCTACGTTACGCAAACTTTTTATCGGATCAAACTTGCTCTTCTTAGACACAGCGAGAAGTTTTATTCGATTTGAAAGATACGACACAGTTTGGAAACATTCAGAGATTAAGTTGAGAGCCTTACATTTGAATTACACATGGGAATATGCGTCTAAACATGGATGAAGAAAAACAAGCATCAGATGTAGCATGCCCTCCCCAGGCAATCGAAGTATAAACAATATCTCGAACCTTATCGGTGACAGGCAATAAAATTTTATAGGAGTATGTGAAGTAAACATCTTATGCAAGTAATGGCGGCAACATCTCCGATAGAGATCGCGCGGGCGGTGCCGGGGCTATTGTGCACGCGACATTGCTTTACACGAATGTTCGTCAAACATGAGTGGGGAATTCTATTGGATCAGCGGGTAGTACGCCACCGTGCATTGTGCTTCTGTGAGCGAATCTAGTTTAAACTAGTTCGGGCTTTTTTAAAGGAAACGCATTGAGTTTATTGATACAAATCCCAAGAGGTTAAAGTTGAATCGAAATTGTATCCGTAGACTCTCAATTGTGCAGGTCTTGATGGAATAATAAGCGTTCGTGGCAGCGCACGTTTTACCCATCAGTACATTGCACTTCGTGAAATAAAATAAAAGTTGCTAATAAATATTTTCTCCAATTTAAATATTACGTAGAAAGATTGAATAAAACCACCGAGTATATGTCTTTATAGGCCGAAGAAGAAAGGAATTTAAATAAATCTTTTTGAACAAATACTTCTCATTAAATTATATAAGACATAAAATGACCTTTATTTTATTTAAAAAGGGTCGATTTACACATAAAGTTATGATACAAGTTAGAGAAAAATGCTCTCAGCACGTGGCTAGGCATAGCTACTAATTCCTCAGTATTAATTAACTCAGCAACATCCCCTGCACCGGCTTTCTCTTTTTTCGCCGATAAATGTAACAAATAGCCCTTTTAACAAACAAGACGAGTTAAAACTAACTAGCCTCACTAATTTAACTCGGTTAGCTAATTTATCCGCTATTTAGCGAGTGAACGTGAGATCCGTATCGGAGCGCGGCAGGCGGCCGAACATACACACCAAACTTATTATTTATTGTGTTGTACATTTACGGGCGCGAGATAAAAGTGACGCTTTTAAAATTATATTGTATGGAAACAATAAATTACGATTTTTGATTATGAACACGAAAAAATCGCGAGTCTCCGCCATTAAACCGGGATTCTGATCGTACCATAAATCCACGCGAAATATTACATAAAAATTTATGTTTAACATTCCGTATGTTCATGTAAAATCAAAGGTCAGATTAAATCATAGAATATTCTATCTTAAATGAAATCAAAAAGCACAATCACGCATTTTATTTGTTATTAGCTAACTGTACCAGAAGTATCGACATCAGATAGCAAACGACTCCAAAGCTTAATATTATTCAGAACTGAGAAAAACAATCGTGGCTCGTTAAATTCCGATAGCGAGTGTGCGATTGGCCGCGCGGGACTACCTATCTGTTCTAAGTTTTATTGTATCTATAATTCCCCTGCAACCATTAACATTTAAAGTTTAAAGTTTTCACCGATAATAACAATCAATTTATACCCAACGATTCTCGATAAACACAGCATAAGCCGAATAATGAGTATTTGGCGAGCAGTAACCATAAAATTACAATTAGAGACATACGAGCGAATGCGATTAAAGGTACGGAGCGTGTTAGGACGAAAGTTTCCAACGAGTCCTAATTACGAAATGTTAGTAAAGGACCTTTACCGTCAATGTATCAATCCGTGGAGGCATAAGGTCGGAGCTATCGGGCCATGCTAATGAGACCGACCGGTTAAAGGCACAATTGGTTGCCAGCGAGAAGCTTTTCTTTGAGACGTTTAAGGTTGTATTTCTCGAGAACGTAAGACGGTGATTAATGGCCCTCCAACTTTATAACTGTGCTACCGTGTTGCGAATTCAATTGAATATTTAAATGGGTTGTCCTGACTTCTAAGAAAATTTGCGCGAAGCGGAGTAGGAGTAAATCATTAGTCTCTAATGAAGTGTGGACCACAAATAGGTGAAGTTAGTCGGTCGGGTTGGCGGAATTAATTTTCTGGTAACATTAAACAAATGGCGGCCGTGTCGTGCTGGCGTTGCGAAAGGCAATTAGATCGACATTTGGTGGTTGATAGATTAGTTAGGTTCGTGGCTAATGCACTTACATGTGAGGCAACACTAAAGGGATTTAGTAATAGATAGATGTTTTCATCTATACTTTATTAGGAACTATAGTTAACTTAATTCAAAAAATATCTGAATTTTCACGGTTTGATAGTTTATATGTATAAAGTACTAGCGACCCGCCCCGGCTTCGCACGGGTGCAATGCTGATATACTATCGCGGAGTTTTCTGTAGACCTTTTCATTGTGTACAATACTTAGTACATTATTTTGATAAATCTCGTCAGCCTGCGTTTGCAATGTAAGCGGAAAAAATGTAATTATTTGCGACATCACATTAGAAACCTCAAAAATAACAGTATTTGTCGACTATTTAATGGATGATATTATACATAAAAACCTTCTTCATGAGTTATTCTATCTATTAAAAAAAACCATTCAAAATCCGTTGCGTAGTTTTAAAGATTTGAGCGTTCATAGGGACATACAACATGACACATGACAGAAAAAGCGACTTTGTTTTATATTATGTAGTGATTTTCCATTCAATCTTTAAAAACCGAGCTCGTAAGTTCGCGCGCGCAATTCCTCAATGAAACGGCGCCTTAACACAAACCGCGACATAAAATATAAAAGCGTTCGATTCAATAAATCTATTGATCTCACTATCGAGGCAGAGCATACAAATACGAAATTGATTGCGTCTCGGCGAGTGACATTTCAGTATCCGCGGGTGGGAGGGGCGGACAGGGGACAACTCAGTGTGACATTTGAATGGCTCCGGCCCGGCACCTAGTGGCACCCGACGAAGGCTAACAAGAGGCGACGATGTTCCCAGGGCAACAAACAACGCCATTGAAAAGAAAATTCACTTTATTCAAATGTTCGCGGGTAAATTTTTTAAGCGGGGGTTTTAACAATCGCTTGAATTATTTTCCTTTTGGGAATGTTTAAGCTTCATCATTGTCGAGTCGACATTAAACGCAGTTACCATCTCATCAGTCTAGGATTCAGCTTTTCCTGGGTTAAACCAAAACTATGAACGACATTTTCCCATTTAAGTGTTTATTCAGTTCGTAGTCGGTATTTCATTGCTTTATTTCCATTGCACCTAGGTGATTCACAAACATATTTTGTTACAATTTGCCTTCAAAATCTAGCGTTTTGTCACTATAGAAACATACACGTAACAAATATTTATTTAAGCAAAATAAGACAATTGTGATTAATGACAACGAACAAGTAACATATAAACACACATATTTTCTGGTATTGTAATAAATTATGCTTATTCAAACCCCAACATACTACAAAACGTATTCGGTGAATACGATTGGTTTATTTAAAATACTTATATACTAAGATGGAAAATGAATCAAATAATGGTCATATCTCTGTAAAAGGCAGTAGTCAAACCAGCCAACAGTTTATGTTGACCAACTCGCATCTGGCACTAAACTGCTACAAATCGTATCATTTGAAGGTAAGGCAATGAAAAATTACAAATAAAAAACTATTGATTTCTCTCAAAACGCTTTACCAAAAACTTAAAATTAAACAACACTGTAACAACATTGCGGACAACAGGAGCTCAAACTACGTAGACCCTGTGATACAGAAACACCGTCTTTAGTTACCCAAGATTCTTATATTTTGTGCTGTATGTAAAAAGTTTGTTTATTAAGTAGCTTCGTAGCTTAGCGATCACATCGCTCCGTAAAGACATAATTACAACTATCAATCACTGGCACACATTAACACACTATACAAATATCAGCTAACCTATCCAGTACTCGCGCTCCTGCGTAAACTTTGACGCTGTAAAAAGCGCTTCTTACACCACATTTTAGAAATTTGCATACATTTAAATAAAGGAAAAGCACAGCAAGCAACCGCAACAGCTTTCTCCGACTCAGCTATCGTAATAAAATGGCACATTGGAAACAATAAATGCATCATAGCGTTCCTGCATTAGATTATCTGAACGATACGTGTCCTGAAATAATGTTATGGCCGCGTGTTCGCTTGAGAACATGCGCCTTCACTGTTCAAATAATATCGATATTTGTACCAGTATCAGACTATATACTAGCAATAATACGTTATGAAATAATTATGTACATTGTATATTCGTTATACTCAAAAGAAATATTTTGATTCTGAATTTTTTATATAAAATATATCAGAGTTTTAAAATATTTTTATTCGGTTATATTAACAATTTAATATGTTTTTTTAAAAGTTCCTGCATTGCTTTTCAATTAAAATTTTTATTTTTATACGAAACACATGAATAGTTATGCAGTCTTTGAAATATTCATCTAAGTTAATTTTCAATCAAAAGTTTATTAAAACGTGATCGAGTGATCGAAAAATGTTTTACTTAATTTTTCAGTGCAAGAATATTCAACCCGACACGTGGTTTGTTGTGTGCGGTTTATATTATTAGCGCGGAGACGTTAAAGCATATTGATACAATACATAAATTTGAACAATTCGCGTAATTTAAACGACAATTCAAATAAGAAAATACGTTCCATCTAACATACATTACCACGAGCTTAACCTATGTAAATTCGTTCGTACGAAAGCGGCAGGATTCCGCGGGAGCTATGCGAGCACTCCGGCAGAGCAGTACCAACGAATTGTTTGTATATATTTGTATAAGAAATGAGACTGAGTAGGAAGTGTAAACTTTTTAGTTTCTTGAAGCGTATGGCACTTTGCGACTGAATTATTCTCATGGATCGTTGGGCTTAACGCGGGATAACACTGTTTCCTAAATATATTTATGTGTCGTCCAAGTTTGTTACGTCATTATTGGAATCGAATTTATACAATAGAATTTCTTTATCATTCAATCGATAATTTACCCAATCACATATTTTAATTCTTTTGTGAAATATATCTACATCGATAAAAATATCATTATTATAAAATATGCCATAAACGGATGTTTATTTTAATCTTCCCAGCATATTAAGCTAAAATTACGTCAGCCTCTCAAATATATCAAATTAGCGCCTTGTAATATACGCAGATTATCACGACAGTAATTTATCACACATGCTCGTCGCTAACACCTTCATAATACAATACAAAGGCCAATAAAAAGGCTCAACAGTCAGACAATTCGCGATTCAAACTTACAGAGTCATAAACCCGCCTCCTTTATAGGCGTAAAATCGCGTGTCGCACACAGGTGATATCTGTTAGCATCAGTGATACTCTGACAGCTGCTAGATATTAATGACATGTTAAACGCGAATTAATCGTCTGCCACATGGTCGTGGCACGGGGCAAAAACTGAGAAAGGGAAAAAACAATAAAGCTCTAAGTACGCGATGGTATTCTCGCGTGCAATATGTTTCGGCGGTGATAGACTGCCATATGGCGCGGTTAGTATGATCCGATTGTGCGCATTAATTATGATCATATGCTAAAGTGACACACCCCGGCTTTGTATGGGTGCACCAAATTTGCTATGGAATTTCTAAAATCTTTATTCACGTCACGTAACTATATAAGACATTCAATTAAATTTGATTAACAGCAATAAAGAAAAATATAATGTCCTTTGGAAACATTTATTGTTTAATTTCAAATGCTTATTAAGCTTTAACTCCACTCAGATTCAATTGCAAACCACAGAATACATTCATTCATACATCACAGAAATAAAACTCGTCGCGAGTGGGAAAAGAGAAAATATAGCGTCAGCATTCGCAGTACGTAATTCTATAAAAGTGCGGTCGGACGCGAAGCTACAATACGAGTTAGAATTGAATTCGCGTCATACAATGTGACCCGTAGTCCTATCGAGGCAGCATGCGGCAATAAATATGCTAATGCGGATATGCCCGAACTGGCCTACAGGCCAAGTCCCATTCACCACCTAGACCTCTAATTGCCGCGCCTCCTAGATACGAACAATCAACAGTTACGGGCTCACAATAGACCCATAAATAATTGTGATTCAATTGCATTATTACACCTTGCGCGGATCATTGATTTAACGATGCCGTGGGTGAGTTGCAGGGCTTGCTTGGTGTACGCCAACGCCTTAAATTCAACATTGGATATACGCTCCTATTTGATACTTCCTTGTAGTATAACCGCTACGCCTTAATGAGCTGAAGCGGTTTTTAAATAAGATGCAGACTAGCACATTTAAACAAACTTTTCCGCTTTTAAATTTTCTTTAGTCGCTGTCATCTAAATAAATGCATAGGGTTCAATAACCTTAAAAATGGTTTCAGAAAACGGATATAATTTTTCTCTACTTAAGAGCAACGAGTCGATCGTTGAATCAGGGATTCGTTCAAACAGTTCAATTTACTTATTCGATTCGGTTTGTATGAAATTTATTCCTTTCCGATACTTGCTGCGAATTTTCTCATTACTTCATCGCAGTACCACAGTTTATTGTTAACCGCGAACTTGCAGAAGCGGGAACCATTCATACTAAACTTGCAACGCTCGGTTTTCAATAGCGCGTCAATAAAATTGAAATTCATCAAACATTAGTGGCATCATCACGATGTTCATTAACAGTGGGGACTGGGTCACGAGTCACGACGGAGATTAACTTTATACTCCATTGTTTCCTAACGTTCAAATTTAAATATCATAATAGATGGCTCACTCATACAGCATAATGGCTCGATTTATATGAAACGTGTGGACTATTCTATATTTCATGTTAAACATGACTGGAAAAAAAATTGTTTGCACTTTGAAAAAGGTTTTCAAATCGTATTTCCTATCCCAATCCATCATATTTTCATTTATAATATTATAAAAATTATAAATATTATAAATGTGAGAGTTGGGATGTTTGGATGTTGGGACGTTTGTGTGTTACTTACGCCGCAACTACAGAATGGATTTTGATGAAATTTCGTAAACAGATAGAACGGTCTATATGTGCCGAATTTTACACGATCGAAGCTGCGGGCAGCAACACCAAGCTAGTTAAATCTGAATTATGATGAGTAACAAAAACTGAATTTTAATTAATCCTCCAAAACTTGATTACAACACAGTTTGTAATTGTATTTATTTTATTTGGTTTAACGATTTACTTTACAAAACATACTGTGAAGTTAATGCTAACATTGTAAATTAAACGCAATTAAAATAGAGTGCGTAATTATAGTACAGATGTGTAGCGATACTATTAACTAAATTAAACACGGCTTTCGAAATGTAAAAAATAAATGCAATTGTAGGTCTTGTTCATATAAATGACGTAACAAATTCCTTTTTCAAAAATCTTTAAAAATTGGAACACCTATCTATCTCGCTGTCTATTGATATGAATAAGACTCATATTCAATCATAGGCGTTACAAGAAAACGATAAACATGGTAAACATAATTATTTTTTAATCGGGTAACTTCAGAACCTTATCGTGATTTTCTGCCATACAGTTCGATATTTTACTCATAATAACTATTGCATACAACCCAGCATTTAATAGACTGGTTGCCCAACTCAAACACACGGATAGAATTTCCGTTTACATAACAAATAGCGAAACTTACAAGAATAATAATCGATATATATTTCCGACTAGTTCGTGATCACTGTTAGCTTAAAGTTCATCATGGCACAGGATCGGTTACATTGCGGAGACATTGCATGATTAGTCACCGGTATGGACAAGCGTGCTTGTGCTTATCATAACTATACATGTCAAACACGAAACGACTCGATATTGTACTGCATTAAGTACAAGTTTGTATGGAATTTGGTCCATATTACTGACAATAAACAAAAAATTCCCTTACAGTTTTAAAAGTTCACATTCAGGACGAAAAAAACTCGAAATATTATTTTAATAAATGCATAAATAAACGTTATAATTTCGTCAAAGAAATTAGATTAATTGGCTGTCTAACTGTCCCTTTGTTGACAGAACGTTACACTGCACGTGCAAGAGAAATACATTTCAATGTAAAACCATGTCATGTCTGCGGCAAAACTAACAACTACGGTTACAAATTGAATAAAGCAGTAATATTATTAGAAACAAAATAATTCTGAAATTATTTGCTAAATTATTAAACAGTTGCTGTGAAACAAAGTAAGTTACAACAATTTTAGCCACTATTTAAATTGTTTCTCTCCCTTCTATATTTTTCAAATCGTTTATCAATCCCATCTACATAATACGTGAATGGAATTGCACACACAGTCAACAATTTCATAGTCGTCCATTGAGTTACGATGCACTGAACTGATGCCTTATTATCCAGTTCATCTCTTCCGCCTTGTTGCGATCCTGTGCCTGGTGTTCCTGTTTATATTGAGATTTGTTTTCAACGAGTATAAATTTAGCGCTTGTCCCTAGTTAACTAAACGGTCAAGTACCAACATAATACATGAATGTGATTGCACACACAGCATATTTCATAGTCGTTCATTGAGTTACGATGCACTGAACTGATGCCTTATTATCCAACTCATCCCTTTCGCTTTGTTGCAATCCTGTGGCTCGTTTAACTGTTAATATTGAAATATGTTCACAATAGTGATATCTATTATATCATAGAGTTGACGATAATTATAACAGCAAATAGTCTTGAGTCCTATAAGAATATAATGAAAAAAATTACGGTCAAATATTTATTTCTTGACATCATCTATGGAAATAAAAACAAAAATATAAAACAAGAATAAATTAACAGAAAAATGTAATTATTACAATTTGATACAAGTTGCAGCCATATTAAAATAGCAGTATTGTTATGAATAAATAAATCATTTTGTTGCGTTACTCGCTGATGATCGGCACTCTAATTATCTTATTGTCTCGCTGATAAATTGTACGATTCCACATGATATATTCTCTATTCGCCTACAATTCCATACCGACACCATCTATGGTAACGATAAAGTCAATGTTATTAATCTTCCCATTGTACACTCGTGTCATATACAAATAACGGAAACCATCACTCGTTACGCAATCAATAACTGTTATCGCTGATAAAAACACTTGTAAAGCCAGGATGTCGCTTAGTGAATGAAAGTGAAAAAAAGGTACAGTTAGTGTATGAAGTGGACTTATATGGGCGCGATAAGATATAAGTTATGATCAGTACTTAAATAACTACCATAAGATAGCACAGAGTAGATGAGACCTGTACAATAATCATATAAAAAGTCTTTAATGATGACAAACATTATCAACTGTATTATATATTTTGTATATTATTTTGGCCTAGAAGAATATTCTTTCTACGATGGAATTTTCAGAGATACATGGATTGAGGATCTTAACAACAATATATGATGTGAGCAGTGGCTAGGTAAATTCCTTCTTTCTCTAGAATTATGTTCCAAATCTGATTTGGACCTTTATTTTTTTCTACAACTCTTTTGTCCAATCCACGCAAAATATTTACTCGAAAGGTTTCGTCTAAATATTTTCCATGCCTTTACGACTTAAATAAGTTACTACACCATAGTTAAGTACGACGAAGTTACTACGACTAAGTTAAGACACCTAAATTAATAATTTATTGTATCCTTGTTAAACGACAAAATATCTATTGTAACGACAGACGAACGGTCCTGTTAATAAATTTATTTCCCCTCTACCTACGAATGTTAATAATTATTTCACCTTCAACCTCCGTTAAATGTATACGCGAACACGAGACTTGTCTAGATAATGTATCCAGAATATATCTTGGCCCTTACATAGTGTAGGCATTTAATCTTATAAACATCTTTCTTAAACTTAATTTATTGCCCTTACTATGCTCCATATCTTAGCTTTCTTGTCTTTTCAACAAAATATAGAATATTAATTACATAAAATTATGTTAAATGTAAAAGTATTGCTATTTCAAGCAAAAGAGTAGATAACTCTACGACTTATTTCATGTAATAACAATTACTAACTTTTCTTTCTCTACGAACATTACTTTTTTCTTTTATTAGCAGTGATCACAGTAAAAACGCATCGTAACAACATTGCACTTCAACACGTCCGATGGTAGAGGTTTATTGCTCGTCGCATGCCATATCCGTCGGCGCTGAGCACCTACCCTCTCCAATTATGATAACCATCACCCAAGGCGAGCGGAACGAAAAGGGGCAGGCACCGGTTAAAACGTAAAATTACACTTCAATTTTTACTCGACGCGGACCGCCGCCGCACAATAAAAAACAAATATTCTCATGAGCATCGACAAAACGTGACCGGCCTTCGTCAAAATAGTCCGTTGTCTTACGGGGCGGCGCCGCACATCGCACCGCCGAGTGCTAAAGTGTAAAACGACGCGGTGAAATTTATAAGTCCCACATCACGATTATTGAATAATGACTTTACAAATTAGCGTCTGGCCGGTTTAAATTATATTCTAATGCGGAGTCGTAAATCTGAAATAATAATGCGGATAATTTATTGCTCGCTGTTTTCATTAAGATTTCGCGGATGCGATCTTTTATGCGCATCGAAGAGCGTACATTTCTCGGGCTTTTGAATAAGCAATGGTGGCGGATACCTGCCGCTAGTGAATGTTTACGCTCGATATGAAATATTAGGAGCCTGTTATTTATACGGTGGCTCGTTAGGTTAGATCGCCGAGGGGTGTGGCCGTCTGTATCTCGTTGTCGAACCTCGGGTTGTTTTTACAAGGGCCGCAGTTACAACAATTTCTACAAACGGCCCAACGTCATCTATCAAAAACGCTAACGAGCCGAGATGCCGCGGCAATTTACAATCACCGCGTTCCAATAATACGAGATGATGTTGATGAAATATCGAAGGCTCTATCTAATTTACTCGCGACGTAACAAAACAGTGTTACTCAGTAATATCATTATATTACGTGCTTTATTACAGAGTGTATACTGTACAAGAAATAATAATTTTTACTAAAAAATAAAGATGACTTACAGATGCCATACGCGAACTCTAATCGTACACTATAATAGTTAATAAGGATAAAGTGTATTAAAAACCATATCCGGCACTTCATTTAAATACATGACTAGTCAAATAAAACTGAAAAAAAATGTAGCAGACATCGCTATTCATTATAGAATAACACCACATGTCAAGGTCATTAAATGGTGCAACGAAATTTTCATATCAACTCCAAGTCCGTTATATTATTATGTTTTTCATCTGCCGTTATTTTTTGAACAATAAAACGCGAGGGTGGTTGTTTTTTTATGAGAAAGATAATAAGGTTCAAGCGAAAGTGGGTTCGTATGCAATTACATTAACGAATGTGACGAAGCCGACTGGGTTAGGCCTACAACCGGTTGCCGTAAGTCGGAGTTAATTAACCTGACGAATGACTCGCGTGCTTAGGTGCACTGTTTCTGACCTATGCGGCTATAATATATACATGATAATGCGTACACAACTACCCCACACTGAGATTGTCTGATATACTTGATTGAAATACTTAGATTAATTTCTTTTAAGGTAAAACCTCATTAAATATAATAATAAGTGTATAATCCAGACTTTGATTTATATCACAATGGAACAGAAAATGCTCAATAATTATTTGCTTGTCATAAAACAATAGAAATATCTCCGAACCATTACTATTATCCAACGATAATATACAGATGAAAGAGCAATATAACTACGATCAATTATATAAACGTATGAAAAACGCTTAGCAATCAATAAACACGTATTCCAATTTGCTTCAATCAAACATTGAATCCTAATATAGATTGCGTAATAAAATTGGCACCAACGGTGTCCAATAAAAGCAAGTGTCACATCGTATTCTTCAAGCACACGAGCGAAATTGCGCCACACGCATTACATTCAAAGGTGACGGCTAGCGAACCGGTCCGCGACTTAATTAAGCCGATGGGAGAATATGCAGAGGTTTTCTATCTCATTACTATCGCTGATCGTTCATTAGGCAAGGATATGTCAACGCGCTGTGTTGCCTCGTTTGTCCTGTCCGTATTTAGCTTTCCAATGGATAATCGAAGTGGCGTCCGAGCGCAAAAACACACCTGCCGTGCAGGCTATGGTTTCACTTCTGACTGCTATTGTTGCCAGTTGAATCTACTCAGCATAAACATTTACTATGAATAATAAGAGTAATAATATTCTGTCTTATTAAATATTTTAATAAGCACCTAATTTTCTACTGTACCGTATTGAACTGTCACCAAAAACACTTATTTTAAAATATTATGCTAATAATATTGCCATAAAATAAAAACCTTAAAACAAGTAGGGAAAAGAATATCGACTTTTTTTTAAATATTCATGTGCAGATCAAAACAAGAATATAAAAATGTCAAAATATTTATTCGACGTTCAAGATAATATCCCATAAATAAACTATAGACCATTAAAATCAATAAGTTACAACACCTATACATTTGCCAACAACGGCCATTTAGTAATATTTAGAACGCAGTAGCCGTGTCTTTATAATTTCAGAACAACGGGTGGTACGCGCTCGAGGCCTACGATCGCAGCGGTTAAGAACGGTAATGTATTTCGAACAATAAAAGTAAGTAGCCTGCGTAAACATTGTCTATCCAGAAGCGAGTAAACAAATGACAGCGACAATAACGCTGCTCAACGTATCAAAGTCCGTGAGCTCGAAAGCTACGCCTCAAACGACGCGGGTGGTCGCAGCGGGGGACTAACAGCGTTCATAATTCAGTGAATCGCGCAAATGTTAACTCAAAACATATCGCGACGTCCAATACCTTATCCGCAACGAGGAAGCACTAAAACCATCTCGGACAATCCCGCAACGCATTAATGAAAAACTGCCAAGGGCCCAACAATCCTACGAGTGGGTAACATATTCGAAAACAACCCATAAGTACATTGGAAGCTCGAACATTGCGTGACGGCGAATTAAATGAGCTTGCGGTCGTTTTCAATTTACGCGCACATCGCTCGTTAGGACTAAGAAATAGCTATAAAAAGAGTTTAGAGCCAATTTGTGAAATTATTTGGGTGTAAAATTGTACGGTTGGTAATAAAAATACAATGGGTATGTTCCCTTCAACCATCTGTCACGGATCGTTTGGAAGAACTGGATAAGTGCGTGATAAGTGTTGGTTGGATGATTGTTAGTAAACGTTTTCATTTAATGACATGGACGTCACAAGAATGACTGACAATAGAGGAATACATAATACACAGTTGTCGTCCCACGACAACCTATAGTTAAGGAGAACTTTGATCCACAGTTAAATTTGACCACGAATTATAAATTTGGACAGACTGGACGAAGTGGAATGCAAGAAAGAATGAACCAACTAGGTGGTAAACGTGTGCCGAGAAAAACAGTCAAAATGCGAACGTTTAATTCACTTCGCTACTCGAGAAGAAAACTAAAAACAAAACAATATAATTAAGACTCAAATTCACCAAGTAAAATTCCTAGGAGTATATAAATTATATAACCTTTTATTATTATAAATTTCAGTTATAATAATGATAGTCAACTTTAAACCTTAACTTGTATAACTTACACATTCGAAATTAAATCCAAACAGAGACAAATCACTAATTTGTCAATATAGAGAATAAAAGATAGGTGCAATCAAATTAGTCCGTACATTGATGTAGACACAAGTATCACAGACACGGTAATAAAATGGCCACCGTGAACCAACACTGGTTTGTTGACGTACCACATTAGATAAATTAAGCTGCGATTGAACGTAACGATACCACTTAAAGCGCTGCAGCGTACAACTTACGTGTTAACTGAAAGAAATTAAAACTTATACGTCTCGCTTGAAAATTGCCTGTCCGTATTGAATTTGAGGTAGTATGAACGTAACGATAACGGCATATGTCTAAAATAAGAGGAAAAGTCATCAAAATCATCTTCTATTTTATAATCCTGTAACCATTCTTATTTGCAGTTATCAAAACAATGATAACTAATAAGAATGGAATATTTCACTTCTGTCCTTGAGTGAAAAACTGTTGGTACTAAGCACTGCGATTATTTAATGCAGATGCAAATCGCCTACACCACATAAAATAATACTGCTCTTAATTAACCTGAAGGGTACACACTTCAAGATATCACATTAATTCCTCAACTGCATTCCTCCATTTATCTAAATAAATAACAAAAACCCGCCTTGGTCATCGAAGGTTGATTGCGTGAGGGTGGACTTATTTCATTAGACGAAACTCAATTGAATCGTAAAGCGCCGTAGAAAGCTGCAGCGCACACGAAGTACGTTCCGAGCTAATGTGTGCTCAGCAAACGGACAACTTGTCTCATCAAACACATGTAATACCAAATTAATCCCTTTGCCAAGTCAAACTTCCTGCAGTCCTTTTATATGAGTTGCACTTTCATGGTGTAATAAGGCTTTTAGCTTTGCTCAGCAGCTCCAAATGGAATGGGTTTAGTAGTAATAACGGGTTTTGGTAATTTATGTGTGTTGCATGTTATCAAAATAAAAGGTAACGTCGCAATAAGATGACATCTTTTAGCCATGTTACAGACCAGAGCAAAAGTTAAAAAATCGTTAATTATGAATAAGTATAGTGCGCATATTTTTTTTTTTAGAAAAACATTAAATATCATATGAAACAATATCGATTTATGTACAGAAAATAAATAAAGTTAAATAGGACTTTAAAGTAGGTAATGGAAAGCAATAACTACAAATGATCAAGCAACTCCGTGACTCCTAGAGACATTTCAGTTCCTACGTGAGTGTTTTGACATTTCAAGTTTCTGAAATGACAATAGAAATCGCTAATTAGCGATAAAGCCCCCATTTGTATTGTGAAACTATGTTTGAAACATACTGTATATTTCTCACATTAAAAGTACCTATACAATAAAAATATTTCGTACATTCGATAAAAGATTTTCATCAAATACGATTACATAGCTAATGTAAAACTTTGTTAAATATTAAGTCGCAAAAAGCTAAACACATGCAAGAACTCGTAAACATTAAAATCCACTTCGGAAAGAGCACGTACTTGCAAACTAGTTGAACTAAAGCAATGCGATGCAACGCGGCGTGCCTCCCACTTACAGCAAGCCTTCTATGACGTCAGATTAAGAGGTTTACAAAGTTAGCTAGTGTATACGAGGGGGTAAATAAAGCTAAGAAATTCAATTTATTCGCTAACGAGATTGGATGAAAGGCGGGCGGTTGATTAAGTTCCATTAAGGCTCGGTGTTGAGACGTTGCACAAACGAACCGCGCCAGACCGCAGCGTCACGCGACTGTGTCACAAACACTCGGCATTTTATACTGACATAAATAAGCTTGTTCATTATAACTTTCAAAGAGCCACAATCGGTTATGGATCGATAATCGATAGAGCGAAATAATCCAGTTCTGCGCTATAAACTTTTTATTAGCTTTGTATATCTTCCACGTGTTCACCTCAATGTTTTCTAATCGCCCCCACCTGCCTTTATTCTATTTTTAAATACAGAAGGTATTATACAACGACATATCATTCTATATCATTTGACAGATGCTGCGTTGTGATCCAGCGTTTTGTGAAATATAAGGATTTAATCCGCCAAAAATGGTTACAGAACAGAATTCTGATAAAATTAAAATGAATATATTGTACTAAACGATTTCTTAATACGAAATATTGTGTTATATATATATATCATCACAAAATTAGCTGCAATGCTATGACGGATAGCAAGTGGGATTGCTATCGGCCCGTTCACACCGCGGAGACAACTTGACGTGGCCCGGACCGGTCCGGACGTGACGGAGTGTCGCTGCGAATTAACCGCCATGAGATATGTCACTAGTGCAAATGAAGCTACATTTGAATCGGTAACCATTTCAAGAATATTAAACATTGTGTTATACATTAATATATAATCACAAATTTAGCTGCAATGCTATGACGGATAGCAAGTGGGATCGCTATCGGCCTGTTCGCACCGCGGAGACAACTTGACGTGGCCCGGACCGGTCCGGACGTGACGGAGTGTCGCAGCGAATTAACCGCCATGAGATATGTCACTAGTGCAAATGAAGCTACATTTGAATCTGTAACCATTTCAAGAATATTAAACATTGTGTTATACATTAATATATAATCACAAATCTAGCTGCAATGCTATGACGGATAGCAAGTGGGATTGCTATCGGCCCCTTCACACCACGGAGACAACTTGACGTGGCCCGGACCGGTCCGGACGTGACGGAGTGTCGCAGCGAATTAACCGCCATGAGAAATGTCACTAGTGCAAATGAAGCTACATTTGAATCTGTAACCATTTCAAGAAAATTTATATTAAGACTATTATGGATACAAAGCTTGCTAAACTTGAGATAAACGTTACACATTGACTCACTTTGACAAAAAAAACTCAAATTCTTTGACGTTAATTTTAAGTTATTAATGAAATCAGGGAATTTGTGTATAATTGACTAGCTGCGCGCCAAGGCTTCGCTCCCGTGGGAATATCGAGATGATATATAGGCTTTCCTCAAAAATTTTTTTCAAATCAGACCAGTAGTTCCTGAGATTAGCATTTCGATCAAACAAACAAACACATCAGCTTTATAATATTAGTATAGATAAAAAGATTCTTATTCTTTTCATAAATTAAAATTCTCCTATTAACCCTCAAACAATGCCAAAATGAACCGTAAAAACGTGTCAATTACAAGAACCGTGAATACCAACGGCTTACCTTCGCCCATAAAATTAGGCGAAAACGTTCCGTTCGCGCATAACTAACCCGCACGAAACAAATCAGGAACTTCGTATCCAATTACTCCGCAATCTAAGTCCCTGTCCATCGAATGCTTTATAGGAGTCTTACACGCGAACACTAATCGCGGCCGGTGATAGAGATGGGTCACCGGTAATTACAGTTATTAGAAGTTTCTAGGCCCTCGGGAGGATAGTTACCTACGTTGAGTACACATGCGCATTGCTCGTTTGAACTGTCTCATTTATGTGCAACGTTAAGTTTGGTTACTTAACATTATACCCGTAAGTGAATCTTTAACAAAAGCCTTACCTATTGCGATAAAATAAGTAAATTAAGGATAGCTTACTAACAATACATCAGATAACTTGACGCGGTAATAACTAACTCTGGGGTATACAAAAAAAGTCCCGTATTGAGACTATGCAGGAAGCTATTTTTATCCTGTGTAATTCATTTATTATGTTTAATTTTTTCGCGTCAAAATGGTCAGTAAAAGCAAACACAGCATTCACTTCATATACAATCTTAAGAGCTTATAATAACTTCAAATACTATTTCGAGCGAGCTTCATCTACTAATTACTTAATCAGAAGCCATTTTTCATTTAAAAAAGGCATTAATATTAAATGTACACTACGGACTTACGTGGTACGAGTAACGATTCACACTTGACCATCCTCATACATGATTAATAGCACCAGGGAGCTATTAAAGTGGAAATTTATTTATAAGTCAGCGGCTTGCGGCAACGCGTTTACACTTTTGATTATCTCCCGGGGACGATGCGATCCTATTAGCTGATATGTTGATAAGACTTGTTGCCTAGTTTGCGCATTGACAAATTGGGTTCGGATACACATTTACTTAAAGCTATTTTCTGGCTGCTTTTTTATTTAATTACTATATCCTAATAAGGAATTAATTACCGTTTCGGAGTCATTTATAACCGGACAGGTGTAGACCTGCCCTAGTCCATACGACGAACTATCATGGTAATTTTATTATTCTAGTTTTTACATCCATATACATACCAATTTTAATAACAAACGTTGTCATATCGTTAAGAATTGCTGATTAAGGAATACTCGTTTGCGTATATACGCGATATATCCGCTGATAAAGAAACAGGAATGATTATTATCTACGTTAAAAACTGTAGGTAGATTAAACTACCCTTTACAGTGAAATGTATTAAGGCGCGTGCAACGTCACAGTAAACCTCCGTGCTTCAGTACTTGAACAAATTGCATAGTTTAGCACCGTTAGCTATCGCGAATCCCTTAGAAACAATTCACAATGGCGCAGAATATTACAATGCCGCCCACGCGACACGCGAACTGTGAACTAGGTCGGCTGAGTAGATTATGAAATATGCTAGGCAAATATCTGACATAAAAACTATGTGATAATTTTATAGAAACACAAAGTTACTGCAACAAATGTTCTTGCAATAGAAAAATGGCGAAATATTTTTTCACAGACGAAAGATGATAATGATGAATAGATAGATGGTTTGAAACACAGATTCTAGACCTTGAGAATAGCAACAAAGTCCTGAGAGGTATAGGTAAAACATAGGCATTTATCGAGGACGACTATAGGCCATATAACATTATGCTGTGGCAGTGAAGCCACGCTAGGAAATACTAAAAACTAATAATAATAATGGGACTTAGCAACGTATTTCTTTTTAACGCTAGGACCACAACATTGAGTTTATTTTCTGTCGTATAAAACAATTTTCTGACCTTACCGACTAGAATAACCACTAGCATTTAAACTATTTCAATACATATATTTAAACCCCATTAGAAACATTACCCTCCAGCTCTTCAATGTGCAAGTAACTATGTTACGCACTTTAAGAAACAACCGTGTTGTAACCAAACGATTCGTATAATTAAGTCTAGACGAACCTGACGTGGCCCCCTTGCCATTTTATTGTATGTAAAATATTACACGCAGAGAAGCCTATTATGCAACGATAGCATTAAAGATGATCGCTCATTGTAGCTTGATGATTAATTATTGATAGGTATATTTAGTACATATTTTAAATAGTTTTCGTTAAAATAAATCCCTAAACTTCCTTTGTTTATTGAAGGTCATTCAGGGAAACCAACATCCTACCTAAAATATATAACCTTTCAATTTGCCTACAGTGGATATTATACCTACTTTGTCGAATTTTCGTATGGCTCGTCTAATATTTAAAATGTCAACATATTTTCCCTTAAATCCTAATTCCCCTGCCGTTGTATACAAAGTTTGCCGTCAAAAAATAAGAACAAAGAACGTTTAATCGAGGCGCATGCTAATACATACTTTACAGCTCGACATTTAAAAAACATAATAAGCAGGCGTGGAAATTAATTGCCGAGTTAGACCTTTTTTAGCGAAGGGTTCACCCAATATTAGCTCAACATGATCCCCAGAGTTAAACGGGCCAAAATACCGTAACACATGGCGTCGTTAATTTCGAAATTAAAGGAAAAATATTGCGAGGACTCTAGGCTTAATTAACCTAAATAAATTAAGCGTACAACAGCGTTTTATAATCACTTGTGTCGCTGTTTACGAGTGGACCATTTACTATTCTTTGTTCATTTACTTAGAGCTTATTTTAATCCGGATTTAGATAGAGTATGGGCATGATAAATTATTTGCAAGACACGCATATTATATGGTCATCTTCGTCAATTAATAAAATTAATGTACGCTAACAGTTTTTGATAACTAAACAACTTTGATCGAAATTGGCAAAGTTTGGCTACAGCTAGGAAGGTTTTGGAGAAAAAGGAGAGACATTTGGCAAACAAAAGGACTCTACAGGCTTGCAAAGAAGAGTTTTTGTAAATATATATTTTCTAATTTTATTTAAAAACTAATTTATATTTTGAAACTAGGTTCACTGATGTTAATATATTTACGAATCTTTTTGTAGAATTCCGTTATTCTGCACGCATTTGTACTGGCAAAATTAGCCGTATTTTCCAAAAATATGCCTTTACCAATTCATTGTCAAAATGTAACAACAGAAACACAATACACAATGTATACGTGGAACTTGATACTTGCCTTGTTCCCAGATAAAGGGCATGTAATGTACCTTAGGTGAAAATTTTGAGAACGCAAAACGTCCCACGCACCGCGTGGGCGAAACACCGATGCACCCAGCCGAGCTGTCTCGTGCCAAATAAGATATTAAAATGTCGTATTAATGCTAATTCGATACGGTTAATCACACTAACCAGCATACAATAGGATATATGAAATGGATACATGTCGTAAATAATTTAAATGTTTCGCCTCTTGGTTGCGAGAACTAAATATATCGAAATTTATTTATTACACCGATTTTTAAAATCACATAATTATCGAAACATGAACTTTTAGATAAAACGAGTTATTTTCTGAAATATAACTTAAGTTTTTAAATCTCGCACGTTTTTATTTTGTTTCAATAATACGATAAGGTATAACAAAATCTCAATCTTTTAACACATTAATTATTTGGACAGCCTAACGTATAAAGTCCATTTGGATGAAATCAAAAAAGAGGACACATTTACACAATACAAAAATATCTTAATTCAATTTATTCACTTTATTTATTTCTCAGAATTATAAAAATATATAGTGCAATAAACCGGTCAGAGATTTACGATGCGCGCGCGCAACAAACACGCACCAGAATCGTCATGACCCGTGCGTGTCGCCTTATCAACCGAATTAACCCTTATGAAGACATACGACAAGATGTGCGCATTCGTAACAAGATTTATCCTTAACGATTCCTATATAGACATGCACCGTGAAGTTAGTCAGGCCTCATTGAATATCATCTACATTGTAATCCACTTAGGGTTGACAACGTCATCAATTTCAAGATAAAGCGGTTCGGGCTTACTTATGATTCATGTATAGACATTTGCTTTGCAATTAATGTCACGATATGTATTTCATATTCAGTACTCGGAAATCGTTTTGTTCTTGCATTTTCGAATTAACATTTCGGAATTATCAATGTCTTTAAGTGTACACGGTATAAGTATAAAATGCTAATAAAGATACTGTTAGCCTTTTAGAGAAACATCAATAAAATTTTAGAGATGTGCAAAAAGATATGTATGTCTTAAAAGTACTTTTATAGATTACCATTTGTTTAGTGCTAAGTCATAAACAATGTTGAGTATTTATACAAACTTCATAGGTTTTCCCTTTCAAATAAATATAGCCTTGTTCATCATGATCCAATAGTCTAATTATTATTCAGCGACGTATTTATGGCTATATAATATAAACTCACTGTATCGTATTCTTGCAAGATACGTAAACAGGGAAGCAGAAGTGTGAATACGTTTTGAATATTATGCAGACATGACAACATCGAAATTCCGAAATGTGCCAATAGTAACGCGTGACGCAATATATAAGTCATGAGACGTATAGTAATTCCCTTCATTCCGTGTCACGCTAACATCTCGGCTCGGCGCGTGTGATCCATTTCAACGCACAATGAATACCAAATAAGAAATCAAGGCAACCGCGCGTTTCATTCAAATTTTCCTTCATAGCCAATATTTTTAGCGCCTCCGCGTAAGAGGTTTCACTAAAATATGGAGCTATGTGGAATTTTTGTTTAGTGTGCATTTCGTCGACGTATATCACGTTTTTCGCACTGAAACGTAACCAAAATGGCGCAATAAATCTAAAAGTCCATTTTCATATAAAAGAAAACCGATTAAGGAGCTTTAGCGATAGCGATCGCTCGAATGAAGCTATATATTTTCATGATCGAACGAATCCAAGAGCACGGCCGACTGACGGCCGGTGCGTGAGGAAATTGAAAAGGGAAGCATTTCTTATAACACTATTGTCGTCTATGTTACCTTGAGCATTCAACAGTTTGCAACTCATAAAAATAAAGTCTTTGAATACGAGATACCTCAGACATGCAACATACTAAACCTTTGGTTCGTAGCACACAATTTCAAAATGCTACTTTACATAACTAACTTTTAATACCCACTACTTTAGCATTTTGGCAGTCGTCCAACTCATATGTAAATTCGGTACGTTAATTGTTACACGAAGTATTAGGCTTCAAACCTCCTTACAGAGAAAATCCCCAGCAATGTGCTTATTTTGAAATCCACATTATTAATAGGTCTTTCCTTGAAAATCGCTAACATCTACTATGAAACCGTTGTTTGTTCTATATATCCTGTCACAGGTACAACCAACAAGTTTTACAAAATTATATTAGTACAGACCGAAACAACATGTACTGAAGAACATTCATTGCTGGACATGTGGGGCAAGTTATAACTAACCTTAAATTTCTCCATACTGAATGCGCAATGGAAATAAAAGCAGACCGACGCGGACGTATAGGTGCACAATCTAAGCAATGTAAATAGAGAGACACTGTTGACTCGTCAATTGCGACAGCACTTCAATCAATCTATTATATTACTCTATGACAGCGATCTTCGCCGATGGAACATAAAACTAAAATGAAGATCTTTTCATCGCTGGGTATATAGGGAATGTTAAAAATAACCTTAAATATTTCCATACTGAATACGCAATGAAACGTAAAATAAAAGCAAACCGACGTATAGGTGCACAGTCTAAGCAGTGTAAATAGAGAGACGCTGTTGACTCGCCAAATGCGACGGCACTTCAATCAGCTATCATCTCGTTACTGCAATGTGAACGATTAAGTTGTATGCTAACACGTTAGCGCTGTTTGAATATTCGTTAATGTAAAAATTTAAGAAACTATTGTTTCTTTTTAGTAAGCATTAAAAAAAAAATTATAACAGTGTGTCAATATAAAATAATCGTTCATTTATGGTACTTACATAGTCACTATGTAAGTACCATAAATGATACACACGGCTATCTTTGCAATTTTTATTTATAAAAACCTTGTGATATATATTTTTAATTAAAATGCACTGAAATGATTCAAAAGATAAGCTTTAAATTACACATAGAACAGATTTATCTCGGAATCCACGGGATCATGAAGTATTCGCAGGTGAAACGGCGGGGTACAACTAGTAAATCACAAAATCGACACACATACACCCGAATTATACAAATACCATAAATACAAAATATTAACCAACTTGTATTCTATTATTATTTTTTTATATATTAAAAGGACGAAAGCGTCTATTCCCCTTTCTACCTTTCACATTGATACTGAGGACGTCTAATAATTTAACAAGTCACTCTTCGTAGAACGTGTTAAACAACCGTGCCACAATCGAATTAAATTGTGTGAAAAATGTATTAAGGATATAATACAATGCTATTTCCGAGAACACGATAAAATTACAGGACATTACGTCAACGCCTTAGCGACATGACAATGTAGCTCGGTCACGCACCACTCCTTCGGGTAATTTATTGAACTCTGTAAAAATACAACATTAATCTTTGATATAGTCGTCAGAAGTCTGCGCGAAATCGAATTGTATGGAATGTTTTGTTAAATAGTATTTTCTCCCGAATAACGTGTACCTTATTTAGTAGAATAATGTATTTTCACAACTAATTTAACTTATCTAATATGCTATATTTATGCATAATGTTAATAGTTCTAAAAGTTTAAGCGTTCCATTGGGACTAGATGGCGCAATGTGAAATGTTTGAAACTATATGTATCTTTTTAATTTTATTTTAGCATAGAAGAAATAACGTATACGCTTCGGAAGTAGAATAGATGGTTAACGACTATAACATTTCGTAAATCGATACCTACTAAAAAAACAAGTCACGTTTAAATTTATTAAGGGCCCAAAAAATACGAAGTGGCTCCATATCGACATAGCAGGGGTTGAAGACAGCGAATAAATTGCCAGTGTCGTTTTAAAAAGACCGAAAATTGTCAGGCAACTTCGCGGTTCCGCCTTTTATCTGTAACGTCTATGAACCTACGGCTGCACGTAAATAAGGCAGTGGAATAATAAGCGAAGAATAATAGGGCGCGTTTTAAATCCTGTTTGTAATATTACAAGCAAAAACCGACGTCATTATGATAACAGCTCTGATTATAAAGGCGGTTTAGTAGGTCAACTTTATTAAAATAGTTTGTGGAACGAACGAATACAAGTTTAGCGTGCAAGGCGTTTATTAGCTGAAATATTTAGCAACGATCTTATAAATAAAGTGAAAATGTGTAACAATTAAGCTCTAACTAATAAGGTTTTGCGTGAATTCAATTTAAATTAATTTAATATTTTAAATGACAAATTAGCACGCTTTATTGTAAACTAGCTGTAACGCGCCAGTCAATTTGCATAAACTTGAATATTTATGTACTAAATTAAAAATGCCTTTCGTTGTAGGGGATAATATGAATACGCATTATTGAAAGTTTTTTAGAATCCGAGTAAAGAAAAATTTTAACCTTTCTGACTTGTACAAAAACAAATATGTAGTTATATAAGTTATGTTTTTTTACTTGTGTATTACGCGTTTTTTTAATTTGTATATTGTTTTTTTCTGTGTACTAAATGTAAGCGCCGATAAATAAAAGTTTTTTTTTCTCTCTTCCTTTAAAATAATGACAACCTTATTTAATTTGTAGTTTTTAAGTAATTGTCGCATTGGACTAGTCTAGTGTAATGGCATTTAATAATGTAGATTAAATAAATAAATACAATGATACAAATGCAGTGATTAAAATTGAGGTCTCATAACATTGTTACGGCGTATTTTCGTTTAGCTTAGTTAAGGTGGGTTTCTGATAATGAGATCCCGCGATAAAAAAGTACATGCCCGCCCAGGCTTGTTTTCAGGCGCTAATGGCATAATAAATACTCTAACGCTACATTCTCTCCAATCTTTATTGTACCCTTTGTTTACTAAAATGATTATCTAATACACACTTGAGCAACTAAAATATATATCAAATATATTATATCCTTTACAATGTTGAAGGACATAAAACCACAGGGAATCAACGAGTTCTCCCTTTGAGTCTTACTATGTAACTTACAAGGGTTTTTTAGTTCTAGTAGGAGCATATCTACATACTACATTCTTTTTTTCGTACAAAAAAACGCATATTACCACGACATTCACTCATTTTAAATTCCACTTCATCATTATTCAATCAGCACTGAAAGGCTTTATTCCCATAATTTTCCGTTCCGAAAACTATCCCCGCTTTGGCTCACAAAGAAAAAAAGTATGCCATATTAACCGGAAAATTAAACCGAGCAAAATTTATTGCGCTATCAAATTTTAGCTCGTCTAAAGCTTATTTTTAAACTGCATTCGCCCTCATTGAAGCGGAACCGTTGCTGACAGGGCGCACGGCGCAATCAAAAAGCTAAAATACTGTTTTTGTTGGAAAATCGCTTTTAATTTGTACTCTTTTCTAATTTCTGCTGCTCTAGATATTCAGTAACTGATTATTGTTGAATAATAGTGTATAAGTTTTGTGTATAAAGCGTGGATTTGTCTTGATCGTTATGAGTTCTCAATAGTCGCATATTTGTTTGCTGATCTCTTGGTTTAAACAGCAACAATTGGATACTAGATGACTTAGCAGCAGTCTCTTTTTAATTCTGACCGAACAAATCAAACATGCTGTTATATAATGTCTTGAAGGCTTTAATAATAAATAAACCAACCCAACCAATATGATTCCAAGTTAAAGCTTCAAGTCTATATGTTAGTACGATGAGTCACGAATAAATGTTTAAGTCACGTTATTTTATTCGAAACAGTAGGAATAGCGGAAATTTCAATAGCAGGGGTTTAAACAATGAATGAACTCATAAATACGAAACAATTAGAGCATAAATTGTCTGCCGGATTAGTATTTTTGTTCGCAAATCACGTTCGCCCTACCCTCTCGGATTTATGTAAGGAGGCGTCAAATTTAACAGCTCAAAGAAATTGATGGCGCTCCGCGAAGCCTAGCTGGGCTCATGATAACCCGTAATTATGTTTACGATTTATGTAATGTGCGATTCTATACGAGAGAATTTTAATAAACATATATTTACGCAGAGCTGTTCCTTGATAAACGATACTTGGCTATAACAATAAATTCCGCGCCAACAGTTTATGCTTTACGTTGTGCGTTTGTGGGAAAGGGACATCTAATATGTAATGAGTAAATTTTATGGGGACACCGCGTGTAACTCTGTTGTCGGTAATTGCATTCTATACTTATTTATTTTGCATGCTGTTTATTGTATGCTACAGAATTACTAAGAAAATACTTGATCGACTTGTATTGTTAAATATAAAATTTAATTATAATATCTAACATTTTACCCTTTAAATTGAATGTTATATTTCTTAAATTTATATATATATTATTCATTATATTGAATTTGTTCATTAAAGAGATAACTTTTAAATGAAAGCCTTAAAAAGAGCCAAATGAGCGCTCACATAAAAGCATGAATATTAAATCAGATCAAAAACGCAATAATGCATTAACCGAAGCAAAAACGATTATCAATCGCAAAAACCAGCGCAGCGACCATAATCGCTGAAGGTTTATTAAATATTAAAATAAACTCGCATTCCTACACGAGTCCGATACGGCAGATTAAAGCAACACAATGAGAGTGGCCCGATCGCCCTTATCACATCAAAGCACGAGTTTCCATAATTTCACTAGAGATATAACCGAACGATCCACGCTCCCGATGAAAATTTAGCGCCTGAATAAACATAAGCTGAGAACGTTGCGAACGAAGCGAAAAGATTTCGCGTCTTATTAGAGAATTCGATGACTCAGTGATGCGACGATTCGCATTTTCTGTACACAATGATCGGAAACCGCGTTCTTTTACCAATATTGTTACCCTATTTACTTATATTCTTCCTTTATTTACCCAAATAAATCGAATAAAATAAGAACATAAAATAATGTCCTATATAGTATGCACTGCTAGATTTGATTGAACCAACAAGCTGAGTTTTCACAGAAATCTATCTGATATAAAATCTTCGTAAAAAAATTACGCCCATTCATACCCATATGACAATATAATCACAACTTAGAGTAACATGTACACACACATTATCCATGTAAATTAACATGACATCACCACATACCTGCAACATTATCAAGCATCTAGTAACCTTTTCAAAGGCCAAATATTTTAAGTTATTAAGAGATAATACCGCCGGCGGTGAAATGTTAATAATGGCATACCTCACAAAGGTTTCCTCACCGCGAATCTGTATCGGATGTTGCTAAACGTCATCTCCTTACCTGAAACAATACATCGTTACAATAGCACCCACTATGGAGCAAGCGTGTGACACCTACATGATACTTATAGTTAATCGTTGGTGATTTACGCTGGCTAAATTACTATAGTTAATACTAGCTGTACCCCGCGGTTTCACTCACGTATATCTGCGGTTCCCGTGGGTTTTCCAGGATAAAAACTGATGTCGTTTCTATGATTTCAAACAGTCCCTGTACAAAATTTCATTCAAATCGGATCAGTGGTTTAGTAGTGAAGTCGAGACACACACATACAGACAGAGTATATAAAAAATAAAAAATAAATAAATAAATTTATTGAGCCGAGCCGAGCCGATTCCTTCAAAGAAACGCACATTTAAAGACATGTAACATGATTTATCAATTCGTCATTAAAATTGACTAACAAATCGCTATTTCTTCATTTCAATTCCTATTCCATTAACTACTATCTTTAGTGAAATTTGTCAATTCTTGAATAAGCTTGATTTTCCATTCTACCATTTATATCCCAAAGAAAACGTATCATCCGTAACACAAACTATAAGAGAACAAACAAATCACCAAAGCATTTAGCAACCGTGATAGCTAACTGCTATAACTTCCAATAATAATTAAATCATTCGCCAGCAGACGCCATCGGAGTCTATCAGGGCGCCCATTAACTTCAACTACTGTTATTATTAACTTAGTTCGCGATTCGCGGGAAACTTTTAGATTGGCTCGGCGATGTCACCGCTACTGATTTAGACGGCGAATTATTACAAGGATTTGATCTGACGCTGATTTCTACGCTTATGAGAAACTTTAGCTTCAATCACGTGTACTTTTATACACATAGGCAAAAGTGTGAGACAAATTAGTCCGGGAATATATAATCATATCAATAACAATAATTTAAACTGTATACAGCATAAAGGTGAAAAAATATCTAATTTGGATAAATTTCTATTCATCTATAAGAGTTTAGCATGAAAACGTTCACAGTTCGCAATTTTATATGGCGACTTCAACTTAGATGTATATAAGGCTTTCAGCTTGTTAAAGTTGCACTCTTTAATCCTTACATGGTGAATTAAATCGTACGTTATATTGCATGCTATATTCCTGCAATAATGAAGTTGTTTTATTAATTTATTATAAAATAACTTATAATTAAACCGTCGTTAACGTGTACATTTAAGGTGCTATGCAACTCGCGTTCGCTAGCAAAACAAAATGTTCCACAAATAAATCACTTATAAGTATTAAAGTATACGCTGTCCGGACCATAAAGAACAGTTAATAAGACATTAATGTACGAAACGGTATAGCTCGGAGGCACTCGGATAGCCACAAATTGTGCCCGATGTAGACGCGAAGCGCTGATAGCGCGGTCCGGTATGATAACGTTTTATATAGTAGCATTAGTATCGCCTATCTTCCCTATGAGCTTATAAGTAAAAGGCAGGCTTCTTAGTTAAAGGCCAGCCTTCCTTACTCACGTGTAAAAACGATAAACATGCGCGTTAATGATAAATTTAATATACGAGGAACATCACTACATTACTATCCTAGTCACTGAATAAATCTAGCTAAAATGCATAATAAAATATAAATGCTGTATACTTCAAGGTTACGTACATGAAAGAGATGCAAAATTGCAATATTGCATCTTTTTCAATCTCAAATTTTACTTAGCTTTAGAATGGTCTTTATATTTATTATATAATTGTTTTTCAATTAAAGGTTCTTAGGTTCGACTTATTTATTTCAACATGACCTTAAAATTACAAAAAAAAATCGAACTTAAATAAACAGGCAGACAGGTAAAAAAATTAACTTGATATTCCATTTCCATTTAAATATTTTTTATAATTAAACAAATAATAATAACATAAGAACTTAATTTTATTTTGATGTAATAAATAATTTAATACAGTTCAATTTACCGACTATATTTACTAATATTTTTAACTACCTGACGATGATGTACAAAACAAACCATGTGTAAGTAAGTGTAACAATTTATAAATGATCATATAGTGGAATTGAGACACAAAAAAATTGTTTTCACAAACTGTTATACAATTCCATCAAGTAATAACAAAGCAAAGTATAAAGTAAACCAGTAATTGTCATGTTCCCACCGACACAATCAAATCCGCTAGCTATCTATTCGTGATTCGCTAACGAAGCGCCGGCTATCAGCGATCTGTCGACGTGTGCAGGCGCCAATGTTCGCAAAACGCTGTTTAATTAACTCGTACTCATTACCGGTGCGTAACCGCGGGGAGACGGGCGTGCGGACCGAAATATGGAACGTCAAATACCAAATCGCCTCTAATTTTTCAATTTTTTATGAAAGCCGGCAAACTATCATTACCGTCTATAAGCCTCAGGCGATACGAAGCTTACGCGATTGTGATATCTATATTTTGCGTTCTTACGTTTTGGACAGTTATAAAAGTAACTTAACATGAGAAATAGTGTAAATAACATATCAAGAATTACTAGTACTCTGTCTATACTACTTATAATGTCAGTTTTCTGCTTGACTCCTATTCAAAAATGGTGTACTTACAGAAGTGAATATTAGGTGCAGAAGACACTATTGGTTCCCTAACTTTAATGATATCCGACGTGTGAATGTCCTTGGTATTTCGTTATTTGGGAAGTTCATTTAAAATACCGCCCTCGTCACAAATTATAACCCCTTTATCTACTATATCAAGTCATAAGAAATTGTTTTTAATCATCATTTTCTTACATTCAAAGGTCGGAAGATATTTACGTCTCAAAATAGATCAAGCCGTTATATCCTGCTATGTCCAATTAAAAATATAGCATTCTTTGGTGCATTTGACACCGACATCCTCTAGTATGAAACATTCCAAGTGAATTTATTACCTTATCCCTAACGGACCATATGACGAACAATAGTCTCAATTGATTTATTAAACAAATCATATTACAATACTTAGGTAATATGTACTATATAAAAGTCACCCTTACCACGCTCGCTGTAAAGTGTTCGAAACTTCGGGTAATAATAATAATAATGTAACCTCGTTTAAAATCATTTAAAAATTAATTTATTTAATATGGAAAGTACTCGCGTTAAAACAAACACAAGAAAATACTACAGTATGTACTCAGTCAAAAAATACTGTGACATTTCCAGGCTTAAAACATTTTTTAAGATCTTAATAAAGTGTTTTAATATAATAATATAATGAAGTCTTTCGTGGTCATATGCTGATATTCTTATCAGAATTTATTTTATACCTATTATAAATTAAAAGTGTACCTCGGTGAGATGTCGTGTCGTATTTAATGAAGAATAAAACAACATTTTTATATCACACCACAAAGGCGCGAATCCCAAACTTCATCCATAAAGTGCAAGCTTTTAAACTGTAAACTTTATTTCAATCGTTCATATTATTTAAAATGTTATAAATGGATTTCAACAAAACAAGACACTTATTGAAATGTTTTTAAAAAGCATTTACTCAACATAAAATATTAATTCATTTGCCTACTTTAATGCTAACTAAAACGAGATAAATAAAATTCATTTATTTTTATTGAATTTTTAAGATGAATTGGTGATTATTGAGACTAAAACATACAAATTTTTTCTACTATATAATTAAGATAACTCATAATTATAATCAACTAGCTGATCGTAGCATAATGTTATATATAGCCTATAAAATATAGCCTATGTTAATCGTGGATAATGTAGCTTTCGAATGGTGAGAGATTTTCAAAATCGGTCCATTAGCTTTTGAGCCTAATCATTACAACCAAACAAACAAAGTATTCCTCTTTACAACATTACTGTAGATGAAATCAGCATAATGAGAGAACCCATCCGCACACAATCCAAAGGCAACATCGAATCTAGAAATACGGCTGTTAATATTCAGCGGCCAGGTCAGGATAGCTCGGCACGACCAGGTGACCGTGATGCATTGCTGTGTACCGTCTCAATGCGTGATCTACGTCCCGGCCGATACTTCCTGGGGAACACGAGAATGAATACTGTTTACTTAGCCACCCGTCTAGAGTGAGGCATTGCGGTGTACGATTGGCTAACCCACGATTTTTACATACGATATATGACTTGATTTATATCGTGAAGGCTAAATAACGTACTGAACATTGGCTATTATTTGCTAAGGATGATCGGTTTAGGAAGGTAAAGGAAGATCTTAAAATCGGCAGACCTTAAATAAAACTGTGGTACTATTTAAGAGTGTTTTTTTACAAATAAATCAAGATGCAATTCCATCAAGTGGTAATAATACAAAATTTAAATTACTTAAATAAAACTGAATTCAATTAAATCAACAAATCATTTAAACATTTTATTGATTCCTATAATTAACACGTGCGACAACAAAAAATGTTACTAAAAATTAGCTATTAGTATTTTATGTATGTCTAAGCATGAAACAATAATCTATCCCAAGCGATCCAAGTTACATTAACAACAAGCCGCCATAACCTGAAAACAACAAAGTATTATTTCTTCGAGACCCAAATTAAATCTGTTTTGTAATTTGAACCTCAATGAAATCACATAACATATACCCTTTACCGGTAACAATGACACGTAAACCACAAGGGACAGAATCGCACGCTTCCTCCCGCTCGGCGAGATCTCGCGGCGGCCCGACCGCCGGATGTGACAGGTTATCGCTAATCTCTTCCTTGCTATTTTATTTTTATCGATGTTCAATCGTTGGACATGCTATATAACCGAAAAGTCTTTTTGTCGACTTTTCTTACTTGCGTTATTTTTACGAAAAAAAAATTAAAATACACTCCAAAAAATTACTTTTACGTATATAAATTAAAATTTGGCTTTAAATTTATACAAACATCTAATCAAAAAGATAATATAAGAAGATTTTTTAACGACTTTCTGTCTTTGCGCGGATGTTAATTGAACCTGTTTTTATCTTATTAAAACCTATTCACACAAATACTTAAACAATTTTAATATCATATTGTATAGGTAAATCATATCTTAAATCATAATCATTCTTTTAACCCTAGTTACAGTCAGATAAAAATTGTTTCAAGGTACCGTTTTGCTTATTAAGCTCAACGTAATAACTAGCTTACTTTATTGCCTCGACTTTTAAACGTTCACGTAATTATAAAACCGCGAGTACACTCCATATTTAACTAGCTCCAGACTCGAGCATGGCCCGCGATACCAGTGGGAGTGGTTGACCTCGATGAAATAACGTATTGCAATAACAAGAACAATGAACTCGACAAAAAATCTAAACCATCACTATGAAAAATAAATATTCAAAACCATTCATTACATCGCTCATTATTTAAATTCATAATAGCGATTCTAATCTAACATTAGGATCAATCTTGTAAGCCGTAAAATAGGTGCGGACGCGAAAATTCGATTAACCTTATATATGATCCTAGTAATTGACAAGCCTTGTTAGATTATGCAAACGCGCCACTAAATCAGCCAAAAATGGTAAATAGGTGGATATATAAAAATATTACTTTTACATAGTTAAAGCGATTCGCTACGCCTCACGGCGATTAGTCGTTCTACCGAAGCTTACCGTCACATACGACTGTTTGGGATTTTTCCTCGCTGTATCTTATTAACATTATTATAGTTTATAATCCATAAATAAAAAGATCCGGCGACTTTCGATTGGAGCCCATTTAAAACATTTTTTATTCTCGCCGTGACAAGCGATTCATACCATCATTATAAAAATAGTATAGAGAATAAAACACATACTTTATAGGTATTAGAAATAGAAAATCATGTAGTTTCCAAACACTCACTTCTATATTTATCGTAGCTTTTTAATTAAATATGAAAATATGCTAACATACAAAAATGAATCTCAGACACAATGGAATTATGTTTGTAACTTACGAGACATATATTACAAGACCAACAAAATATTGTACGGCAAATAACCCTAATATTGTAAATATAAGACACTTGGCCCGTGTCGACAGGACGTTATCTCCAAGGATATGTAGACGTTATTCTCTATTTATAAATTAGTCTCGTAATAGCCGTATACATGTCACGAGATGTCCGTCCGAACCTCGGACGATACTCACGACCCCAATAGCCAACCGATTTATGATCGTCCCCGCAGGAAAGGGTACTACGTTTTACAACTCAATCTAAATCGGCCGTGTTTTCATTTTATCTCCACCAGAGCCATTCTTTATCGCTGTAAAAGTGTAAAATTCAAAAAATGTCGGACCGTAGTTGAACCGCATAAAAATGTTACAGAATGATATCTGGTTCCCATCTATGTGATAATGTATAATTGCTTTTTGGAAAAGATTAAATCGTTTAAAAATCCCATATAAAGAGTTGTTAAAGTATTTTAAAACGAACTTAAATATACAACAAATGTATTTTGATGTTACTCTTTCTCTGTAAAAAAATTATGCAATAAAATATTTTTAAAATCCACAAGCTCCAAATCTAAAGCTGAAAAGCCAAGGTCAGTCATAACAAAAAAGTCTTAACAGTAAAAGTCTGACTAGTGAAATTGATGTTATACTTTAATATACCCTGAAGTAGAAAGCAAACTGCATAACATGATATAACAGTTGAATGTCAAACACTTCGTGCTTCAGTTGCGCGATCTTTTACCCGGAGAGGCTCTATTGAATCACTTGATGGGTTACTATTACGAGCACACGTCAATCACTTGCACAAAGGAGAAAGTCACGAGACGACATTACAATGAACACTATATTTTACTCCTGCCGACGATTCTCGAGATGGGGATTAATGTAGTAATAACTTAATACTTTACAATGAAATATGAGTTAAAATTGAATTACCTATAAACGTGACGTGTAAGGAATTGTGCCTTCTATTATTACACCGATTTTTAGTTATTTCGACAAGAATTCTATATTTAAAATGGCACTAGAACATAAAATACAGCTTCTCATTAAATAGTATTCAATATTCATTAGCGTTGAAAGGTCTTAACCAAAGATAAGTAGCAAATGTAGTCATCAACGCGTCATAAAATGTTGTCTACAAAAAATTTGTCGACATTTTATGTTGGGGTCTTTATGTTATCTTGTCGCACCATCATGTTATGTTGACAGCATAAATATTGCAAACTTAAATTTCGTATTACTCACTATTACATATTTTTTTAGATTCTCGATGACATAATAAGCTTATGGGTCAATATTTTAAGCGATCCATTGTCAGTTTAGATCACGTCACTACACTTTCCCTTTCTCATATAAAACGCATTCTTTTCATACAAATATTAAAGTTGACAGATCATTTAATTAACGTAACAGCATAACTAAACGCTTCGATATAAGCCCATGATCGATCGCTACACCGGGCTCGAAATGTGATAACGATCATAAATAACAATCTAAGGCACAATAAAACTTATCTTTTTATCTATTACATGGTAGTAGAATATTTTGTTCACTGAATTCTTTAACCTCAAAATAACTATTGTATAATAAAAATAACGCTAAGATTACGAGAAAAATGTAAGTTTTAATGACTTCAGTTCATTGAGGGAGTGTGATTGGAAATGTTTTAATTCAGTAGGAGGACCATAAAAGTTAAAACTACATTTTTAATTTCTGAACCGATTACTGCATAAAATTTAATAAATTATTTAATGTTAAACAGTAGACGTGTCAAAGCGTTTTCAAAATTTAAAAGCAATAAACCTACTACCGTGAACAAAACCAGAATTGAAACAAAGGCGTCCCATAGAGATTAAAAAAGCAAACGCTACATACAGACAAAGAACACCATGGCATGAAAGTATGCATGTCAGTAATAATCGTCAAAGCAATGTCACGTAGTTAATATTCATTGAGACCGTCGCATGCGTAGGTCTGCTTATAGGCGGGATGCATTAGACAACGAAATTTGCATAGTCGGGCGTTCCTAACTGTCAACCAGAACATTTGCTAATCCGTCAGTCTGATACAGTTTCATTTAAACTAATGAATTAATTCATCCATTTGCGCCGATTTGAATATGAATGCGGTTCGATTTCTAAATTCTACCACAATGTTTTACATTATTGTAATTGCGTAAATAATTGAGTTGTGTTATTATCGAATCCATTATTATAACATATAATGTAACGATTAAAACTTCTATGCAAGCAAGGAAGCAAGAACAAGTCGTTCT
This sequence comes from Phoebis sennae, assembly GCA_001586405.1. Classification (NCBI taxonomy): domain Eukaryota; kingdom Metazoa; phylum Arthropoda; class Insecta; order Lepidoptera; family Pieridae; genus Phoebis; species Phoebis sennae. The sequence continues at coordinate 86,039 of LQNK01001100.1, read as the reverse complement.
CCCTGGTAATACAAAAAAATAATATAATGATTCTGAAACAATTCATAAAGAATTATTATTATTCAATGAATGAAATGTAATTCAAGCTTAAATTTGACTAATTGCAACATTATACAGATGCTATGTAATTTTAGATTCATTAACAGATGTTGTACCATAATTTTGCACTGAATTTGGTAATTCGTACCAAAACTTCTGTTCATCATTCAAATTCAGGCACACAAAGGTAATCCCTAGCTTTGCTCAACTCTCTGTGTTTCGACTTGCAGTGAAATATCTCAGTGAATATTTATGACAATCAGACAGCAGTGATAACATAGAAGAATCCGCTATGATATAATGACAAAGAAACTAGGTTAGCCGGTCAAAATCCTTGTTATTTTTTATGCATAGAGATTGTATATTCCGAGAGCGTTCTCGTCTTGCAATAATGCGCTTACAGACGTAGTCCCCATCCCTTATAATTCTATTCTTCCGAGGTAGAAAACGACTTTAGCTAAGTTGAAACTCGTGTTGCTCTCCGCGACTTATTACAACAAAGTTCCGTATTCTTTCCTTTATCAAGCTTATTTCAATGTGATTTTAATAGGAAAAGGGTCTAATATAGGATGATGATGTCGTAGACTTTTATTATGGAAAGTAAGGGATTTGACAATATTTTTATCTAAAGATATGAAATTCAATAACATGGACGGTCATTTTACTGATTATATAATTGTCTTAATGATATAAGGTAAACATTCAACTTAAAAATTGGAGAAACCTACAAACCCGAAGCGTTTCAAAGTGTCTATTTTTTATACCATTCCACATAGTAAATGTGTCTGGCGATAATTAAGTAATTAAGGTGTATCATTATCTCTAGCAACTAATGAGTATGGAGTGCGGACCGTTCGCCGCATACAAACGCTTATCGTTGATAAATAAGAAGTAGTAATACGTACAAATGACCTGAGACCAACCCCGACCTAACGTCTCAAGCAGTTTTATCAACCGGACAAAGGATTGTGCTTAACTCATTAGCTGATGTCTTTATTTATCTCCTAGCTCTGTCTTAACTCTGTTAAACTAAGAAAAAATGGACGCACGCTTGGATATAAATCACCTGAGAGTGTTTTAACGAAAAAAAAAGAGATAGGTACGTGATTAATTCTATGGTTAAAAGTGTCAAAACAAAAAAAATCAGTAAATATGTTCATGTTCATTGTAATCTTATATTTGGGTACCTCCACTTGCGTTGCGGACTCATTAAAAAAGACCGAATTCGCGCAAACGAGACAAACACCCGAAGCTTTATGAAGGTCCAAGGAAGGAGATTTGTTACGGCGCATCGGCCGCAACACGGGCCCAAACAATAAACGTATCCTAACATTGCCGGATATTGTCCGAACCGCTTTTATTGCTACATATTTTAGAGAGACGGGTGGAAAGAGGTACATGCGATGGCACTTTTACGATATGTCCAAATGAATTTCGAGTTTTTTCTCCATTTAATAATGTACACGTTCAAGCACGTCGCTACGTCGTTATGCGTTATAAAAGTCTGTATAGTTTCAGTCGGCTATAGTTTCCACCGTGTAGAATTATTGAATAGTGTACTGTCATCGTCTATTTCAAATACAAATATTTATCCTATTGTTAGAAGTAAATCAAAAATACAATAACATATCTTAATTTTTATTTCATCTTCAACTTACTGTCACTGTCACACATATAACGAACTGTTTCTGTTTGTACTGTTTATTAAATTGTCTACGATAAAATTAAGTAATTCTATAAATGAACTTCAGAGAAGATAATATAACCACAAGAGAAAAGTGACACCAATACAAAACAAAGAACGAAAAATTCGCATCTAATCCCATTCGCAAGTAAAAAGGCGCTCATTACCATCCCATTCTGCAGAATCTGTGAATTGGATTCCCACCGCCATACAGGCCGGGTTCCTGCGGATGCCGCGGCCCGGCCGTTTCCACATTTTAACGCCTCGCATAATGAGCCAACTGAACTGACTGCGCGGTAATTGTTCGTTTAATGCGCTCTGTACAGTCCGCTATTAAGAAACTTAATTGGAATCATAGATGTCAATATGTGAGCATGTTTTAAATACTTTTCTATCTTCTTTCGCTGTATCTGTGAATTGCTTTTCCTCCGCCTCAGTGGCCGCGGTGAAGTTGCGGTTCCGCAGCTCAGCCGTTTTCTCATTTATTTTAGTCCTTCTGTCCGCGTGTCTGTTTGAATCCATGAGTCCGTAATTTTCACACCTAGATGAGACACTGAGATTTTTGAATAGGGACAAAGTGGGTAGTATTCGATAATTTTAGAAATCTTCCTGATTCAATTGAATGGTTATAGATAATAAGAGGACTAATAAGAGGAGGTTCTAGAACATGATCCATAAACATTTTTATAAAAAATGGTGTTCCGTCAGAACCACATCCTTTATAGACATTTTTCAACTTCTCTTTAATGCTTTTTGTGCTCATGTGTTTGTTTGTTAACGAAAAATTTAGTCTATCGTTTATTTATTACAAAATGTAATTTGAATCAAACAACCAAAAAAAGTCACATATATTTGTATAGAATTATCCAATAATTTCCTTAAAACACCTGAAATTCTCAGTTTTCCTGTACTAATACAACTAAAATTCTTAATCTAATTACGGCTGTACTGTTTTCCATTATGAGAAGCAATTTTCTTAACCACTGCAGCAAAATGCACGGCACTACAAACTCCAGCGTTCTAGTTTAATTTTAACCTACATGATTCCCAATTAACCGAACTGCCAAACTTCGCGAGCATTATAAAGAAAATGCAATACTACATCGAAAATACGACTGTAGCTCGGGACAGTATTAAAACTTTGCCACTTGAAAGTGTAGTGGTCACGAAACTGAAGTGAAATTTACCCTGGCAAAAGTTAATATAAGGGAGATTTGTCGTCGCGCGGTTTGCTCGTCTGCGGATTGCTCCCAACTAAAACTACCAATATACTTCTAACCAGAGCTGTGCCCTTATACTTAGCATGATAATAACTTATGATACTTGAAAATGTATGAAATACATTTATGCATTTAATAGATTGTAATGACTGCGACCATATGTGACTTATATTACTAACTAGCTTTTGCCCGCGGCTTCGCACGCGTAGACTACAAAATTAACATAGTTGTTATGAAAAATGATATTATGACTTTAATTATAAGTATTTAAATTACATGCTCGTCTTTATAAATAACTTTAAAATTTAATCGGAACCAATATTTTATATCAATGTTTTCTAAAAACTTAACAGTAACTTAATAGTCTCTAGGTCAGACAATTTCTAGGAATATAATTATGTCCAGATTACATAAGGAATACTCATACAATAAATCAACTAAAAACAAAATAAAAATCTGAGATATATCTACCTAAACAAAATATCTTAGAGGTGCAATCTTTGCCGATTCCATCTTTCCTATGTTCCCTAAAGAAATAATAGAACGAAAGTGGGACTTATGACAAAACAAAAAAAATATATTTATGATATAACCCAAAACGAAACAAAAATAATAGTGTTACGAATTAATGATGAAATATTATTGAACTGTGAGAATGGATATCGAATTGACAACCGTTCGCTAAGTTAGATTTTACACATTCAAGAGCACAATCAACACAACACTCGATCAGATTGTATTTTTTTTACTAAGAACCTTTTTAGGTACGTTGCTACATAAAAAACGTTAATTTCAATGTTACAAAAACTATAACCTCCTCGTTTTTAATATTATAAAATATATTATTAGTTGTTTGTTGCAAATACACTGTACGCTGTATAATGTGTGTTGTATGACGTAAGATGTAAGCCGTAAATCGTATGCCGTATTTCGGGTGCCGGAAGTTGTATGCTGTATGCGTTACGCCCCATGCCCAACGGCCCACGGACCCCGGTCCCCGTCTCCCGGCCTTCGTTCCCCGTTCCCCGACCCCTGGCTCCCGGCCTTCGTTCCTCGTTCCCCGACCCCTGGCCCCCGACCCCATGCCGCACGTACACTCCACGCTCCCAGCTACAGGCCCCCGGCCCCGGGCCCCAGGCCACGGGCCACCAGCCCCC
>LQNK01001100.1:66605-78237 GCA_001586405.1 Phoebis sennae | reverse complement strand
AATTTAATATGTACCGACGACATACGCGCATTTGCATCGCTTTCAGACTCGCTGTATTGTTGAGCGCAATAAATTCAACAAGACGACATCGCAGCATGTCTCCGGAATGTAATACAGGTCGCTACAGCGTTTATAAAACCGCAATACGATGCTATTAGACACCCGGGCTCAGACGGAATGCCGGGCCCCCTGCGCCCATACCATGAGTTACGCGCGTAAACTAGTTTCGCATTTCTGTCATAGTTTACGCTAACTCCATTAAATTTCATTGATATAGGCAATACTCAACTTGCATGATGAGTTGGGTTTAGTAAAGAAGCATAATATATTTGATTTTTACTTTATCATTTTGTATTTCTATAACATCCTAGATCGACTAGCGGTGGTCATAGGCAAATAAAATTTAAGCATTCTACGCCACCTTTGTATTATTCTTTATCTGTGTCAAATTTCAGACTCTTTCGTCCGCTTTCCCGTCATGGATGAGAGGATGTTGTTGTCCACTGTTGGACTACGGACTACGATGTGTCTACGGCTAAAATGACTACGTAATTTTTGTAAAGTATGCAAACATTTTTTTCTCCGTGTGTTTTATATCAGAGGTAGACCCACGGTCTATCTGATAGGTTTCACCAGGATTATAAGAAAAAGAAGAAGAGGCATAAAACACGACATAAGAGCAGAATGCAGTTTTAGAGTAAAACATACACGAGACTGCGTATCATATACCATATAAATTATTATAAAAATAATAAATCAAGTAAAATCATGATTAAGCTCATAGTAAGGGTACATGCGCAATAAAGCGACAAATACGCTGCACCCAGCCGCTCAGTCTCGACTCGAGCACACTCAAATCTCGACGAATTTCACCTAAAATAATTCAGTGTCATGAAGTGCCCTTTAACATTTGCGCTCTTCGATCGTCGCCGAATCGTTCCATGTTTCAATTGTTTTAATTTAAATGTTAAATTTGTAAGTGTCAAAACATTTTTAAAGCTTTCGACTTACTGAAATTGATGTATAGTTAATCTTCCTTAACTATATTATCCGATCGTGATTTAATACTATTACTAGAAAGAATGGATCTGTTCATAAATATCTGTAGTTCGCATAATTAAACGCACACATAAAATAACAAAGGGAGATCAATCGATGGATATTTTTCCAAAAGGTCCATATTAGCATCAAACCCCAAGCACCGTGGAAGTAACTATCCGAACACACAGAAGTTGGGTAATCCTCAAAGCCTCCCTTTAATTGGTTTACCACAGACCTCTATTAACGAAATAAGATGGGAAATCAGAGTATTAGCATAACAGTGAATTCAATTACGGTTCACAAAGAGGATTACAACTTTAACAATGAACGAAAAGTTAAGCGAAGGCCCAATGAACTAGCGTGGAATAATCAAAATTTGAATGAGTGCGATTATCAAGTTAAAATTAAATTCGTATTCGTCCCTCTCATACTCGAAAATTTGCAAAACTATTTAATGAAATTAATGGGGTTCTGGGAACATCGAATAGAAATATACAATAGGGTTAAAGGCATGTGGAATTATGTGGGTTTCATTTACCGCGTCGAGGATGTTAAACTCATTCAAGAGGATTACATCCAAAATTTAATAAATGTGATAATAGTGTTTAACTTTCAAAAATAACCTCGTGAATACAAAATAAATATTTTTACGTACCTATTTAATCTTTCAATTAAATAAATTATACCTGTAGTCAATGTCATCAAGGTTTTAAATTTGTTTTAAATATTAACGGAACCCTGTAACTTTTCATTTAAATGTCCTATAAAAATAAAACGAGTCGTTTTACTTACGGCAGTACAATATCCTACTAGGCGTAAGTCTAAGGCGTATCTATATTAACCGTGGCGTTAACCTAACAACCAAAACTTGGTCCCGATTAATTATAACTGCCCGGTTGATTATAACTGCTCGTTAGTGAAAACGATTCGTATAACGTCGCGTCGTTTAAAAGAACCGGACCTTAGTAGAACTTGCATTCAAATTACAATCAAAACCACTCTAATTGCATTTGAAAATCCTCGCTGAATAATGGACAATTGTGCATTATGAAATATAATAGAAGTAACAAAATATCAAATATCGCAATAGTTTATATAACATTGAATCATAAAGCACTCGTTAACCGAACGCCGAATGGTATTTCCTTGCTTGTCAATTACACGCACTAAATGCCAGCTATGGATACATCGCACCACATAAATTCTCCTTAGTTACGAGTCACTACAAACAGCAGCCGACCTATCGCGATGGACTAGTTACTAAACCGTTTCGCCGCTAACAACTGTCCTTGCGGCCGAGACAAAGATTTCCGCTAACAATACTGATAAATTACTAGCAAAGCTTCGTGAACACGAGATACCTATCTCTAATTTACGTCCAACAAAACGTACAAGAGTTGGCAATTTGCCACTACCTCTTTACGCACTCTTTAAGGTGCCATTAATGTGGACTAGTATTTTACATTAAACATAGTGAGTGCCGCTTGTAGCTCCGGCCTCGTCGATTTCGATCCATTATCAAGAAAGCATAATCGAAACGCATGTCCCATAATCAAGTGCTTTGTTATAAAACGTTTCCAAGCTTTTAGTACCTTGTTAACCCATATGGCGCCTCTGTACCTGATTGGGTACAGTGAAAGAATTGAAGGTAGTTGTCATTTTTGTTTAATTATTGCTGCTTTCACTGCTTGTTGTAGTAGCAATTGGAACAGTGCTTCGAAATAATTACAGTTTATGTCGATACATTTTTAAAATCTATATCTACGATGACTTAAACATCGTACTATAAATGAGCATAGAGGTAGGTACTCAATAAAATTATTTTTTAAGGTTGGCGTAAAGAAAATGTTATATTTTATATATTTTTTTTATAGTGCAAAGCCTTATTTTCAAATAACATACTAAATAACTATTTTTTTTTCATATATTTACATTGTTATTGAGCATCGAATTGATCTGTACCTAATTGTGTACAGCGGCCGAATCTATATAAGGATTATTCGTCTTTTGAGAAAGTTTGTAAGTAGTACCAGAGACAAGATGTTCAAAGTAACGATCATAAGCTAATATTCTTATGACTAAATTTCAACATTGGGGGTGATGCACAATAATATTTCAATTGATGAATCATGATGGTGAAATATTTTAGTTATCATCCTGCTAAACAATTATCCGAGAAAGGCCAGTGCATTTTGGCCATAAAAATTGGGTAGCAGCAAGTTTCACGGGATACTGCTATACATCGATTTTACGGGAATATTATACGGGATTTGTACCGTGGAAAAGCTGAAGTAATTTTGTCCTAATCTAGAGTAGTCAAAACATTGCTTCAAATATTAGGGACAGATCCAATATGCCATCAGGTATTTTTTGACGAATTCTTCACTAAATATAATCTCTCGTCGGATCTCAAAAACGAAGGATATCGTGCTACTGGATCAATAAGGGAAAATAGGACGAAAAATTGTCCGTTGAAAAGTACAAGCCTGATGAAAGAAGAAGATCGTGCATCATATGATTATAGGTGTCATAAGCGAAATGAAGCTCTGTTAGTGCACTGGAAAGATAATAGCATATGCACAAATTATGAATTATGGTTGATAAATTATGGATGGACCTTTAGGAACTGTAAAGCAATGGTGCCCTGTGCGACGTGAAAAAGTTGATGTCATTATACCAAAACTATTTCAAGCATTCAATAGAATTATGGGCGGTGCGGTTGAGTTTGATCGATGAGTATCACTTTGCGATTCGCGGAAAGAAGTGGTGGTGGGTTTTGTTACCTATATGCATGACATGGCTATTGCTAATGCCTGGCATCTGCATGTAATGAGTTGCAGTGATAGCTGACGTTTCGACGTTTCAATGTAAGGTTTTATTTACGCCAGAAAACTTAACATAAGGCTCAACCTTCTTCTTCTTCTTTGGTACCAGAATTGCCTCACGATGATGTAGGACATTATCCCCAGAAGATTAAAAAGCATTACGATATATTGTATGCCATTCAAAAGTATGTTTTCAATGTAAAAAATGCATTTTTTAGACATTTTTACATTGTCTGTAGAAAGAAGTTGTATAGAAATTTTATACATATAATACGCCACTGTACCCAATTGAGTACACCCCCTTTAAAGTGACTCAAATTGTAGTTTTAGATTTTTTTTGTTGATTTATTGTTTATTTTATGTGTAACCAATAATGAAATAAATGTTTCGTATTGATAACTTCTTTAGTTTGATTTTGGCGGTTAATGGGTTAAGGTTTCGTTCCGGCCTGTTACATGCTTATAATGTATCTTTTGAGGTAAATTTATGTCCCAATTTGGCTGCGATTTATTTTGTACATTTACGGGTGTGCAAAATATGAGTTTGTTTATACTATAATCATACCAAAATTAGAGCTCCTTTGCCGGTCTTTTAACATTTAAATTTAGGATAATACAAGCTATTTGTATGTAAATTATGAATGTAGGAGGATGTGTAAAATTGCGTAAAAAACCCTAACTAAATTGTAGAAAAATTTAAATTACACGTATATTAATTATTAATCTATACTAATATTATAAAGCTGAAGAGTTTGTTTGTTTGTTTGTTTGAACGCGCTAATCTCAGAAACTACTGGTCCGATTTGAAAAATTCTGTGCGCAGGTGCGGTGCGCAGCTAGTATTGATGAAAAAGAAAACTCACAATTTTGCTGTGAAAGAGCAACACGCTCGCCGCTCATACATCATCAACATACCACCATGTCTTACACTACATATTCTCCCAAAACCTTTCCTCCTCATAACATACCTATAGCCACTGGTACCGAGCATGTACCACTATTTCCCAGGCCCTCATGGAAGGCACAAACAATGCGCGTCGCTTGCGCAACCTGAACAATGCCGGTTTAATAGAGCCATTCGTCGCCTCATCGCTTATTCATCCACGCCCATCGCCACAGTCGCGATTGATGCCCTCGCCAACTGACACCAAATGTCACATTTGAATATCATTTTTTGTGCATACTGTATCTTTAACGTGGGATTGCTATTGAATGTCCCGAGACGTATAGAATGAAAAGGGTGGACATGGTTTAAAGAAATAATGCCGATTATTATGTAAAGAGCGAATAGTAATTTTTAGTATTTAGAATTATTTAATGTTATATCATGTTCACGATTAGTAGAGGTCATGAAGAAAATTCTATTTTCATTTACATAAAGTTTGCATTTTTCCATTTTTTTTTTTGCGTATAGTTGACAGCGAGAATTTATGGAAAACTACCTATCTCCCCCCGCAGTTTAACATCTGTAGCATAATGTTATATAGCCGATAGTCTTCCTCAATTAATGATCTATCTAAAAAAAAAAAAAACAATTCGAACCAGTAGTTCCTGATATTAACTCATTCAAACAAACAAAAAAACTCTTCAGCTTTATATCATTAGTATAGATATGTGGTTAACCATTTATCGAGCATCCTTAAAATACACTTCGCTTTTTTATTTAATATACCGTTTCAATAAATATCCTTCCAATTATTTGGAATAATATAAATAAATACTGAATAATAAAATACTTCTATGAAAATAAACTTCTTATAAAAGTAACCTGCGTAACAAAGCTTAATTTCGAATTCCTTTAGCACAATTACTATGAATGTATAACGCCTACTCATTTTTCTCTTCTTATTAAAATTATTATAACGTAACTAAGTGTGGAAACTAAATATAATAAAACAACCAACTATGCGTGTAGCTAAATAATATATTTTTGAAGGCATTATTTATTCGGCTACGGAATTGCTTATAACTGGTATCAAAATGCCATCTGACATAACAATGCTCTTATTATTTAATTTCGCCTACACACTCGCAATTATTAATGTCCCCTCCAATTAAGAGCAAATGTCACATTTAAATAACACTGCAAAAATATTTATTAGCATATCAAATGTCTGAATTATATCTGATTAAGAATGTTAGAGCACAACTTAAGAGATTAACGTCTAGAATAACAATGCTTCATAAAGGTTATACTTTTTTACTACTTCTCACATGATAACATTGTATTCGATATACAACACACATAAAATTCACTTAAGTGAAAAAATATTTTTAAAACTACAACTAAGTGATTGCAAAATATATTTCCTTCATCTGCATAATACGCCGAGATTCGAATGAAGGTTTCTCATGAATTGTCACAATTACTTCAATCAATTGATTCCATCCTCGCAAACTCCAGAAAATACATCAGTCGCCTCTGTTATTCTGCTGCTAAATACTAAACAGCGATAATTAAGAACTAAATTACAATCCTAACCAGTAATAAAATTTTGCGTTCCAAAAACACACCATTATTATTTATCTAATAATATTTCATAGCAACAAATCTTTATACACGTAGCAACACCGACTCGAAATACGAGATTGTGATCGTTGTTTATCCAACCGATAAGCCAAAGGCAACATGGAGAGAAATTTTATTCATAGAGGGAATGATAAATGAGAAAATTCTCTGTTGTATCACATTCATTATTGCCTCACGCATTGCCTTATCAAAAACTTGTTGCCGCCGCGAGCCTGCCTATAAAACTATCATTTGGCCGTACTGCCACCTCGGGGACCCGTTTTAGATGCCATATCTCATTCGTAAAGTAACAGATCTTATTATTCATGTTGGCTGCATCTTTGTTATGTGAAATCGTACGCGGCGAACGCGGTGCTATCCGGTCGGGGAATGTAATCAGTGAATATTAATTATACGGAAAGCAGTAAATAAGGTACTAATTTTCTTGGAATGTTTTATTTTTGGATTGCTTAGTGCTTACATTTTTGCCGCCGAACTTTTGGAAAGAACTTTGGTCTTGCAATAAATTTAACATTGTCCAAAAAATTACACACATACATTTTTATTACAATATCACGTATAAAAATAAGTTGTGGTTCTAAAAATAGAGAGGCTTTACATACTATGATTTAGTATAAATATGGCAAAACAGTAAGTAAAACAGTGTAGTTGATATATACAGTTACTAACTATAAGTTGCTCATCAGAAATGGGTCCTGGACATAATTGTCCTAAATCATGTATTTATATGAGATAGACCTACCACAGACTACCTACTTCTGTCAGTTTTCCTACAGTAATCAATTTCTGTTATACAATAGTTTCATTTCTATTCCAAACGAAACACATAATTTAACTGCGTAAGCTACTAGAATACTTCCTTCATTCTATAGACCTTAACATAACTTTCCAACAGGGATATATGAAACGCCACAATCGTAAACATCTCCGTGCAACATCACCGTATATAGACCACGATCATGCAACCAAATACGCGTTTGCATAAACTGAGAATACTTTATCCGAGTAAATATAATAATTCTGAGACAAGTCACGATATCTGAAGCGGCTAACAATCGCTCAATTTGTACGGTCACCGTCCACAACTGCACGCGACTATACATACATAACGCACAACAATCAAGATGTCATTTTTCAACTACCCACACTCGCGGGCGAACGGTGAGAAATATGGCCGACAACGCACGCACCGGCCTACAAAAGAATACGCGATATATATCTTCACTTGAATACAAAGTTTCATTTCATCCCCACGTATACTTTATTAAACTTGCATATAACGAGATGCTTCTATGAATAGGTAAAACCAGATGCTTGTTCATACTTAAATTTATTACAAATACATGCATATTCATCTCGTAAATAATATCATAATTTGTCGGAAAATATATTGCGTTGTACAGAAGGCAAATACAAATATTATAGAAAGACAATCCGAGAAAGGCCCTTTCAAATCATAGACAATGCTTCCTGTAGTAGCTTGTTTATAGTTGGAGAAATATGCAGCTAAGAAGCGGTAGGTAGGTATACACCATGTAAGATAAAGGAATATAAATGTTTAGTACTAAATACAAATATATTTTAGTAAATCTGCAATAAGAGAAGATAAGTATCATAATATAGAGACAAATTAACAACACTTTGATTGCATGACGTAAACGTCCACTGTAAGGGACTCTATAATCGTAATATACGTTTCATAAATATATTTTTATTTGTATAACGTATATATATGGTCTATTTTATATAATTTATTGTATCCTTCATTTATTTACAAAGCATCAAAAGTATATATCCTTAAAATATTCAAACAGGCTGTCCAATCAGCTAATTGCCTTAAAATATAATTATAGCTAAGGTAATAAGCCGCGTAAATTCTTGCAACTGTCATAATGACATTTCACAGAAGTCGGTAGCAATTTATGAAAAGATGGGAAATATGAGACGCGGGTAATTATTGACACGAACAATCGCCCCAGGTAGGGCCATCCTTGTAGTATCGCTAACTCGAAAATTCCACGCCAATAACGGGTCGCTCCGGGCGAAACAACGAACGCTCGAAAGTCGACATAGATTCGCGAAAAACATCGAAGTCAAGAAATAATATTTTTTAAATTTCATGTGATCTTTGTAAAGACTGTAGTTTCCAGAACTGTCGGATAAATAATTCAGTGTTCATTTAATCTTTACAAAAGTACAAGACGTAATTATTTGTTTTCTAGTTTACCTTTTCTTATACCTGTATTTTCTTAAATTATTTAGTAGACTCATTATACCGTTTTATTTTAAAAAATACCATACATTGCTACACCAAAAATAAAAATATCAGTCAATATACATTATTGAAATATTAGGGTTACTTAACGTATTTCACAATGTACGAATGCGGCATCAATAAAGAGAATTTAATTAATTAAAAAACTTTTCTTTCACACAATCATAAATCGCAAACAAAAATACACTTAAGGCTTATATGGGTGGAAACAAGAGGAGGCTTCAGTGAAAACAAATAAGATACAGAGGTGAGCTTTCCCTTTTAGGGTAACTATTTCTATTCGTACTGACTTTTGTAAGTGACACAATGGCGCATCTATCGCGCAGCTGTTAGGGTTGCCGTCCTTTTTATTTTTACCCTGATAATTTTTTTTCATTTTTTTTACCTTATTCATTAACATTAAAAAAAACGCTGATTTACAAAGTAGTCTCGAAAACGTCCTATATCCCATAGGTACCATATATAAAATACCGCCCATGGTTGAAATGTTTTTTCTTTAATTAAAATTCTTAAATATAATTTATCACCAAATGAATACCACGTACCATAAAAGTATTGTACACAACAACTACCATACGAAATCATAATAATTATTAATTAACATTTTCCAAAGTATAATATGAACTGACTATGGCTGTTTTGGTATTAGAAGATTTATGGTTCTAGATTTTCCGCTATCATTATGAGTGGAAAGCTTTACTTTATCACGACGTCATATACAACTAAGCGACTTAATATTTCCCTTTTTGGCACAGCCCTACCGTTGCGGAAATGTTCTAAACGTTAACGAATACGCGCGTCTAATTGAAGTTATGGCCCGCGGCTGCCCGTGTCCTGACCGTATACTTTATTTCCAAACTAATAGCTTGTTTATGCTGCGTAATGTATTATTTTGTTCTCTCTTTATCAATTAACTAGCTTTGTCCGTTCATTTCCTTTTCGTGCACTATTCTTAACCAAAACATTGCTAATTGGGGATAATGTAGTTTTATGTTGGTGAATAGTTATATGCATAGTCAATAGATTAAAACCGCCTGCTAAATATACAAAAATGATTCTTCGTTTTTTTTTACTTTAGTGCGTTAAAATTTAAGTAGGTGTAGTAAATTTCAATTAACAAATAACTAGATAAAAAGACAGGGAACACTTTCGAAAATTATATCATGTATTAATTTCATAATACTATTTGCTTGCATCTATTAGTCAGTGTATAAATTAGTGTTAAACAAATTTAAACTTCCCATAAATACAATTAATTAAAAAAATATTATAAACGTATTAAAAAAATAATTTCCTTTAATGTATGCAAGAAAAAATCCGTGCCACGTACTTTACAATCATTTCTTTCGCAATTTAAAGTACGCGCGTTCATTTCAAAACAAATACCTATTTACTGTATCGATTAGCCACGCTGTCAATCAGCAGATATCGATTGACTATGATTTATCGCTCAATTACATTCTCGTGACCTTTATGCTATGGGTGTGGTCACTTCTTCAACATGATATAGTTGTAGTACGTCACATTCGCTAAAAGACTAATTCAACTCATGCTTGTGAATGACCTTATTTAATCAGGAATTCGAAGTAAATGGCTATTTCTCATTATATGCTACAATTTACTTTGACTGTAGGTACTAGGTATGTTGTGTTATAACGCATTTGTTGTGTTATACTTTTGAGGCAATTTTCATTGGTCTGTATGAATAAAATGACCACCATAAAAATATCTCATGTTTATGAATACGGATGTTAGCTTAACATGTAATGTTATCCCATCTAGAAATCAGTAGAATCAACCGGGGATATTTTTGCACAATTAAATAAAATATTTTTCTACTTTTTAACGTTTAGCAATTAGGATTTAATGCATTCGTTTTTTGTATCTATTCATACATTTATATGTCGGAAATATTTTGTGATTTCATGTTTTTACAAGTTCTGAATGTCATCTTTCTATGCAAATGTCACTTGTCAGTTGTTAGCTGTCATCAAAGTCCTATAAAAGAGTAAGCGCGTTCAGTATCTGGGCGCATTGGTACCGATTGCGCCTGGTGCTCGAACGTCTTATTGACGTCACGACCCAACTACCCTCACTTTGCTAATAGTCTTTATGACTAGCTGTGATTTGTTGTTAACTGACTAGTTCTATAATTGGCCAGTTGTGTAGAATCACAGTACATTTTTATTACATTCCACATAATTATACAAAGCCCCTCTTTTAGTTTCTTACATATATGTATGAATAGATAAAACTGTAGAAATTCAAATTCTGTACATTAAATATATTTTAAAAATAAATAATTAATTTTAAAAATTGATTAAATTAGGCATTAAATAAATACTCCTGGACACACACAACGCCAAACCAAGCAAAGCTTGTAACTGGAAACTAAATTCCTGATAGACATACTTAAACATACTTTTTTTTGTTAATAACATACCATAGATAAATTAGCACCCAGACAGTAGAAAATTACAATGTTCATCACATCATAATTTCCTACTCGTGGGGATGGAACCCACACTCTCCGGCGCAATAGACCATTGCTATATCCACTGCGCCAAACGGGTCGTCTTTAAGCGTAGCTAATAAGTTTTGTATATTGTACATCTGAGTAAGGCATGTTCATGTTATGAACATATCCGTACTAATATTATAAATGCGAAAGTCGGTCTGTCTATCTGTCTGTCTGTTCCTCTTTCACGGCCGAACCGCTGGACCGATGTTGAATGAATGAATGAATGAATAAATACTTTATTTCGCACCAAAGCTTAAAGCTAACAACATGATGGGGGAACAGATACAGTACAAAATAGGCGGCCTTATCGCTAAAGAGCGATCTCTTCCAGGCAACCCGTTGTGATGTTGATGAAATTTGGTATGCGTATAGATTAAGACACGCGTTCAAACATAGGCTACTATTTTTTCAAAAATCAACCCCTAAAATAGTTGAATGGGG
>LQNK01001100.1:39991-66593 GCA_001586405.1 Phoebis sennae | reverse complement strand
CGACAGGTTGGCGAGCGGCGTGGCGTTGGCGAACTCCAGGTTCGCGAAGTGCCAGTCCAGGATCTGACGGTCGCGCACCGACAGGTACACCGAACTATGGACGACATATATTTACTTGAGATATTATAAATATACGTTATATGGGATAACATATAATTACTGGAGTGTAGAATTTACTCAATTTTCTATTTTTGATCTGCCTTCCGAACGAATCGGTGGTAAATCTTAATATATAACTTACGTCTTCACGTCTTCTAAACTACTTAACCGATTTTAACCAAATTTACACACCGTGTGCCGGTTGATCCCTCATACTTGTATTTCACGTTAAAACGTTAGGTATTTATAATTTTTATCCCCGTTAAGGTACATTAAGTAAGTTGAAAAAATAACTAGAAGATTTAGATAAGGGACCAGTCGAGAGACAACGGAGCAATCGATATACCTTCATGGAAGAAAAAAAGACGCCCCCAATTGGGAACCTCCTTTTTTGAAAATCGGTTAAAAATTTTTACCTCGGTGGATTAGACTCCAGCTGCGCCAGCTTATCTTCAATAGTAGCATTCTGTTTCACCATAGCTTCATACTCGTTGCACAATTTATTTAACTCTCGGTTCAACCTCCTCAAATTAAACTCGTGTAAGATTCCATCTTCAGCAGTGATTTTGTCTTTGTTAGCTACTAATGTTTCCTTTTCGGCTTTCATGGATTTGAGGAGTTCTTTTATGTCGGCCATTCTAGATAAAAAGAAAATTAATAAAAATATATATTTGTAGAAAGTGGCAATTGAATGGAAAAAAATGTATTCCCCACATGTTTTGCCAGTGAATAGTATGCAAATTTAACATTTAAATTTTACAATTAATTAATTAAATGCATACATATACAATACAACCATGGTATGTCAATAATACAACAATTGCTAAGGTGTCATAAATATTTTACATATTAGATAAATCTTCGGAGCTGTTAATAAATTTAAAATAAAAAAAGTAAAGCTTTTCTATTGTCCCCTTTATCAATGTATTCCCTTAATCTAAACATTATAGAAAATTAAAAGTAATATATAATTAATATAAAATAATTTATAATAGGTTCTAGAAAAGTTGATCGTTTTTTCCTTGATGATGTTATACAATAAACAATGAATATTATAGAATATGAAAACTTACTTGTTTATATTGTTCTTCAGTTTTTCTTGCAAAGTTATAAATGCTTTCAAGTGGGATATCTGTAAAGTAATAAGAAGCAGTATTATTAAAAATAAGACGCATAGATAATATTTTCTTGTGTTTGTAATAACGTGAGTACTTTCCATATTAAATAAATTTTAGGTATCAAAAGAATAATTTGTAACTTACAGTATATGCATTGTAGTGGTGATTTGTTATCGGCCCCGCACTAGGCATAGCCTGTCTTGCGGAGCCCCTCTAAGGATTTTTATCCTTAGAGGGGCTTATTCCTAATAATATGATAAATATGATAATAATTATTACATACCTGTTTATGTTTAACATTCTTCTGCTGCAACTTGATCACCCACTCAAGCGCTTGTCCCAAAGACACCGGCGTATCGTCGTAATAGTTGAAGTCCACTTGGTGAGACAGGTACGAAGTTGCGTCCAAAAGACGGTTGAATTCGCGCTCCACCTGAAATTATTTATTGATAAATAATTTAATGAGTATATATGTGTATATCTTATACATTTATTGCTAAAAGATAATTATAAATAATTAGTGCTTACATGTCATACAGATTATTTTCTATTTTATTCGCACCCGAATAGCTTACTCTTGGATGTAGCTTTCGAATAGTGCAGATTTTAAAAAATCTATCCAGTACTTTTTGAGCAAACTTTTAGTAACATATCTGTAACCCTTTAATGTAAAAACTACTGATCAAATTTAGTAAATAACTACATACATATATAGTTTATGCATATCATCACATAAGCTATAACTTTTAATGTGTCTCCATGGACAAAAACTACCTTAAGTTGAACATGATAGTGGCAATTTTTCTCTGTAATTTTATTTACTGATTTAAATTAATATATAAGTAGGATCGACTCACCATTTCATCCTTATGCTTCGGCACTTGATTGCCAGTCGCCTCATATAATGGACACTTCTGTTTAATCTTATGCAACTCCATATTCATTTGCACCGATAGAGTTGTCACTGGATTTCCACCCAAACCTGTCACAACCATCGCTCCTGAAACAAAAAAATAAATTTCATTAATTGTGCTCCGCTGTGTTACCCGCGTATATCTTCCGTGTCCGTGAAATTTCTGTGCTAAAAATAATCATATTTTCTTTCACGGGTCTCAAACAATGTCTGTACAAAATTTCATCTAAATCGATTCAGTGGTTTAGGCGTGAAGGCGAGAAAGACACACAGACAGAGTAACTTTCCTTATAATATTAGTATTTTATCAATAGTATTTTAGTATTTTATGTAAAATTAATATTTGTTTCCATAAATTTTTATTAAAATAATGTGTCTTTTAACATTATTGGGTATCTCAGATTTTTCTGTTTTCTCATTGCACTATAGTAATAATCTTTATACTTGGTGTTCTTCTAGCTAGCCTAGTGTGGGTGCTACTGTGTTAATATAGCTGTACAAGTATTATGGTTTCTAAATAAATATTTTCATTTTTTTTTTTCATATTTCTCAAAGAAAAACACAAAACATTACAACAGTACAATGATGTACATTATTCACATGGTTTAAGAAAAAGAAAGAGGAAAAGGGCCAGAGCCAGTCAAAAGATGTGCAGGATCTCATTAATATAGCAAGAAGAACTTGGACGAGATTAGCAATGAAACGGAAAATTGGAATAAGTTAGAAGAGGCCTATGCCAAAGGACACACAGGAAATAATAACTATCACTTTAAATATGTATAACCTATACTCTATAGTATGTATGTCCAAAATTGTAATTTACTGAATAAAATGCTATAAAATAAAATAGAACATTATTCACTATCTATCCATCCAGTATTTACTATCTATCAAATAAGTTACCAAGATCAGCAACATAGGGTCCCTTCCGATATGTGACAATACGGCCACCGACTCGCTCACGTCCTTCTATGATGACCACTTCACAGCCGAAGGACTGCAACTGACGAGCTGCAGCTAAACCCGAAACACCTATAAAAATAATTAAATTCATTAATTTTGTTTTCTATGTTAAGAGTTTAATTGCAATGGGATGTTGTCACTTTAATCAATGCATACATTAAAACAAGAAGACAAACATTGCACAATGTCTTTCATACAGTGATAATGCATAAAAATTTTATTAAATGTTTTAAAACACTTTAATTTCCATATACTCAAGGATTTTAATATGGAAATAAAAAGGTACTAAGTTTTTAAGATCTAAGAATAAAATTGTAGGCATTTAATTATTTTACAAATTAGTATTTGACATCCATCATAATAATAAATGTTTTCTTTAAAGAGCAGTAGGTGAACTGATGAGCCAACCGTGTCATTTCATTCTATAAAACAAGTCTAAGATGCTGAGTTTAATACCAGAATGTTTACAAAAAACTTCATCAAAGAACTAATAAATTTTAAACACATTCAAAAAACTGCAAATTGTACAGTTTCTATATTCTGCAGGTAATACAATTTTTTACCACTCATCTTTGCTATAATTAACTAACATTAATGTTATTTAAATTAAATGTTGACTTTACCTGCTCCAATAATGATGACTTTAGGTCTCTGTTTTCCTTTAGGTGGAGATGGAATGGGAGTAGTCCTCTCATATATGCCATAGTTTATAAATCCATGCCGCTCCAAGAAAGCATGTGTTCTCAATACCAACACCGGATCCACATTATAGGGAGGCTGAAAATTATTAAACCAAATCTTATTAAATTTGTACATAGTGTACACACAACAGTGCATTCCTACCGCATCAATTTTCACATTTTTTTTAATTTACAGAGTTGAGATCTGATTATAATTTCAATTAAAATTCCAAAGTTCTTTTTTATTAAATATTTCATTATACCTACACAGTTTGTGAGAATTACATTTTAATTGGGCAATAACATTACTTCAGCTACAGTTTGTATGTGTGTTCTATACATGCATGTTAATATTTTATTTTAAAATAAAATGTATAATGTATGCTGTAGCCTAGAACAAAACACTTACTTCCATTTTTTGGATAGCTTGTTCCTGGGTCAATTGTTTCTTTGGATCTTCAAACCATAGTTTTAAAACACGATTTCTAATTTGGATAAATGCTTGGGCTGATGAACCTTGCAAATCTGAGAAGCATTCAGCCTCCAAGGACGACATTTTATCAAATGGAAGTCTTGATTGAAATGCTGCACCTTCTAAGCTGTAAAAGACAAAATTACAAGATAAAAAATTTATACAAGAAAGAGTATTTTAAGAAATTGGATGAATTAGGATAAAAATTCATAATAGTTTTGCGTTTGAAAGATATTAAGATTCACCTATTAAGCATTTCTTTGTAGTTTACTTCCTCAATATCTTCACTCTTCATTTCTTCGATTATGATCGGTTTTTCTTCTTTTTTAGTCTCATTTGTTCGACTGGATGAAGACTCCCGGCGACCGGCAACTGTCGTGGGACTAGCTGCAGTAACTTTACTCTTTTCCGACTGATCTGACTCGGAGTCGTCCTGTTTTAATTTTTCATCAATTTCGCGGGTTTCAATCTAAAAATCAAAATA
Organism: Phoebis sennae; assembly: GCA_001586405.1. Lineage (NCBI taxonomy): Eukaryota > Metazoa > Arthropoda > Insecta > Lepidoptera > Pieridae > Phoebis > Phoebis sennae. The sequence goes on along the minus strand of LQNK01001100.1, from coordinate 61,864 downwards.
AACATCAAATTAGCATAAAATCAATTTTAACACAAAATATATTAGTGATATATCGACTAAATGGCTAAATGTACCCTTGCACGCTTGCGACGACTCATTTTAAATGAATTGGTAAGTTAAAATGCACAGGCCACAAAACTTGAACAGAAACACGGTAACTTGTTAAAAATCAAAACAAACTAAATAACAATTGAATTTGCACTGATGAGTCTTGACATTTGACAGCAGTCAATTTCAATGTGTCAATGTCAATGATAAGTAGAGAGTATAGAATTCGGTCGGAGACTACACTTTGTTTTAGCTATCCGCCACAGAGTACATTCGTTACTACCAAAGAGTATATTATATATACTATCTGCGCTTGATGGACACTGCACTGCCATTAATAAAAATAATTGAATTGAACTAATGTACCGATCATTGAAAACTGTAAGATAAGTAAATAGCATGTCAATAAAAATAATACTGCATGAAACTTAATAAAAATTGAAACTATCTCATAACTATCTTTAAGGTATCTTGTGATTTCAGATCCTCAATTTAATGGGTGTATTTCAGAGTACAATGTCCACAGATTTATGTAAAGTAAAGTTATAACACATACTTGAGGGACTTTCTTTAAATTTCTCTCTTATTATTAGATAGGTACACATTCAAAACTGCATGGATAACATTTTCGTTTACATGCAGCTTTTTTTTCTTTTGTAGATGTTACAAACCTATTACCTATATTACTAAAAATAAAAACAAATATATTTTGGTCAAAAGCCTTTATTTTTAAAGATGTTCATCAATATACAAAAAATCACGTAATTTCAGTGCCACAGCTTCAATTTTAAAAGTTTTTTCTAAATTGTCCATGGAGGGGACCTTCTTCTGCATAACCAGCTATTTCTTGAGGAATAATTGCGCTCTCGTCAATACTTCCACATGGGCGGCACATACATTCCAGTGGTGCTTTGGTAGTAACCTAGAACATAAAAAATCGAATTATAAGATGAACAAATAAAGGAGTGGTGCCATAACAAATTAATTTAGACAAAAAACGTAAACATTATCCTACACCCACCTTTCTAAATCTCTTCTCTTCACTTTTTGCTTTAGGACAGAAAAGAACAACGGTCGCTTCCCGTTCTCCTGATTCTTGACAACAATTGCATGATCTTTCCATTTGCCAAATTTTACTACCTGATACCTATTACAAAAAGGAGTATTCATTAATTAGGTATATAGGTATGCCCTAATAAATATGGATGGATATACAAACTATACAATATACTTATTTACCTGAACGTAACTAGTGCATTTTCCAATGCACGCATATGAAGGTATTGGCTTAGGAACACACCCAGGATGCTGTAGTACATGAATCACTGGTGTCATTTGGCATTCTTGTCCTAAAATATAAAAAAGTAACAACAATATATAAAAATATTTACTTATCTTTATTATAAAAACAATCAGTTGTATTAAATAAAACAATGAAAAGGTGCTAAAATTTTTAATATTTATAACTCTACCTGGTGGCAGTTGAACTTCCTGACTGTTGACTCGTTTTTCATGTAGATAGCATGCAGAAAGAAGAATCAAGCAAGAGCAAAAGTATTGTAAATTCAACATTTTTAGAAGTGGTTCTGCTTCGTTCAACAACGACTAGTTTATGAAAAATAATGCAAGTACAGCCGCTTATATGTGATTTCAGCAGGCACCATGAAGGCTTCCCATTGGCTAAACACATTAAAATCACTTTAGTTAACATGTTATCTCCAGCAGCAACGACATGCATTTCCAACTGGGAAGACATCGGACCTTAATGGCTGTTTAATGTTCGAGTTTTTACATAGAAATATAAGCTAAAACTTATTCATAAAAAATTTCTCAGAGTCTAAATAGCAGGACGATTGTATATTTGTATGTAAGTATGAAAAACTTTGCCCGAAGATAACTAGTTTATCTAATCTTTATAAAACTTCGCAAATAGTTTTGACAATAGAAAATGTCACGTTCTAAGATGAGCGTTATCGGTGGGGGGTTGCTAATAAAGGGGGGTGAAATATTCGATTTTAATATGAATAAAGTTAAGTGGGGCATCAAATGAAATATCTTTATTCGTATTCATTAGATATCATTACACCGCGAGGTTTAGCTCGGAACGAGCCACTAGTAAAATTTAGTTATCAAAAAAATATTGATCAGTAAAACTGATTTAACATCCGTCCCATGCCCCAACACGGGACTTCACTTTTTTTAATTATGTCGTTGAATATTTTTCAATACAAATTATTAAATACAGAACTTTAAAATGCTATATTTTATTTTTTATTTGATGTTATAGTCTACAGTCTCCAACGGATTTATCGATTCATACAATTTATGAATAAAATTTATATAAAATTGCAAGAATAAGGTTTTCCTCAGCTTACTATTGATATTACTACAACTACTTTACAAAAAGTTATTCTAATTGGGGGTACTATCAATCGGTGAAAGTATATAGGATGTTCAATTTTTTTTTGCAAAATTAACGGGTTCGATTCCTCGCTCGGTAAATCAATTTTTCAAAAATCAAATATGCAGTATTATTTTCGTCGAAATTCCTTTCAGCATTATTCGATATACCTTTTGGTTTAGGATTTGGACATGCTAGGCCATTTCAATAATTCACACTGTATACTTTGTCTCAATAGGGATGCAACGGGTGTCTATGTAAGTTTTTAAAATTATTTTTTTTTAATATTAACTTAAAATTAAATTGTGCTTGTTCCAAAAATACAAATGAAATGTATTAAGTTATTTCATGATTAGCCCGTTAGACTGCACATTTGCTAAATCGAAATGCATTTTCATATTCATCGCGGCAACGTGTCAGCCAAGTTCCGAGAAAGGCATGCAACGCGCCATATGTATACTTACAAGAACCATTTCACGGCGCGGCGAACTTATGATCTTTTCATATTATACTATTATGAAATCTACATTTATGAAATTTGGCACATGTTATTTTTTTTAATTAATTGCTAATGGCGTGCTCTTCTGTCGGAGGCCAAGATCCACTACGGGTCCCTGCGCCAGAGGAATAAGAGTAAGTAAGTGATTCCTATTGAAAAGGGAATAGTTTAAAATTTAAATTAGCGTTAAAAAAACCGTATTACATACCGTATATGACTGATTTATGGCCGTTTTCAATAATGTATCAAAGATTATGGATAAATTGTAATCTCAAATTAAATGACATTTGATTGACAAAATTCGTAGCAAAGGCTATCCGTCGATAGGATATTGAAATCAAAGTAAGTGCAAAAAGTACTTTAGTAAGCAAAACAAGGGATAGATAGAATATTGAAAACGGCCGTTACAGATCGAAAATCTAAACCACTTTATTTGGTACACACGCGAGGTAGAGCTTATATGTATATACAAAGGAAAAAATCTAAAAATTGTAAATAATTATCACTACATAATATAAAACAAAGTCGCATAATCTGTTCCTGTTCTGTTCTTTCATGCCTAAATCTTTTAAACGACGCAACAGATTTTGATGCGTTTTTTTTTAATAGATAGAGTGATTCAAGAGGAGTTTAGGTATGTGTATGATAACATTCATTAAATAATGGAGAAATACTGTTATTTTTGTGGTTTCTACTGTGATGTCAATAATTATTATAATTTTTTTCCGCTTTCATTGCAACGCAGGCCGAACGCTACGAGATTTATGAAAATAATATACTAATTTTTATATACAACGTTCACAGTTTTACTGTAGTGTATTTAGTATCAGCATTGCACCCGTGCGAAGCCGGGGCGGGTCGCTAGTAAGTATTGAAAAAATATATAATTCTAAAACTATGTATGGGATTTTTGAGAATTGTTTTTTAACTTTATCTAATCGTTAACAATGTAAGGCATGTCCGCAACTGAATCAAAATCTCACACTGTAAAAAAATATATTTTAGGAATAGCTCTCCATACATGTAACAGGAGGTTAAAAAAATCACGAATATGTATACATATTTGTAATACAATACAATTCGAATGACACTATCTTTGGAATTGTATTTAAAAATGAAATTAAGGTTTATAAATAGATTTTTTGCTATAATAAATATTTATTCAGATAAACGCTTCTAAATTCGTTAAAATATCGCGCCACAATGTGAGATTTTGTTTAGATTGCGATTATTCCCTTTTTATACTCTAAACGGGTAGATTAAGATGCTAGAAACACTGAATTAATTAATTATGATTTTTAGATTGTTGATCTTTTTAATTATTACTATTTGTTTTTAATTAAGTATCTTTTTTCATATTCAAGAATTTTCTTCCAGTTCCGCATTTTTTTTACTGCACAATAACGCCTCTACAAAATACAGAATTTTGTAGTCCACCCGAACAAAGCCGCGGGCGGAAAGCTAGTTAGTTAAGTATACCATACTGTAATGTAACTGTAATGTAAAATATTTTGTATAAATGCATTAATTTTCATGTCCATTCTAATATTAATTTTTATATTTATCAATGTGTAGTATAGTACAAGGTATAAAGGTAAGTGATAGATACTTCAATTTAATAAATTACAACATAAGAAAGTGAATAAATGGGTATTTCTATGCATCTATATCAAATAAAAATTGGGGTGTGGTATTATAGGCATATAGAATAGCAATAAAATAAAATAATTCATTAGAAATTATTTATTACCATACAATCTTGTTTAAAAGTATTAAATCGTATGTACAAAAGGCATTGACCATTTATTTTTATTAGTAACACAAAACGTTGTCATACTATACTCATAGCACAAAGAAAACCGCAGCTTATGTAATTTAAACGAATGTACGAGTCATTTTACAGATTCATCGGCTGAAATCTCCACATTTATAACATCTGCATTCTGCTGGTTCACGGAGTCGCACTTCCATTACCGCACGGTCTTCATCTTCGAACCGTAGACCATCAGGATCGTAGCAATGGGTCAGTGTCACTAAGCGCTCCCGAAGGTAGTTCTCTTTGCAGCAAAAACATTCCTTGAAAAATAAAATATTTAAAACAATTATTTGTAACTACATTGTACAAATATATTTCAACAATTATTTTATAACTACCTTTAAAAAGCCAGTTGATGTCACGACTGATGGCTGTACTTGACTATTGCATATACCTTCGCATTTGTTTACACTAACTTCTCCTGAACAAGATCTGACTAAGCTTCCCATGTCGTCATACTCCTCTGTAAAATTATAAATTTAATTTGTTAATAAAGACCAACCAAATTTATAAGTTTTGCCTTCACAAAAAGCCTACCTTTAGTAACATGGATTTCTGAAGGGACAGTTTCACAGTTTTCATCTGCGTAACATTTAATAACTATAAATAAAATAATTTCTAAGATAAAAAAGGAATACTTATACGAAGAAAAAGCCATATTTAAATATCTTTATTACTAGGCTGTTGAGTTAGCACTGCCGTTATCGAATATCCATCACCTATTTATATTAAAATGGCCACATATATTATATGTTACAATATTTGCCAATAGTTGTTTTCACAGCGGGTATAATTGATGAGCTGAAGTAAGAAATCGTGTCGTGCTTCCTTGGGTGTAAACGCTAACACTGATATTATAATCATCTTAAAGAAATAAATAACTATTTTAATTGTATTTACAATAATGTCTCTTGAGATTGAGTTGAAGTTGAGTAAATATTAGGTATCATCCGTATCTTTACGAATATGGTTTCAGGTAAGTTAGATCCTATTTGTTTATAGGCCGTAGTTAGATCTTTCATATAAAAGTTTCAATTTTTGTCATTGGTTGTTACTCCAAAGAATAAATATTCTTTGGGGTTAAAATGTGGTTGTCTTTTTAACAAACATGCAAGGCGTATTAAAAAATGCTGATAAAAGTTCCAAAGCCGTTTTTGACTACAATAAAAACTATACCATTACATCTTCAAATTGTTTTTTGAGTAAAAAATAATAGTGAATCTAATAACAATTTTATACGTCCATAACTCTTTATGTATTAACATCTAGAATAATTGTCATGGTAAGAAACATAATATAAAAAGTGACTACTTTTTCAATTAAGTGAAAGGAAGAAAAATAAAGATTAAGCGAGTAAAGAAGTAAGGCCCCACCTACACATCAGCAGACGCATATCCGGATCCCGGATTTCATCTGTCGATAGACATAATAGTACCTCGTCATTATATAATATTTCAAGTCCCCGTATGCGTCTGCTGATGTGTAGAGGAGACATATGACGAAATTTTAAATTGCTTCACTTTATGCTCTACTTATCTTCAAATAAAGATTGGTATTTTTCTACTTAATAAGATATCGTAGGAATACAAAACAAAATATCTTAAAATAATTTTGATTAAATTGTTTTATGCAATCTATAGAATAAATCGTAATGCTGTCTATGGTATCAAAATGACACTTTCCGGCTTTCAAAATCGTACTTCCCATTCCCGGTATCGAGTATCGACACTTTTCAATCAATGTCAATTAATCAAAGTTTGTGGATGTGTTTTCATTGTAATTTACGGGTATAACTCTGATATTACTTTAAAATTAAATAAGTACAACTTTGAAAATTTAAACCATGTTGTTTAATGAAGACTTGTTGTTGCTACTTATTTTAGTATTTATATGGGCAGAATATCTTTGGGAGCAATATTTATCGCTGCGTCAGGTATTGCTTACTTTTATCATTACTCGTAATTAAAAAATGGTCATAAAAAAAATATTTATTGAATATTTGTATCAAATTCTATAACAATGTATGTACATTTATCTTATAAGAAAATTCTTAAATCTTATATGTTGACATCACAAGTCACAATTTATGTTAGACAAATAGCACATATATTAAATCTTATCTGTTTTTACAGCTCAAAATATACAAAACGAACAAAACTATTCCAGAAGACATCAAGGAAATGCTAGATGAAGAATCATTCAAGAAAGCTCGTATATATGGCATTGATAAATCTCAATTCAAAATTGTTAAAGAGTTTTATAGTATAGCATTAACAACTTTGATTTTATATAATCGTTGGGTGTACACAGCTTGGTTAAAATCTGAAAATATTGCAGCTATTTTTAGTATAAGTCCTCAACAAGAAATCATTGTAAGTTGCATTTTCATGACATTTGTAACACTGTTCAATTTCTTTATTAACCTCCCCTTTACCATTTATGCAACATTTGTATTGGAAGAGAAGCATGGATTCAACAAGCAAACTATTGGATTTTTTGTTAAGGATCAAATTAAGAGTTTAGCATTAAGTTTAGTTATTACTTTACCAATTATATCAGTAGCTATTTACATAATAATGTTAGGCGGTAACATGTTCATTGTATGGTTGTGGTTATTCACAACTGTTGTGTCCTTATTTTTGCTCACTATCTATCCTTCAGTGATAGCACCAATATTTGATAAGTTTGAGCCACTCCCAGATGGTCCACTACGGACAGGCATTGAAAGTTTGGCTTCAAAACTTTCATTCCCACTTTCTCAAATATACATACTTGAAGGCTCCAAACGTTCAGTCCACAGTAATGCATATTTCAGTGGTCTGTTTGGTGAAAAAAGAATAGTTTTGTTTGATACTTTGCTTGAAAAACATGATGAAGTAAAAAATGTTACTACAGGTTGCACAGACAGTGAGATATTGGGAGTTTTAGCACATGAACTCGGCCATTGGAAATGTAGTCATATTTATAAATCTATTGCACTCACCGAAGTGAACTTGTTGTTATTATTCACTGCTTTTGGATTACTTTTTAAGAATTCCCTATTGTACACTACACTGGGCTTCTCATCTGGTCAAGAACCTATCATAATTGGCTTAATAGTTGTCCTACAATTAATCCTTGCTCCATATAATTCACTTTTGTCATTCTTTGCTACAGCACTCTCTCGCAAATTTGAATTTGAGGCAGATAACTTTGCTGTAGGCTTAAATTATGCAAATGAATTGAAGTCTTCTCTTATTAAGTTAGGAAAGGACAATTTGAATTATCCAATTTATGATAAATTGTATTCTGCCTGGTATCATTCACATCCTACCCTACTTCACAGAATAGAAAACATTAAGAAACAAGCTTCTCAAATGAAAAAAGACTAATTAATGTCCTTTACAAGCATTTCATTTTTAACAGTACAACTTATTTTTATTTTAACTACTGTAGGACTGTAAATATGTTTAGTTACTAGTCCAGTCTTGCATTTTAAGTTTTATTTAGTTCAATAAAATATTTAAACTTATGCACAATAACTTTTTAAAAAATATAGAAGATACATTTTTTATAATAATAAAACAACAACAAAATATAGTGTATAATTTGCATACACATTTTAACATTGTAAGATTGAATGTTAAAAACCTTCATTCACCAAATAATTGGCTATGTTTTAAATATAATTTAAAAATTAAATAGTATATAACAGGAAGCATTCATTTCAACTTAGTCTATTTGTAAGCTTGGGTTTATAAACATTGTATAATATAGGATGTTAAGATCAAAAAAGCCTAATCTTTGTATTATAAACTTTTAATAAATCTTTAGACCATGTTAATAAAGTAACTATTAACTAATGTGTTGTTTGTAATAAATAATATATATTATGCAATTCCATTATTTTTCTTTTCTTTCCCATGATGTTTGCTTTCCTGTAAATATGTAATATGTATTAAAATAGAACAGACAATCCTTAATGAAGTGATTTAAAAATATATCATTCATACTATTTTAGCAAATCGTTCTGCCTCTTCTAATGTATCCGGTAATGGTAACCCTTTGGTTTCTGGTAAGGGTACAAGTAATGCCAGTTGGCAGAAAGACACTACTGCCAGTATAATAAGTGGTAAATCCGCTATAAACTCATCCAAACTGACCACACCCGGTGCTACCATTGATGCAATTCGAGCAAACGTCGTCACTCCTCCGACACCGGCATTCCGGCCTAAAGTTGGAAATAACTCTCCAGAATACAAGTACAATGCTGGAACAATACCCTGTTATGACATTCGGAAAAATTACTTTTTGTACAATTAGACACATGCGTCTAAAACAATTGGTAGCTGTGTAATTGGACTTTACAAAACGTTAATATTCGCGTGCATTTGCAACATGTCCGCTTTATTTAGGATTAATCAATATTACCGTTATCAATTATTCAAATACTAGGTGATCCGCGCGGCTTCGCTCCCGTAGCATAATGTTTTATACATTTATATTACGCCTGTTACTCGTGGATAGTGTAGCTTTCGAATCGTGAAAGAATTTTTATAATCGGTCCAGTAGTTTTTGACCCTATTCATTACAATTTACAATCAAACAAACAAAGTTTTCTTCTTTATAATATTAATGTAGATGACTTTACTATAAACTGAGATTATCTGTGTGAAACTTGTAATTTTCTTATCTCTTGTTGACTATTTTCTGGACTGGTATTAAATAGGTTCAGCGCTCTAGACATAAAATTATTATGTATTAATCTTTAAACAATCTTTTAAAACATCAGGAAGGATTCAAGAGTACAGCACTGAGAATGACTTAACGTCCATATTATTTACCGATAAACTAGAGAATCCTATTCCGGCTACGACCAATCGAGGCCAATCGTTGGAATACATTTCCTTAGGTATAAACAAAATAATAAAAAAACACATCGAAGTTATTATTTGAAATATCCAAACGGTGGTTTTTCGGCCATATCTCGTTATTATAAAGAGGCAAAAAAAGCACCCAGGGAGAGCTATGAGGCCACTTAAAGAAATCATCAAATAAAGGTTCGTTGCAATATATCCAAGGTATTGCGAAAATGTGAAAAAAGATAATCCAGTGCAAAACCTGCAATTCACATTAGTTTTGTATAAAAAATCACAACCACATACTAAAATATTTAAGTTTGCAACGAGAATTTATGCATTACTATTTAAATTCTAAACTCGCTTTTACCAATTTACGGACAGTAGCAAAGTTTTTGTTCTCATATTTCTTGATTTAATGAAAGCTAAAAATCCTGGATTTCGGCTCTTCTTGATCCCTTGTTTGAGTAGAGAGCGTTTTGCGATATAAAAATCATTTTCTTTGCCATTTAACTTAGCCGCCTTTTCAAGAACAACTGAAAATCGATATTGAACTGAATAATCGATTTGTTCTATTTTCATAGACTGAAGTGGAACAGCTTTCAATATTTAAGTAAATCGAAGTAAATGTTCCTATTTGTTATTGCTAATATTACAGGTGATTCTAAGTACTTAATAATTATGAATTAACGAACCTAAGTACTTATAAAATTGTGCCAACTACTTGTCCATTAGGGATAAAATTTGACATAGGCGTAGATAGACGGAATCGTCAAATAAGTAACGGATTTTACAAGTGGGATGCATAAGTAAATAGGTAGTAGCCATAATCGGGGTTTTATCTATCTTTCAAGTCATTTGATACGCTGCTTCGTTCTGCTAAAACGAAACATCTTTTAAGTTTTAACTACTACCATGGTAGTATTAGACACGAAATCTTTACATGTAAAGGCTCATCTTGAACAAAGATTTCGTGTCTTCACTTTACATTTACTTTATATAAGCAATAATCATGATTCAATAAATATTAAACACCTACATGGGCGTACCCAGGTTCTGGGCTAGGGGAGGGCAATTCAATTTTTTTAAGCCAGGCCGGGGCGGCCACAGACTATAGAGTACCACAGACCCGAGCGTGGAAGTAAGATGGGCGCGCCGCGCGGTTTTCAAAAGTTAATGTATATAAATATATACTTCTTTCTCCTAGCCTATTCCCGTTTCTGAGTTGGGGTCGGCTATTTAACCTTAAAGGAATTGAAAAGTACTGGTTTTTTTTTTTAAATAATGTAAATATATTGTACCGCAAAAAAATTCTAATCAATAACAGTAGAGAGTAGAGGTATACGATATCCAGGGGGGGGCAGCTGCCCTCCCCTGCCCCTCCCTGGGTACGCCCATGAACACCTACGATATACACATGGAGGATATTACCTATCATGTGATATTTACTAACCACAAGCTTTTTCTATCCGTCCTGTGGCCAACAGCCATCGTGGGGATTCTTCAATTGCAAAATAATACAAAAGGAACAAGGAAGTCAGACAGGCCAGAGCAAACTCTAAATATCTCCAATCTCTTATCCAATATGCGAGTAATGCTAGGACGGTGTTCCCTAAACCGAAAGGTAACTGATAGAAAATTGGAATCATCGTCCGCCATTCACCGCCTACAACCTTTGAAAAATACAAAATTGTAGGCTTAATAACATTGATAAATTTTAAAATATCAATTTTCATCAGTGAGAAAGCTAACCCCTTAAAATAATGGTTTCTTGTGAATAACATAAAGGTGCATTGGAGTTGGAATCCACCTACATGTTGTACACAGAACTACTAATAGTAATACGGTTTTCTACGTTTTTAAATTTAAACTACATGTATCCATAGGTAGTTTTAAGGTCGTAAGTAAGTATTAGAAAAAGTTGTTAACCTCCATGCACATAACAAAGGAAATAATTCCCAAGCCACCGGTTGCAACGGCGAGAACAAACCAGAATAGCATAAAAATCCAGTACTGCCGTACAACACAAGTCAAGAATCCTGCGACACATTGGAGTACTATCCCAAACATTAATGGATTCTTACGACCGTGATTATCACCCCATATGGGGAATAATATCCCACCAACCACAGTGCCCCACATCATAACAGCTTGGGTAAGCTGAAAAAAAAAAAGCTTTTAAGTGTAGGCAATTTATTATTATATTTATTATATTACAAGCTGGACCTTGAAGACAACAATTGCCGTTTAATATCAACGTATCAAATGTACTTATCGAATCAAAGCCCATATTGACACTAGTTTTTACCCGCTACTTCTTTCGCGTTAAATTCGGGATCCATGGATCAATAAAAGGTTACCTTTTATTATCACCTAGTCCCGCTTAAACTATATTATACATAATTTTATCAAAATACGTTCAGTAATTGCTGCGTGATTGTCACACAAACATGTAAACTTTAACATATTTTATAATATTAGGTTCTTAGTAGGATTTCACTGATGAGGATAATAAATAATTTTGTTATAGCAACATGACATTGTTCAAATCTCTACGGTGTAAACTGCTAAAAATCGATTTAACGTAGGAATGATGACGTCACTTGACTCACGAAGGGCCGTATAATAAATAATTCAGTAATTTTGCCCTTATATCATGGATAAGCCTTTTGCATACTTGTTACAAAAAATAATTTAAATGCCAAAACATACTACATAATGTAGGTATGTATTTTAAACAAAATTATACTTGTCTTATAAATTCTTGTCTATCTGTTCCCCTTTTACGGTCAAATAATGGGTAAATATTACTTAATACTTTCTACTTATAGGTAAAATTTACTCATACATGTATCAACCAATGCTTAGAGCAAACCAAATTCCACTCAGAGGTAATGGTGCTGTTGAAAACAGATTTGTCATATACAAATTCTTTGCATGGTACCAACGGAATCAACGCTCTATCCATGGAAGGTGCTGCAGACAATATATCAGGATCGAATATAAGACATGGGTGCTCTTCATTACGCTACAGAAGGAAGATTAAAATACATAATATGAATAATAGTCAGTGACTACGTTACAAACATCACAATCATTTACTGGTTAATTGATATGGCTACCAGCTTTAATTTTCCTTAGTAACTAGACCGATAATACTTCCCTATTGTAGGTATCTATGGATTCCTTTTTTGGGCCTACTTTTGTTTCATGTTTCTGCTCTATTGTACTTCAACTTATTTTCAGGATATTTTTCCACGTGTTGAACATGGAGAAGAGAAATTCTTATCATATCCTGTCTGTTTCATATTCTTATGCAGTTACTCATCCAATGGAATGCATAGGACACCGCGATCAGTTAATTTATGTAGTTTGAAAAAAATGTAAATCGCGCCTCGAGAATCTAATCGGGAATTTTTTCTAAAGGCCTCTTCAAAATTTCTATGCATAGGACATTGCCTCGTACTATTACATGACTACATGGATAAATGAACTTCTAGTATGATGTTCATCACAACTTACTGGTGCACAAATCTCGCGCCACTCTTGTTCTGAATATTGGCTACAAGATGTTGGTTTTGCACACCAAAAATTTTGCGGAGGAGCAAGAAATAAAATATTCAACTGATACCATGCCATTGGCAGCTTTAAAAGAGCCATGAAAATACTAATTTTTAATTGCCATTTTCCGAAATCTCCAACCATTTGAAATGTAATATCATCTAGAGGATCTTTTATTTCTTTTTTTGGGTTATTTTCTGTAAATTTTATCGAAAATTAAATTTTTGATTAAACCTAACATTATTTTTCAAATGGTTTGTACGTGTAAAAGTTCTTGTGATTTTATTATGTTCAGACTATGAAAAAAAGGATCCTTCGTGACATTCCTTCGACTAAGATCTACCACAAGTTACATATTACAGACGTATCAAATGCGAGGTCTCTATATTTTTTTATCTAAAGTGTAAAAAGAATTCGCTTGCAAGATTTATAAGACACATTATCATTTACCACTACATTCTTATGATATCGACTACAATGCAGGTACTACAAAATTTTCCTGGCCCCCTGTTTACAAATGCGTTTCCGATCGGAAAGGTCCGGGACTTTTCATTTGTGAATAGGGGGCCAGGAAAATATAGTAGTACCTACATCGTACAGCAGAAACTGGATTACTTGGTCATAAATTCAATTAAATCGCGCCTCATACCTTTCGATAGAACATCTGTACTTCTATATTGTAACATCAATGTAAATGTCGAACTTTTATGTAATTATTTTTCTCTTAAACCTCTATAGACAAGTCCTTTGTATAATAAAACTATGTTGTCGTATTACGTATTTTTTATCCTTTTTATGTCAGTATGGTAAATAAAAATATCTATCTAATTTTAAATTAATTTAATTTAAATACTACAATGAAAACTTTGAGAATGTAATGCAAAGTTGACAGTAAAATTGGAGCACTTAAAATTGTATAGTTTTGTTTATTATTGGATAAATTAATTTAATTACATCTTACAAAAAAAATCTAATTATAATACTTGATTCTTGCGTATAGTAATAAAGTCTACATTTTTTGTATCCTGTAGTAGTCATTTTGATCTCTTTAGTTATCTGTGATCACAACTGTTCAGTGTTCACAATATAGTACATAATATTGTGTACTCTGTGTCCACTTTTTGCATTCCGTTCCTATCATTTTATTTTAATGTATGACTACCAAAACTGATAGTGCATTCCGTAATTAATGTAGGATTGAAAAGTTTTGTATGATATTTTTGATTTACTGAATGTGTGTGATAATAAGCTAAAAGCTATGCCTTTGGCAAACGCCACAGATCCCTGGCGCATGCAAAATGTTGGAGATGTCTCGGTAATTATCTATAGAAATTTGTTTTGTTTGCATATTCTGATTATTTAATTACCCACATTATTAAGTTTTCCCATTCGATTAGTCATTTCTTAGTTGGTTTCGCATCTGTGTCATGATTTAGTTTCTCTGTACTTCATTTAGGATATTATTTACATTACTTATTGTAACGCCCTTTTGTGCATAATACTAATATTAAAATTAAACGAATAAAAAGTGAACGAATTATTAATTCTTAATTTCAAGACTTAGTAAAAGGTTTGACAATTTGTTTCTACGAATTTTGGTCTTATCTTATAAGAAAATGTAAGAATGTTCAAAGATGTATCCATAATCGATTGGTATAACGTTTTTAATATAATAGCATTGTTCTCTTTGTATTTCACACTAATCAATGACGTAGTTTAAAATTTTTGTTACGCCGTGCCATTACTCTATATTTTTAACATACATAAACATAATCAGTTTTTTTTAATTTATTAAAGCGCGCAATTGCCTCCCAAGTTGCAAATAGTCTTCCAATGGTTGTCGAGAATTCAGAATCTCGTCAGACCTCTACCACGGAGAGTCTGGAGTCTACAATATCAAATGCCAGTGATCTCAGTTATGAACGGGAGGTGGAACTTCAAGATGTTGTTAAGGAAGGGCATGAAAAGGCAGATCCATCTCAGTTTGAGTTGCTCAAGGTACTTGGAGAAGGATCATTTGGTAAAGTGTTCTTAGTACGTAAAGTTAGTGGTCCTGACGCTGGCACTCTATATGCTATGAAGGTAAAAATTTTCTATATTTAATTATTTAATTAAAATATTGTGTCTTATATTTTTAATCACGATGGATTGATGTTTTAGGTACTTAAGAAAGCAACATTGAAAGTGAGAGATCGTGAACGGACTAAAATGGAGAGAAATATATTAGTGGAAATGGGACATCCATTTATAGTGAAATTACATTATGCATTTCAAACTGCTGGAAAATTATATTTAATATTAGATTTTTTACGAGGTGGTGACCTTTTTTCAAGGCTTAGTAAAGAGGTAAATTACCAATATTTTGTATTGAATTATAATATAAATTATAGTATATCAATATAATTCAAATTAAATGAAATAACAGTCCTTATTTATACTTCATACACCTTATTACATTTTCCTTTAAATAATACTGTTAACTAATGTTTCTGTGAAATATTGCACTAATAAATATGGGTATGTAAATTTTAAATTCAGACTCATACCAAGAAAATATTCTGTAATATAAATATAAAGCACTTTTTCTCAAATTAAGAAACATTTTGTTAGTTTAATAGTTTCTTTGTAAATTTTTGTTAACAAGAAAAACAGACAGATTTTCTGGATGAAATATTTATAAAACAAGGAATTAATGCAATATAAAAAAAATTGTTTTGAAATATATAAATGTTCTTTTCCAGGTAATGTTTACAGAAGAAGATGTCAAGTTCTATTTAGCAGAATTAGCATTAGCATTAGAACATGTGCACAAACTGGGAATCATATACAGGGATTTAAAACCAGAGAATATCCTATTAGATGCTGATGGTCATATAGCTCTCACAGACTTTGGTTTGTCCAAACTTCCGCCGAGTAGCGACAAGGCTTATAGTTTTTGTGGCACTGTTGAGTATATGGCACCGGAAGTAGTTAACAGAAAAGGGCACACATTTGCAGCTGATTGGTGGTCGTTTGGTGTCCTAATGGTATGTGTATTTCTTTTTAAACATAAGTAATTTAGAGGTGGAAACCCAAACATTACAAGGCAATTGATTGTTATAGATAAATGCACAATTTTACAATTATTATTATTTATTACTAAGGAAATAAAAAATAGCCTTTTTAAGTTTGTATAAATTTAAAGTAAATATTATGTCACTTTTGTAGCTATGAGTGAGCTTTATTCCTCACATAAGTTGCGCATTCCTTCCATTCATTTTTCACCCTCCTAATTGGACAGTGAACATGTGTATTGAACTTGCATTTTGTAGACATCACATTATACTTATTTAGACTTGGGAAATATAATCCAATTAGAATATTTTGTACAATTTACAAGTACATAAATGGTATAAATTCCTTATCAAACAAGCTGTTCCAAAGTACAAGGAAATCCCAAGATATCTCATTGGTATTATGGATATGAAGTATCTTAAGTTGCTGAAAATAGTTTATTGTCACTCTATATAACAGGATGTTATGCAGTTGTATCATTAGTATGAGGGATTATTTCAAAATTCAACAAATGATATCATTTCACATTGTAACAATAAAGAATGTTATCTTAGATCTGTTAATGGTTACTTTGAAAATTTTGTTGATAATCTTTCATATCTTGTAACTTTGTTATAAAGTACAAGTGAAGGTTTGTATGCGTATAAGTTTATGGTTTTTGTGTGTATGATATAAAAATAATGGAGAATTTTACTCAAGCTCACTCTCTTTTTTTTCAGTTTGAAATGTTAACAGGCAACCTTCCATTTCATGGTGCCACTAGGCATGAAACAATGACACAAATTCTTAAAGCTAAGTTGGGTATGCCAGCCAATCTAAGTGAAGAAGCCCAGTCTTTATTGCGTGCATTGTTTAAAAGGAACCCCCAAAATAGGTATTTTTGAAACATTATTAAAAAAATTATACAATTACTACTGAATATTAAAATGACCATGATAGGTCAAGTAAATCAACATTTTATATGTTTAGATACTTTAATACTAAAAATATTTCAGATTGGGTGCTGGACCCAATGGTATTGAAGATATAAAGAACCATGAGTTCTTTGCAAGTATAGACTGGGAGGGACTTCTTAAGAAAGAGGTATGTGTGACTCATAGGTTTTGCAGGAAATTGCATATTATGTATCTATTTTGAACACCAAAAGTAGAGTATACACCTATTTTATTACAATTAATAAATAATAAATAATAAATTCTTATTATAAATTCTTCTTGGATATACTGACTTATTTATTTTATTATATTTTATTTTTCATTTACTTATTATTATTATATTTTAAAAATTGGAAAATTGCTCTGAATTGAACCTGCAAAAACCATCTAGTCTAGTTTATAATGCTTTCAAAATAATTTTATTTCAATAACAGCTGAGCTCCACGGTTTCATTCGCGTACATCTTCAGTTCTGTCATTCAATTTTTGTATGTTTAGGAGCCTATTCAATTCAAACAAACAAGCAAGAAATCAAATCTATCCTTTTCATAAAATTAGTATAGATTTAAAGTAGTCTCGTTAAAACAAACAAGAGTATACAACAGTGAACATTGTAAGGTGGTGCCCCCGTTCCGGCCGGCGGTGTCGCGCGCGGACGACGCGTACTACTTCGACTCGGAGTTCACGTGCCGCACGCCGCGCGACTCGCCCGGCGTGCCCGCTTCCGCTAACGCTCATGAACTGTTTAGGTGAGGGACACAATCACTTAAAATAATTCTTATTGGCTTATTAATCAATTTCTCTACGATATATTCTTTGAAAGAGTGCTGCTTTTTTACGCTTTTTACTTTCTTAATAGTTCTGAACAGTTGAGTTTCCATTGAAATGACTAAAAAAACCTTAGTAGAATTTCTAAATACTATTTGAATTACAATTTAATTTCCATAGTACAAACTTAGCTTAGTTTGGGACTAGATGGCGTAGTGTTTATGCCCCTTAATATTTTTTATTTATTTATACCAGTCATGTCCATTTTGTATTTCTATTCCAATAAGAATTACATGAAAGGTAAACAAGTTGAATAATACAAAAAAATTATAACAACATATTTCATTCTCCATTCCAGGGGCTTCAGTTTCGTAGCGCCGTGCCTGCTCAATGACGACAATAACAAAACTGTCACAAATCAGAATCAGAACCATGTTGCTCAAGCTAAGACATCTACGGAGGAGTTTTGGGCAGGATTCGTCAATAAGAACAATTTCTTTGATGAATACAGGTATTTTTTCTAGATCGTGTAAAATGATGAAACAAATTACTTAATTGCATTTAAATTGTGTGTATATAATTGGAAAATAATTGAGTTTTTCAAGTGGTTTAAGTTTATAAATGGTGTGAAAATGGGTCATTGAAAATGAAGTAAATAATGTTCTTTGCATTATTTTGTTATTAAATTGACCTTTCTGAGAATGTATGTTACTTATTAAAAGAAAATTTATTTTTATTTACTATGAATCTTTGTTTTGTAGATTAATGGGCGAGTTAGGTACGGGTTCTTTCTCGGTGGTTCGTCTCTGTGAACACAAAACTTCAAGAACACAATATGCTGTGAAAATTATGGATAAAATGCAGTATGATCCACGGGAAGAAATAGAAATACTCCTTAGGTATGGCAAACCAATACTTATGATGAGATTTGTTGTAATGTAAAGTTAATAAATAACTAAAATACGTAAAATTTCCTTAAAAATCCTTTAAAAGGCTTTTTTACTCAATATAGATAGTATTCGGCAAACAAACACAAGAAAATACTAAAACCTCCTTACAGTTTTCATATTTAAAAGTACCCTCAGCTTTTATGCGTGCTACTTTTTGATAAAAACCAAAGCTTGTTTTATTATGCTGTAACTATAGTATAAATTAAGAAGTTTGGAAGAAACTTGTTCCTTATGAATCCTGAATCCTAGTGTGGGAGCAATTAAACTTTTAATAATATTATTCCTGAGTTATCTGTACTAATATTGTAAAGAGGACAATAGACATATTTGATTGTTTGTTTGAATTGAATAGGCTCCGAAAGTATTGTACCGACTTGGATGCAATTTTGTACAAACATACTTTGAAACCGGAGGAATCACATAAGATAGCTTTATTTCCGAAAATCTTACGGGAACGGGAGATATACGCGGGTGAAACCGCGGAGCTCAGCTAGTGATGAAATACACTTCTTATTTTATAAATTACAGATACAGCCAACATCCACACATAATTACATTACGTGGAGTATACGAAGAGGGCGGTAGAATTCTAGCTGTCACCGAGTTATGTAGAGGCGGTGAATTGTTGGAACACATAACTCAACGACGTTACTTGCCTGAGCGGGAAGCTGCTCCCATACTGAGGAATGTACTACATGCAGTGCATTATTTGCATGCACATACTGTTGTTCATAGGTATGTTTTACAATAACAAAAAGTTTCCTATGAGTTCTATTATGATGAAATATGTGAATTAATAAATAAAATTACTAAAGTAATTGTTATTGGGAATTATAGTCAATTAAGTTGGAAAACAATTAAAATTATGTAAAAACAAGATAAATTACATAACAACATATGGAAAAGGTAATAAAAATTCATACGCAAATTTTCTGTAAGTGAAAAAACTGCTCACGGCTCAAGCTATATGGGGTTTTTAATATCTAGCGCATAATTTATTTACATTCATAATACGCGCCTTATCACGTAAAAAATAATGAAGTTCAACAAGGCTTTGTCGAATTATTATGAATTTTTTATTGAACATGAACTTTCAACGGCTCAATGACTGCTATTCATTGATTTGTACAAAAAACACACTTTTTTTGTACAAATCAATCAAGATGCAGTTCCATCAAGAGGTAACAATACAAAATATAAATTATGACTGCTATTCAATAAAAATTTCCAGAGACATAAAGCCGTCGAACATTTTGTTCGCGCGAGCGGAAAAGCGACCGGAGGATATTCGTCTAGTGGACTTCGGTCTGGCCAAACAGCTGCGCGCTGAGAACGGCCTCCTGATGACACCGTGTTATACCGCTAATTTTGTGGCCCCTGAAGTTTTGAAGAGAGCCGGCTATGATGCCGCTTGTGATATTTGGAGCTTGGGTAAGTTTGAAATGTTTTAAAGGCAAAGAAAATATATATAGGCAATATTACTGGTATATAAGTTACTAGCTAAGTAACTATATCTCCCGTTCCCGAAGGATTTCCGGGATAAAAACTTACTTATGTCCTTCCGAGGAAGGACATAAGTAAGTTTTTAATTTTGTACAGATTCTTTGAAACCCGAGGGTTTCAAAGAATCTGTACAAAATTTTATCCCAATTGGTCCAGTAGCTTGCGAGTCTTTTTAATTTACACAAACAAACAAAAAATCGTATCTTTCCTCAAATAGAACAATGCGTGAAACTGTGTTATACCCTCAATTTACCTTGAAATTCTTGGACACAGTGTTGTTCATAATGTAAAGCCGCACCTCGTTGAATCTGATTAATTAGCATCGATTTTTATAAAGTTAATAGTGCACAGTTAATCTAAAGGCCAACTTTATTCTGCCCGCGGAATCGCTCGCATTCATTGTCTCATTCAAAAAAGACAAATACATCTGTGAAAATCACATTCGAATCGTATCAGTAGTTTTCAATCTTAATGTGATGCTCGCACAAACAATTTTTTTGTTTGTGCGCGCAATCTACCCACATTGTACTATTGTAACCACATGTAGTAACACCACCAGCTTATTATTTTTTAAATATCTTTAATGACTTGATAATTCTTATTACATTCAGTGAGATTAAAAGCTTGGCTTGTGTAAATGACACTCTTTAATATGAATGTAATGGTTATCGGTAATTGTTATAAATGGAAATATTGCCATTTTAGGTGTATTGGCGTATATCATGTTGTCCGGTAGAACACCGTTCGCAACAACGGGAGATGATACGCCTGAAGCTATTCTGGCCAGAATTGAATCTGGAAAGGTATGTATTTCAATCTTTTTAAAATGTATCTGTCAGTTTTTTTTTTATTATTTTACATGATAGTTATGCCTGGAACGGATGATGAATAGTTCTTTGTGAAATTCGGACATTCAATATTGGTTTATCAAATCAAAAATGGCTGAATTTTTTAGGTATAAGAAGTGGCTCACTTTTTTTGGTGGCAAGTCTTGCAGTCTTGAAGGATGTTTTCGGATTCATATCCCTGGATACTATCTTGCTTATTTTTCCCTGAGTTTAGCCTTATGTGGTGTAAAAAAAACATAGTCACCCAAATTGTCTAATTAAGAAAAATATTGCTCGTTTCATTGATTCGAAAACGTCGAAGCTCAAAAAACCAGGGACTTTGACTCACCATAAAATGTATATTCCGTAACCAACAAAACATTCTTTATCTGCAGGTGCTATATTGTCCACACGTAACACCACACCCAGTACAGTTTAATTTTTACCCGTATGCAGATAAATTACACGAAAATAAATGTTTATCAACAGGTGGAGGTGACGAGCGGCGCGTGGGCGTCGGTGTCCCGCGAGGCGCGCGCGTGCGTCCGCCGCATGCTGCAGCTGGAGCCCGCGCTGCGCCCGCGCGCCGCCGACCTGCTGCACGAGCCCTGGCTGTGCCGCCCGCAACCAGCTGCAGCTGTACCCTCCCCGCCGCCCGACGCTGCCGACACCCC
>LQNK01001100.1:23646-37174 GCA_001586405.1 Phoebis sennae | reverse complement strand
ACATATAAAAAAGTTAATAAAAATTATTTCATCCGCTATTTCGTATATAATTTTCTGTAAGTGAAAAATCCGCTCACAGCTCAAGCTATATAGCGTTATTAATATCTAGCACATAGTTTATTTACATTCATAACACGTGCCTAATCACGTAAAAAATAATAAAAACGTTCAACGAGGCTTTCTCGAATTATTACAAAAAAACACTTCTTTTTTTTGTACAAATAAATCAAGACGCAGTTCCATAAATTATTACTACTATTCAATAAAACTTTTCAGAGACATAAAGCCGTCGAACATTTTGTTCGCGCGAGCGGAAAAGCGACCGGAGGATATTCGCCTAGTGGACTTCGGTCTGGCCAAACAGCTGCGCGCCGAGAACGGCCTCCTGATGACGCCGTGCTACACCGCCAACTTTGTGGCCCCTGAAGTTTTGAAGAGAGCCGGCTATGATGCCGCTTGTGATATTTGGAGCTTGGGTGAGTTTGAAATGTTTTAAAGGCAAAGTAACATATGTATATATGTAAATATCTAAGAGAGAAAAAATATTGTGTATAGGCGTATGATCAAAGCCTATTTATTATAAGTTACTAGCCGAGCACCGCGCTTTCGCCCGGGCATTTGTCTCGTTCCCGTAAGATTTTGGGGTAAAAACTTACTTTTATGTCCTTACTTGGGTTTCAAAGAATGTTTGTAGAAAATTTCATCTAAGTCGATCTAGTAGTTTCTTAGCCAATACAACTCAAACAAACAAACAAAAAATCTTATCTTTCCTGTCTGTAACATTAGTGTAGATCTATGAGTAAAAAATGCGTGAAACCTTGAAGTTACTCGGACACAGTATTGTTCATAATGTAAAGCAGAACTTCGTTGAATCTAGGGGTATATTATCCAGTAGTTTCTACCCGCGGCTTCGCTCGCATTTATGGTCTATAGATCAGAAGGGGTGGGAGAGAGTCTTTTATACACCAGATGTTAAGTTGAAAAAAGATAAATACATCTGTGAAAACCGCATTCAAATCGGTGCAGTAGTTATCATGTGATGCGCGCACAAAGCAAAAAAAATCTACGCACATTATACTAATCTCACCACATGTAGTAACACCACCCGCTAATTATTTTTTAAATATCTTTAATGACTTGAATGTTCTTATTACAATCAGTGAGATTAAAAGCTTGGATTGTGACAATGACACTCTTTAATATGAATGTAATGTTTATAAGTGAAAATATTATTATTTTAGGTGTATTGGCGTATATTATGTTGTCCGGTAGAACACCGTTCGCAACAACGGGAGATGATACGCCTGAAGCTATTCTGGCCAGAATTGAATCTGGAAAGGTATGTTTTTAAATCTTTTTAAAATGTATCTGTCAGTTTTTTTTTATTATTTTACATGATAGTCATGCCTGGAACGGATGATGAATAGTTCTTTGTGAAATTTGGACATTCAATAATGGTTAATCAAAATAACAATGACTGAACGTTTTAAGGTAGTAGTCGGATCTACTACGTGTGACGTAATAACTGGATAATATGGTACTTTGGTTACATAAATAAATATATTAGAAAAATTCCTTCATTTGCAGTCTTGCCATCAAAAAGAGTGCCACAAGGTGTTATTTTTATTTTTAATTTTGTAAAAGTTGAATAGCTCGAAAACTCAACATAAAATATATGTTTCTGAACTATCATAATGTTAACTAACTACTATTTCCAGGTGCTAAATTGTGCACTCATAACGCCACAGCCCATTATTAATTTTACCCTAGTTTTCAGATGAATTACAAAAAACAAATTTTTATTATTGGGGATGTGGGTTCAATCCCCACGAGTAAAGAATTATGATTTGATGAACATTGTAATTTTCTTCTGTCTGGGTGTTTATCTATCTATAGTATGTATGTTTTTACAAAAGAAAAGTTCTGTTTAAGTATGTCTATAAGTTATCTAGTTTCCATAGTACAAGCTTTGCCTAGTTTGGGGCTAGATAGCGTCGTGTTAAATGTCCGAGAATATTTATATTTATTTATTATTTTTTTTTGTTTATTAATGAGTTACGTATGTCACAGCCGGAGGCCCAAAAAAAACAAATTTACTTAAAATAGACTTTATTAATATTAAACTTATAATCACAAGGGAGCAGACTTGCCTGATGTAAGTGTACTTTTATTCTCAATGAAAAAATGAATATAAATCTAGAATTGCTTAAACGCTAACTAGGTACTGAGTTGCTCTACATTCGATTCCCGTGAGAACGGCAGTGTCGGCCGAACTCTACGGGAACGCTTTCATGACAAATTTATTTATCGTTGAGCAGGTGGAGGTGACGAGCGGCGCGTGGGCGTCCGTGTCCCGCGAGGCGCGCGCGTGCGTCCGCCGCATGCTGCAGCTGGAGCCCGCGCTGCGCCCGCGCGCCGCCGACCTGCTGCACGAGCCCTGGCTGTGCCGCCCGCAACCAGCTGCAGCAGCACCCTCCCCGCCGCCCGACGCTGCCGACACCCCGCCCGCCGCCGACCTCAGGAGAGCTGTGGATCTCACCTTCCAGGCGAGTGTTGCTATAGTAGCTCCTCTGACTGATTTCGGCCACGGTGGCCATCTTAAATGAGCCAGCTGCGTAGGAGATAGTATAGTGCACAAGTGTATGCGCTAACACAGGTGCATTCTCTATTCCTTCACTCTCATAATCCGATGGGACGGCAGACTGACACGACCGGAGAGAGATCAGGCGCAGAATAACGGGTTTGCTCTCCGAGGCACGGGGGTGTTTCAACACCGCCAACTTCCAGGCTCAGGGCTGTTAATGAGATTTCGTTGTCAGAAAAATCTCAACTGACATTGATATAAACCTCCAATAAATTTTAGTGCGCATTTAAATCAAATGATAGACAAGAAATTCAAAACGTAAATTTTTTTTTCTATGCTTTTGAAAAATATTGTTTCGACACTATAGATCAGACATCAGAGTTTACAAAAAAGCGTATGTTTAAGAATGTCTATCAGTCATCTAGTGTCCATAGTACGAGCTTTGCTTACAGTACTGAAGAGTACTAGATCGTGTGGTGTTGAATGTTTCTGATTGGTTATTGGTTGTGTTGGCAGGCGATGACGTCAGCGCCGATGGCGCCGCACGTGCTGGGCCCGGTGAGCCAGTCCACGCTCGCGCAGCGCCGCATCAAGCCGCAACGTACGTTCTCTCCCACACGACTATAACTTAACACGATTAAAAAAATACTTTAGTCCGTATAATATGGCTTGAGTTTTGTGACATTTTTAAATTGACTTTCCTAGGGTTTTCAGGATACATACACTTGGCGATGAAAATTATACAGTGTCCTAAGAATAGGGTTTAATCATAATGTATAAAATCCGTCAAGAAGGATTTTTCTGTAGTCTATTTGCTGTAAAGTGTCCGAAACGTAACGTTAAATCATAATGTTTAAAGTTTAATCTAAGCCGCGTTTAAAATCTGTAATTTTTTTTTATTCATCAGGCATAATTTTTTATTAGAAATGTCATTTTAATATGTATATGTCACAGAGATCGAGCTATATTTTACGGAGTTTATGTGGGTATAAAAAAAACTAAATGCAAAGTCTAAATATTAATGGCGGATTTGATTAAGATGATAGTTTAAGAAAATATTGTTAGTAACTATTGGCGAATAGACACGATTTACATAGTCAACTTAAAAATGATACATCATCAGTATTTCAAATAAAAAAAAATATTCATACAATACAAATATGAATCAATATTACAGATTATTCGTATATTTAAAAATCATAGAACGTATGACATTGCCGTATTAATTAAGAGAAAATATAATGTAAGGGTAAAAGTTAAAAACTTATAAATTGACGGGGCCTTGTAAGAACAGCTTATATCTAAATCGGAAATAGAATTCTTTCGATTTTGTTCGAAACCTAAAAGCGAATGATTTATAATTATACATCATTTCTCTGCCCCTCCCCCTTTCATTATTATCTTTCTACTGGAAAAAGTATGATACATATGTTATAAGGTATGATACACATTTCATAATGAGCCTATTAAAACCTTATTTCAATCGTGAAAATATTTAAAATATTCACTTTATAATTAAATGATTCTGTACTTCAGTGGCCAAAATACGATGTGTAGTTTAAATTCGGAACTTTGAGATTCTAGAAAAAGCTGGTACGTGTATAACTGCTGTGAAAAGACAAAAACTTAATTTAAAATATTTTTAAATAAATGTACGCCATGTTGGAAGAGTAATTATAAGCACATTAAGGCTTCTAATTAGCTTTTAAAAAATCTAATTGCACGATTATTGAAATAGTCTCATGGCGATGAATTTTTGAAAGGGTTGATAAATAATATATTTATTTGACCTGCATAAACAAACACTATTAAAATATGTACCTAATAACATGGTTCGATTTTAAATAAAGTTTTGGTTTGGGCCGACAGTCAAAAGTTGAAACTTAATACATCATACAATGAATGAGATAGCAAATTCAAGCATTTGCTGAAACTA
The DNA here is from genome assembly GCA_001586405.1 of Phoebis sennae. Taxonomy (NCBI): domain Eukaryota; kingdom Metazoa; phylum Arthropoda; class Insecta; order Lepidoptera; family Pieridae; genus Phoebis; species Phoebis sennae. Next base: position 32,654 of record LQNK01001100.1, on the reverse strand, counting down.
TGTAATACCTTAAATATATTATTATAATTTTAAGTGGTAAATGTTTTCATGTTGTTCGTCAAACTAATAGTAACTACTCGAGCATAATAAATCAGTATAATTTTGTAGCTTTATTCTCGTGATATAAATAATGAGAAATTTAAATATTTAAGTATTTTAGATACCAAGTCTATATAAATTATTATTTTATTTTATAGCATTTAGTATTATGAAGACATTCCATGTCACATTTAATTTAATGCTTAGGTGTTCGCGAGATTTAGGGAAAGTACATTTTTATGGTCTTCCTTCAGATTTCTAATGAGATTTATATGAAATTTAAAAATTATATTTTTATAACACACGCTTCTTACCCACCTTGGAATACCATTTGGTGCCATATTGCTTTAAATTTGAAATTGTCTGTTATTTTTAGGTGCATTGTCTATATGATTTAACTTGTTTTAACTAAGCCTTTTAACACTTAAATTTTTCTTAGCAATTTATTTCAATGCTTGTCTTCTAACTATTACACCTATGTTCTATTCTATAAGATATATTAAGCAAATGAATGGATGAAACTTTAACATAATTAACCTATAATATTTTTTGTCTACTTCTTGAAATTTATCTAAGGCCTAAGAAGAATGTATTTCTAAATTTTATTCTAATTCCATTTATTGTTAAGTATTGACTAATGACATATTTTTGAAATGGTAGATGATAATATACGTACTAAATGTTCAAAATAAAATTTAATAAAAAAAATACAAAAATAAAAGTAGAGCAACTCTGTATTTTTATTAAATACAATTTTAAATTCATAATAATCAAATAAATAAAATTGCTTAATAAAAGTGATATGTTCTGTCAGTATTTATAAGCATAAAACTAACGTGACATTATAATTAATGTAAACAGAATAAAAAAATATGAAATGGTGGTGGTTTTTAAAACCGTTTATTGACTTCAATGTATATTTTTATATTCTTAATTAAATTAATATATTTATCAATTACTAGTGTGGTTGATGTTATTTACATTTTTACCAAAGATTTAGCGCGATTAGTCAATATTAGGTGTTAAGAGCTACAATTTGATGATTGATAATGTACTACAATTTGTGTTTTATATAAAATTTTCAGACTTGATCATTGTTTTGTTACTTATTATTTTTTAAAAATGTACTTATTTGTAATAATTTCCTATTTACACGATAAACATGGTATACTAAATAATATTCTAAGACCTAAATTATACATTTAATTTGCATTTTGTAACATTTTAAGAAAACTGACACGCACATACCTACTATTTTGATAACTATTTTTGTGTCTTTCGCTTGATATACTTATAAACTATATTTCTTCCGACAGTATTCTAATATTTCCTTATATTGTAAGCTTCATACAGTATTTAGTCTTTCTAGGGGTACTCATTGGACATATCTAACAAAAACTTGTCATAGTATATCATATCATGATTAAAAGTACATTACAACACTCTATTTATATATTATTGAATAAGGTCATGTTACACTTGTATGTTTAATAAGAATATGTTCATACTTAATACAAAGTGAATTATTTACATTAAGTTGAATGTACAAAATAATATTTTTTAATTGTTTACAATATTTCTACTCAACAAAAATAATATGAAGTCATGTAAGAAATCCTCATATGTTTGATAATAAGAAACTGTAGTATTGTTGTAATAAAACAATAATGATACTTGTTAATTATGCTAATAAAAAATTAACAAAAAATTCTATTATTATAAGCTTAAATCTACCACCAGCTCAGAAATCCGCAACAATACTTCAGCTTCTTATCAGAAAACAAATAATGTTCAATTTTATTCTCTAAAATAAATTTGCTCCAATGGAAGTAGTGCTCAAAGGCCAGTCTGCTTGTCAGTTATATATTTCTTGCACTGATTTTAATAGTGCAAGCTAATAGTGTCCCAAAGTGGTATCAAAAGTACATAAATGCACAAATTAGCATTAAACCTAATAATAACTAGTAGAATTTGTAGAACTTAAAAGTCATTTAACTATTGCAAATTGATTCTTCCGTCACAAAGAGGTAACTTGTTAAATAATAATTAAGAACTATTTTCTTACTGAGTCACAATGTCCATTCGTAGGTTTTTCTATGGCACATATATTTAGTGAATGATGTACACTAATCACAAAGTACTCAACTATGTAATTGGATTTAATGCAGGACCAGAAATAAGTACACATTTGAGGAGTGTTACTCTGTATGGTGTTGATGTTAATGTTATTTTGTCACATCTATTTTTCTATCTTTCGAATAGAAATACAATTATTACTGTAAGTTGTTAAAGTAGGAATTCTTGAGATGAGATGTAATATATTGTTGATATTGCTTAATTTGTAGTTTTATTTCTGTTTTCCTTATATGCTAAAAAACATGTAAAACATACTGTTTGTAGAACACAAAAAGGAATAGGTAAACAAGTGCTAATGATTATTATTAATTTGAGATTACACAGACGTATATGATACAGTTGTGATTTTCAAAATATTTTTTCTTTTTATTATATTAGTATAGAACTTGGTTGTTCTTGTCACAACCACATTATAAGAAGTATTAATTCCTTTTACTTTCAAAATTACATTCTAGTTTTGAATATTTCAATTCTAATAAATAATGAATTATAGGGGCGGGAGATGGATATGAAAACAGAGGATTTATAAAAAATCAATAGACTAGATATAAATACAACATTTAATTCTGTAAAACAACTATATACATCTATTTTACACTGACTCCTTTAAGGGTGGAAGCAACTACAGGTCCTTTACCAGGAACAACTAATGGGCTTCCTTTGTAACAGGCAACTTTGTTATGATTTGTCTGGAGGTCTGGGGCACATGTCTCGAATATCTTCTTTTTAGGGTTTAATTGGGGTTCAGGTTCCCGAGGATAGCCCTCACAGGATACAAGGTCTCCAGGAACAGCACCAGTGGGTGGTAGGAGTACTTCAACTTTTTCAGGTGATGATGCACACATAACCATGGCTTCTGAAGTGACACCTCGCATCTAAACAATAACAAACAATGGATTGATAAAATTTTTGTAACTATAGTTCTTACTTTTTAGTTATACATAGTATATTAAATATAGCGTATGTTACATGTTGATGATGTAGCTTTAGAATGGTGAAAGAATTTTTAACATCGGTCCAGTAATTTATGAGCCTATTCATTACAACCAAAGAAACAAAGTTTTCCTCTTTATAATATGAGTGTAGATTTACCTTCACAGGTTTTAAATTACATAAAACCATTACAATCCTGTCCCTCATTTCATCAATAGGTACATGATTTACAAGTCCTGATACAACTGTGCGTGGATTTTCTTCCCCACAGTCAATCTTTTCCACATACAAACTATCCGCATCAGGATGCTTATTAATATCTACAATCTTGCCTATTCTAAGATCTAATTTCCTGACGTCTACAATTGAGTCTGTATTGGATGGTGGGTTTGCAGCTTTCTCCTTTTTCTTTGCTGGTTCTTTTTCTTTCTTTACTTTTTTAGTATCAGGAGCAACAATTTCTTGATTTTCACTTGCAGGTATGTCTGATATACTGGACTTTGCAACTACCCGGTTGCCAGGCAAAGGATATTGTTTCTTACCGTGCAACGTCTCAAGCCTTATAAGTTCGGCTTTTGCCGATTCAACTTTAGATGAAAGAACAACATTTTCTTTAATCAACTCTTGTATTTTTTCTTGTATTTTAAATTTTCTAACTTCTTCCAGCTGCAAGACAATTAATAAATAAGCAACAAATAATATAAATTAAAAATATATACATACAATCAACTAGTTTCATAACCTTATGTTTCAAATCCGATAACTTTCGTTCCGCAAGTTCTGTGTTACTTAAAATCTTTGGTGAAATATTAACCGACATGTTTCTTACGAATATACGAGTAAACATATAGATTTAATTTATTTTATGGAAGTTTAGAAAATATAACCTAAACCAAAAATACTATGCGATATGTCAAAATTGTAAGTAATCGACACTCGACAATTCGACAGTCCACGAATGTCGACGGATTGTCACTAAAAGAAGCATGCATTCATTATGTGTATATTAGTATCAAAAAGTATAATATTATATCCAATTAGTATATTTAATATTGCGTATAAACGTAATAAAATTTATGTTGGATTGAATTTGTAATTTAGTCTTAGATAACACAAACAAAAGTTAGTTAAGGAAATCAAAATAATTAAAGTATGTTCCAATACATAAATCAAATTGAGTTTTTAGTAATTTAGGTTTTTTTTAAAGAAAAATATTTGATTAAAGTGTAAATATTAAAATATTTGTATTTATAAATTATTTTTTAATATTATGTCAATGTTTAAATAAAGAATAATAAACATTTATAAAAATTATTCCAAAAGGTTCTGGCATTCAATGGCAATTGGCAACCCCTCGAATAAAATTAAAAAACAAAAACTAATATGGACGTTGGAATGGCGTCATAAATAGTTAATGACGTTGTTTATATTTGTGCTGAAAAATAGTACTCGGCAGCCAAATTCATTACTTTTTGTGAAGATACAAAAAATGTAATTACTGCATGATAAGTGCAAATGGACAGTTTTCTATAATGTATTAAAATCGCACCAAGCAAAATGTCAAACAATACTGTCGGTTCGTCGGGTCATGCTCCCGGCAAAATACGTGGACCTGGAAGGCCTCCTAAACGTACGTGTACCTGGTGTGGTGAAAGTAAAACGCCATTGAAATATGTTTTGCCAACTGAAAATGGCAAAAAAGAGTTTTGTTCCGAAACATGTCTTTCAGAATTCCGACAGGCATACAGCAAAGGAGCCTGCCTACATTGCGACAATGTTATTCGCGGCAATGCACCTCCCAGCAGCAAAAATTTCTGTTCTACATATTGTTTAAATAAATATCAAAAGAAAAATGAGAAAAGAACAACTTCCCCACAATCGGGAAATGGAGCGAATGGTACTGAAACCAATTCGAACAACAATTCCACTGGGTCTTATTATGATCTTTTTCAATCATTCGATTGGACGGAATACATGAAAGAAACTAATAGTGTAGCTGCTCCAGAAGAATGTTTTAAACAAGCGCCAGTGCCTCCAGTTAATGATTTTAAAGTAAATATGAAATTGGAAGCGCTGGATCCTCGTAATTTAACATCAACGTGTATAGCTACAGTGGTGGGTGTATTGGGTCCTCGGCTCAGACTGCGGCTTGACGGTAGTGATAATAAGAATGATTTTTGGAGACTTGTAGATGCCGGTGACATTCATCCAATTGGACATTGTGAAAAAAATGATGGTATGTTGCAGCCGCCGTTAGGATTTCGAATGAACGCCAGTAGCTGGCCCATGTTCTTGTTAAAAACATTAAATGGGGCAGAAATGGCACCACCCAAAGTGTTTCAACCTGAACCACCAACTCCAAAGACAAATTTATTTGTCGTTGGTCAAAAATTAGAGGCTGTTGATAAGAAGAATCCACAACTGATTTGCTGTGCAACAGTGGGAGCAGTTAAAAACGATCAGATTCATGTCACATTTGATGGCTGGCGAGGTGCATTTGACTACTGGTGTAGATATGACTCGAGGGATATATTCCCAGTGGGGTGGTGTGCTCGGGCTGGCCATCATTTACAGCCTCCTGGTCAAAAAAGTGCAACAACTCCATCTAGGTGAGATTTCTATTCTAAGTAAATGATATTATACATATATTACAATGAGGTAACATTTTTATTTTAAGAAAAGCAAATAAGCCCTATTTATTATTTGTATTCTTGTAATCAAATAATTTGTGATGTCATTTCCATTTATATAAGAATGAAATACTTTATTATTTTTGTCTGATAAGAAATCAAAATGATTGACATAACATTAAACTGTTATATAACTGTTAATTTAAGGAACCTTTTCCTTAATGGCTTGAAATATTTTTATTTTAGTCAGACAAAGTTAATGTACATTGAATTTTAATGATTACCATTTATTAATTCCAAATCCCTACTTATATACTATACTATACTATATACTAGTTAATTAGTAATAAACTGTTGCCATAATTCAAATTGTATATTTCAGATTTAAGTTACGTCCCAGTGGGATTCCTAACCCAGCACTACCCGAGGGTGGGTCAACTGGTACAAATACAGGCACAAATAACTCTGGCACATCTAGTCCCGTCCCCAATGTGTGTTTGCGAATTCGCAGCAGCTGTCAAGGAGGCAGCCCGAGTTTGCCAGCCTCAGTTACAGGAGTTGGGGCCTCCGGAGCTGCGGAAACACTGGTTAAGGAGCTGTTAAGTGCACATTCGGATCCTCAAAAGCTGACGAGAGCTATTCTCACCGCATCTAGTAGCTATTCAAATATCACAAATGTACAGGTAGATTAATGTTATCTATTTTATTTTAAGAAATTAAATGTATATTTATGACTATAAAATGAGAAAAAACATTTAAATCTAGATGTCTCCCTAAAATTATAATATTTCTGATTCCTGATTAAATAATAGCAAAAAAATTCTACATAATTTTTACAGTTTTGTATCTTATATAAAGAAACATAAAACTTATGAATATTTATTTACTTTACTGTGGCACAGAATCACATTCTGAAAAATGCCTTATGTTAGCAGCATGTTTCTAGTCAAAAATTTTCCTATTACTTTATAAATAAATGACCTTGAAATATTGCTTTTACATATTTTAATTTAAATAAAATTTTAATGAATAAAACTGACATATAAATAATATAATCTATCATCATAACTATTCCAATAAAAATTTGCAGGTATCAGCAGGCAATAAGAATTACTCGGTCAAAGTTCCTTCCGATCTAACTACGGAGGAGTTGAAGAACTGGTTGAAGGTGGTGTGTGCGGGCGCGGGCTGGTGCGTGGGGCTCGTGGAGTTGGACGCGGGAGACTCGGCCGGTAGACCCTGCTCCTTGTGTGGAGAGTCTACCTCCAACTCAGTCACTTCGGTGTCAGCTGTTAAGAGGCCTCAGAGTGTATGTATAGTTTTGTAGTTTAGAATTTTGTGAATTTCTTTGATTTATTGGTAATAAATTAATAGAAGGGGCTATGTAAAATTTAATTGAAGTGTACTGTGATTCTACACAACTGGATAATTGTAGAACTAGTCAGTTAACAACAAGGAACAACAAGAGTCAGTTAACAACAGGTGTAGATGGGTCGTAATATCAATAAGACTTTCAAGTACCGGTTGCAGTTGGTACCTATGTAATCGTAAACATAATAATGTATGAATTGAACTGATTTGGGTGAAAACCTGAGAAAGGGCATAGAATAGTTGATAGTATTAAGTAAAAAATTGATAACATATTATTCGGACAATATTTTTATGTTTTAAGACAGTAAAGATTTGACTTTCCCATTTTTTTGACAACTATAATTACAGAAAACCAGAAATTTTAAATAATTAGTTTTATAACGGAAATCCTGCGAGAACATGAGATGTACGCAGGTGAAATCACAGCTAGTCACATATAAATTTCAATAATTGCTCGTATATTGTGCAGGAGGGAGCAGAGAGCCTGGCGTCGGGGGCGGGGTGTCCGGCCGACAAGGTGGCGCGCGTGTCGCCCGAGCGCGCCGAGCCCGCCAGCTCCACCACGGGCGCGCCGCCGCCGCCGCCCGCCGCGAGGGCCCCGCCTGACTGGTCGGTCGAAGACGTCATCGGCTTCATAGCGGCTGCAGATTTGGCTCTAGCAGCGCATGCCGACTTGTTCAGGAAGCATGTAAGTAGTTTCTTTCACTGAGGGAGGACCGCCCCCTGGCTGTGAAGGCCATTCCTGATTGGTCGGTCGAAGATGTCATCGGCTTCATCGCGGCCGCTGACCTGGCTCTAGCAGCACACGCTGACCTTTTCAGGAAGTATGTAAGTACTTTCTTTCACTAAGGGAGGACCGTCCCCACCCCTGGCTGTGGAGGCCATTCCTGATTGGTCGGTTGAAGATTTGATCAGGTTTATTGTGGCTGCCGATTTGACTCTGGCAGCGCATGCCGACTTGTTCAAGAAGCATGTGAGTACTTTGTGGTGTGGTTATGTCATTAATTGTGCACCATCCAACCCCTGGCTGTTAAGGCCCTTCCGGTCGGTTGATGATTTGATCAGGTTTATTGTGGTTGCTGGTCTGGCTCTAGCAGCTCATGCTGATTTGTTTGGGAAGCATGTAAGTACATTGTGGTGAGGTTATCTTATTTATTACTGGTTCCAATCCATATTAAATGTGGCAGCACCAAAAGATTTTGTTTGTTATGTTGCCGCTGTAAACTTATACGTTAGACACAAATTAATCAAAAAGAACATTATTTGATAAACACATAAATTCATATTGTTATATTTGCATTGAATAGAATCATGCTCTATCGATCTCAAACTCACTGATTATTTCATGTACTCTATGATTTGTATACATTAATATATAATTTGCAATCTAATAATATAATATAATTACTATATAATTATTCGCAATCTAACCAAAAGTATCACTATATTTCCCATTATATTTACACGTACTTAGCTCGTTACTACTCACTACAATTCATACTCACTGCAAATTCTTAATTGTATAATTTTCCAGGAGATAGACGGCAAAGCGCTCCTGCTGTTGAACTCGGACATGATGATGAAGTACATGGGCCTGAAGCTGGGGCCGGCGCTCAAGATCTGCAACCTCGTGTCCAAGATCAAGAACCGCAGACACTTTACAACTTAGCTCATCACGAGTCCAAGCTCATAGGGGCCGTCCATTAATCACGTGATTATTATTTTGCGTTTTTACATCCCCTCTTTTTTCTTTGGGATACATTTTAAATGTACCCTTCCTACATCACATTTTAAGTACTTACAAAAATTTGATACTGTTTCTAAATATTCGTAAAATACAGGTTTACGACATTTTTTTGAGTATCCCGAAAAAATACAAGTAATATATTACTTCAACCT
>LQNK01001100.1:0-14094 GCA_001586405.1 Phoebis sennae | reverse complement strand
TTAAGCCATTAATTTATGCGAAAATCTTTCTAGACATTTTAAATTCAAATCTACATACGAAGTTTTTTTTATAACAAAAGAAATTGTCAAACGTTAATTAACTTTAACATTCTAGATATACAAAATGTATGTAAGTAGTACATTATGAGGTGTTTTTCATCAGTTTCATGCTTAACAATTATTGCTTAATGACGAAGTGTCCAACAACTAACAGGTCATTAAACTTAAATGACAATTGAAGGTAATTTTCAAAAATAACGAATTTATTACATGTTTGCACCAGCGCGGATATTCCTCGTTAAACAATTTAGTTGTATAAATGACAATGATAAAATATAGAGCGTCCTTGCTTCTTTTAATATCTTATTCATAGGATAATAAATTAAACTCATTATCGTGACCTTTTATTTAAGATAGTTTCAAGACCTCCAGGAAAGCCTATGAACAGAATTGAAGAGGACGTAATATATTAGTTTATTGCTTAAGCCTGTTATGTTTATTGACTTTAAAGATAAGTCTAAATTCACATAATGTAAGTTAAAAAATATACTATTATTTTTAATGCGTATACTGTACTATACCGATTATTCCGTTTTGCAATACCGTGACGTAGCCAACTAGACCGCATCTCAAATGAAGTGTAAATAAAATTTTCCTTATAAATCATGGTAGTAATTAACAACCTAATCGGTAACTTTGGAAAGTATCAATTATGTTTGTGCATTATAGTTTTCGCAAGTAAATTTGGTGTAGCCTTTCACCAAATGGCTATTTTGTTTTTGGCACCACCGATACGATTTATATGTCCTGCAAATGAAACTTGTTGTAAAGATCCAGTGTTTGATAAATCTGTGTTCACTAGAACTATTGTCATGGAATGGAATTTGATTTGCGAAAATTCTTGGTTAAAGGATCTTACTCAGATGCTATTTCAGTTCGGGGTTCTTAGCGGAAGTCTCTTATTTGGTATAGCGTCTGACAGGTGACCTAACAATCTAATCTTATTTAGGTATATTTGCCTTAAGAAATCATACGAAAGGTTTCAGTTAAACGTGTACGTACTTGATGAATGTACGCGGGCAATGTATGTAAAGTAGGCAGGAAACTCAAACTTCTTTAATCTAAATAGTGAAAAAGACAAAAAAGTTCAAGTAATTAGAGATAACAATTCATCATTCACTAACTAGAAAACGAGAACGGTTTAGATAATATATTATTTTTACTTTACAAATAAATTTTGCGCCGGTATTAAAACTGAAAAACATATTGAGTATCGTCGTAATTTAAGTAGGCACCTAATGTTAATGAGATTGTTCATCAATGAGTTTTGACCCACTAACGCTGACGCTGACTGATGCTCATAATATCCCCCTGTCCTAATATCTCTATTTAAGATTTTACTTAAGGCGATACATACCACTGTATTGGCAGACCTTTATATTTTGTAGATATGGAAGGAGACCAACTCTAGTGTTCGCTGTGATACTCGAAGTGTTTACTGGAGTCATGTCTTCTTTCCTTCCAACGTACTGGAGTTTCACAATCGTGCGGATGTTTATAGGATTAGCAGTTGGAGGAATAATGGTTGTGGGTTTCGTTCTTGTAATGGAGTACGTGGGAGGAGTGTGCAGGGACGTCATATCAGCGCTCTTCCATGCGCCCTTTACCCTTGGACACGTCCTACTAGCCCTGTTTGGGTACTTGATAAGAGACTACGTACACTTTCAATTGAGCATATCGTTAGCCAATATGGTTTTATTGTTTTACATATGCATACTGCCAGAATCACCAAGATGGCTTCTAGCAGCTAATAAAACTACCAAGGCTGTGCAATTAATGGAACGAATTGCAAAAATGTTAGTCGGCATTTAGATCTATTAAGCGATAACGTAAAATTTTTAATTCCGGCAATAATAAAATATAATATTTACATTATTCAAATCTTTGATTGCGTTTCTAAAAAATGATGATATTTTTGATTCAGTATCTTTTTAATTTTTGGATAATTTACGATAAATTTTATCGATTTTTAATGAATGTGTGATGCCAATGTTGTTAAATAATTAAAATTTGCAGAAATAAGCTTCCTACCGAAGATATAGATCGCCAGGTTCAACTATATCGCATGGAACATTTGAGAGCAGAGAGAAAAGGAACTGTATGCGACTTGTTCCGGACACCTAATTTAAGAAAACACATTTTATTGATGTCTTTCATATGGTTCGTTTGTAGTTACTATTTCTACGGCGTCGTCCACTACATCACTCACCTGACTGGTGATGTTTACGTCAATGTTGTGGCTTGTGGGAGTGTTTGTTTATGCGCGTGCCTTATAGCGATACCTCTGGTGAAAGTTATGAATCGAAGAACATTAGTTATAATTCCTAACGTACTTTCAAGCCTTTGCATTTTGTTAATAAGCTTGATTCCTGAAGGAATAGGATCTGTAGTTATGGGTTGCTTCGGGGTGTTATTCAGCTTTTTAGTATTTGTTGTATTGTATTTATACTGTTCAGAAATGTTTCCAACGGTAGTTCGTAATGCAGCAATAGGAATTGCCTCTATGATGGCCCGGATTGGTGCGATGATTGCTCCCTTTGTCGCTGCTTTGAGACCTCATGGAAAATGGTGTGCCCCAATTGCATTTGGAATATTACCCCTCATAGCAGCTCTGTTATGTTTACTATTGCCGGAGACGAAGAATTGTGAATTGATGATGACTATAGAAGAGGGAGAATCTCTTGGAAACCGGAGCCGAAGAAATACTGGAACTACAACTGAAGAAGTAACTTAATATTTTCAATCGGGCTTCAATCGGCCATTTGAATGTGCATGTTGTTATATTTTATAGTATTTATGTAATAACCATCATGTTAAATTATTTTGCATTAAAGTGAGGTATTGTCTTGTTTTATAAATAAAATGATTGCATTGTTCAAAGAATTGTAGAGTAATTGAATTCCGCATTCAGGCAAATGTATTAAATAATCATTTGTCATTTTATCTTGGTATACAATCGTATAATCTTGAGTTACACAACTGTAGGGTATTTCACATATTACGCGTATTTAAGGTTTTGGTTAAATTTGTCTACATGAAGTATCAAATCAGGAGTTATAATCAACCTCAAGTTAATACAAGTCATATGTACATATAGCGTTATTCAAATTCTCAAAAGCCTTTGTCTTTGGACTCGGACCTCTAGTAACGCATTATGTTCATGTCGGTTGTATACTTCTTAATACCTTCAAATTATTTAACATCTACCTAACTTATATTATATTGGAGACTGGATCCTTTTTTCCTGCTCGCTTCGCATAAAATTCTCTATATGATAATTGTGTAGATTTATTGACTTTGAAATAAATTTATATGGGTTCTAATCCATTGACGGACGTCCTAAGGCTTCCATGTCGGCCCGTCAGTTAATGCCTGCCGCGATGGCAGTGGGCCTGCTCATTTGTGGTGCCTGGTATTACACCATCCTGGCTGGTAAGTTGAAATTTAACTACCCGAGACGTATTGGTAGATGTTGTCATACATAAATGGAGGTCGGTAAGAGCTATTCACACATGATGCGAATAAAAGTACGTTGAAATTCTATTGAAGCTTGATTCGAAAGTGCAAACGAGACATTCTGTCTAGAGGAGATTCTTTATACATGGAATGTTGTATTACGACAACGCAACGATTTAAAATAAAATTATCACTGATACAAATTCATATGACACTGCTTAAATTATTGCTTCCGGAATTAAATAAGTTATTTAAAATATGAAACACAGTAATTATTTGCTTGTATTTAAGTTTAATATAAAATTTTATTTCAGGTTTTTATATTCTTTATTGCCCTGTTATGTACTTAATGTTTATTAATCATGTGATCTTTAGAAAAATCGCTGATCTTTTATTTGCCCTGTGGGAGCTTTACCCTGTAGTAAGTACTTCATTAAACATTGTTGTTTAAATCGCCTTGAATTTAATCTCATTTCCATGTGTATTTTGCATTAACATTATATTATACTTAATTAAATTAAACGTACGGATAAGACTCAGTATTCTAAGTGTTTACATTAAGAATTGTGGAAAGATAAATAGAGGACGATTCTTGATGATAGAACTAAAAGTTTTATATAAAGTGGAAACTAAACGCGAAATGAGAGTCATAATTTGATGAGACGATTCTTTGGATCCGATAGGAACGCTCTTTTTTAATTGTTAATAATATTTTTTGCGTTATTCATTCAACATTATATTTCAGGCATTATTTCAATGGTTTTGCGGCACCACACTCCATTATTACGGCGATTATGTGAATCCAAACGAGTCGACGATAATTGTAATGAATCACAGAACGAGAGTCGACTGGAATTACGTATGGATTGCTCTGTATCACGCGACACAAAACCCCAATTACCCTGAATGTATTTGCAAAGAAACTGAAGAAAGTGATCATAATGTATTAGACTTGATTGCGGGGGGCAAATCGCGGATTAAAATTGTATTGAAAGATGAAATTAAAAGTGTACCTGGTATGGGTGAGTATTACGTTTATTGTTTAAGAAGAGAATGCTCTGTTATCGTTAAAAGGCATTAAATATTAATTTGTTATAAGATAATTCAAAAAAATAAAAAAACCTTATTAGTTACTGTTGAAAAAGTATCGCCGCAGATACAGCAATCGATTCCAGCCTAGAGCACTTAAATATTTATTTTATCTGAACAAAATAATGTTTTCTTCTGATGTAACTTAAGAACTGGACCGAATTTCATAAGAAAACAAATTTTTATTTTTATATGTTATCTCTAAATACGCAATCTTTATCAATTTGTTTCGTTACAACAGCATGACATATTTTTTGTTTATTTTTAAATGTAAATGCTTTTACAACATCTGATTGAATCAGCTTCAAATGAAATTATTAACGGTTATGCTACGGAAAATAGAAGAAGAAATGTGTCTTAGGAATGTTGCGCTACTACTACTATGCAATAAATTCTAAAAACGTGCAATATAAGTATAATCTTCACGGCATGACATTTTAAAATTCACTAGTAGTTTTAAATTAAATTGCATTTAACTTTCCCATTTCAATCTCAAATTAGCAATTAAAAACAGCAAAATGTATTGTATTGACAAACTTTATTAATGTAATGATTGTCTAAGTTTCGTATATTTCAGGATGGATAATGCAGCTAAACTTTTTCCTTTACGTGAAGAGGAATTGGCAAGAGGACCAGGTGAATCTGTCTCAGTATGTGGATTACTACAAAAAGCTTCAATACAGACAACGCCTCGTGTTGTTTCCTGAGGGAACCGATCTGAGTGAGGAAAACAAGCGGAAAAGCGAGAAATTCGCGATTACTAAACAGTTACCGGTAAGGATTGTATTCTATCAAATTAAATAATGCAACTAAGGGGACCGCCCCTTATAGTCAGAAAAGCAGTAACGTTTGCTTCGTATATTAACTCTGAAAAAATATATGAAATTCTTCAACATGTGTGTGTCATTCCGAAATACCGATATACGATTACGTTCAATTCACTGCACAGACTAATATCACAAAAAAAAAATAAATGTTCTCACGTTTTATTACGGGTATATTTGATTGAGAGCAACGAAGGTTTAAAAAACCGCTAAATAAAAACTCAAATATTAAATTAAATTAACGCTCGGTAAAATCAATGAAAAAATCTATACTTGCAAGGGGAAATCGGGTATCGCATTAAAAGTGAAGCTAAAAACTACGTTTATTCCACTGGAAAACAGAATATTATTTACCCCATTTTAGCGGTAAATAAAAAATATTTGAATATTTCAAGATTAAATTCGTTTATTTTCTGTTCTCTATCTAAAATTCTGTTCTCTATCTAAAATTCAGTTCGTTACTTGCTTATATGTACATCCTCATGTAAGATAAATATCAATGTATTATACAAATTATAATATTTCGTAATGACAGATGTTATGGTAAATGTCAATTGCTGTACCTTTCTTGAACACGCAACTGTGTACGGCAATTTGCTATTTATCAAACACATTCTTGAATTATCATCAACGTTTTATGCTATGATCTTACGTATTGTTACATATTATGTAAGCGATAAATTTATGAATTAAACAATATCCAGTATAGTTGAAACAACGTAAAATCTTATAATTATAATACTTAATAAATCAATATTCAGGGACAATTAACACAACGCGAACAAATTTAATACATCGCAATCTTATTAGACTTATCTAAGTCCTTTCTTTAGCCAAATATTGAAGAATCAGTATTCTTTGTTCATAGATATACGAATACGTGCTACACCCCAGAACTACTGGTTGGACCACGCTTTGCTCGAGTCTCCGCGGCTCGGGGCTGAGCTCGGTGTATGACGTCACGCTGGCCTACGACAAACCTGCGCAGACCGAGCTGGACTTACTGAGGGGAAAGATACCGAGACACGTGTATTTTTACTTTAAACGGTAATTTTAAGTTAAATCGCTAAATATTCATGTACAATCTAGACAAATTAAGTTTAAATTAAATATAGGAGCGCAATTAACTGGTTAACAGATTGGCGAAATTAACTAAAGCTATATCAATACTATTCTTAACGGTATAATATTATAAAGAGGAAACATTTTTTTATGTAGGTTGTTAAGATTTCGCCCAAAAACTAGATGACCGATTTTTTTTACCATTAGTATCTTAAATGAGTGACATAGGCTATATAACATAATACTACAGGAGCGGAACCATAACATCTAGTTTTTAATAAAATGTATAAAATTTTATTAAAAGAAAAAAACATGTTGCATGTAACAAATTTTTTACGGACAAGTCGTGTGATTATTTAGATACTCGTGTCCTCGCATAAATTTAGATTCATATTCGTCATTCAACTAACTATAATACAAATAAAACTTATTACACTAGTCCATGTTATTTGGCAGACAATTATAGGAAAAAAAAATTTGGGCAGTGTACAAGGAGGTCATACGCCAGCACTATCTAAAGTATTAAGAAATAATAAATAAGGCAAAAGATAAATTTAAGATCATTACCTATGAACAATGGTTTAATAATTAAGTTCCGTCTTCATAAACGACAGGTTTTATTACCTTGTATAGAGTAATAATTTTGAAGGCTGTTTCTAAATTAAACCTGCATTCTGCCGGAACTGAATATTATACAGGCTGCAGCTTTTGAATATTTCATTATTTTTATATTAATTACCAGCGACGCGCCCCGGCTTAGTATGTGAAATTTTATGCATGTTATATACATATAAACCCCCCCTCTTGAACCACCCTATCTATTAAAAAAAACGCATCAAAATCCGTTGTGTAGTTTTGGAGATTCAAGCACACATACATACAGATTACAGAGAGAGGCGAAAACCGACTTTGCTTTATACTTTAATCTATTTTTTTTTATTTGTTAAACATTTTTCATAATGTCTGATTATCCAAAATTCATTATCGTTTACAATGAAGTTTAACTAACAAAATATTTAAATTTAAATAACATTGCAGATACTCTATTGAAGAACTACCAAAGGAGGAAGAAGCTTTGAAAACATGGCTGAATAATCGTTGGACAGAGAAGAATGCCTGTTTACAAAAATTTCATACCGAAGGTAAATATTATTGCCAACTTGTTTGATTTTACTCTAAAACGTAGAGGCCCTGACAGTTACCAAAAAAATTGTTTGCTTTAGCATTTATAAAATTGTATACCAATATTATAAATGCTAAAGGTAAAATATGAGAAGTTAACAATGCAAGTCTTGAAGCAGGACTTGCGCTATGTGCGAGCCTAATCCAAGAGTTTCCATAGTATTTTAATTAATCAAATCTAGTGTTTAAAAATCAATGGTTGTTATTATAACAGTGATATATAAGTGTTATTTTCACCCACAGGTGTATTCATGGACTATGCCACCAACAGGCCGGTATCGGAGAGGAGTCCAAGGTCTCTGTCAGTCGCCAAAATAGGCTTCATTTTCTGGTCTATAATAGATTTACTATTTATATACGGTCTGTGCTTCAGTATTGTCTTTAGATTTTGGGTGTTGTACCATACGCTATTGTTCATCTTAGTTACAAAATACTGCGACGGTTTTCAAAAAATTCAGTACAGGCTTTTGAATAGATTGTAGGTAAAATTTTAAATTTTTAAGATAATAGAATAATTAGCATCTATTTTAAGAATGACACTGTGGATTCTCAGCGATGCCAAATTGTGTATTATTAAATCATAGTGTGTGAAAATTGACGCTTTATTTTTATCCATACATTTTTTGTGTATTTTTTATTTTCAAAAAATTTAAAAATAATCGAAAAGAAAAGGAGCTTAAAATATCATAATTGGCACAAACGTTGGTGTCAAATAAAATAGCTTATTCCACATTATTATAAAATATTTTTATTATTGACTAGCTTTCTACATAATTAATAAATTTCTCTTACATCACTAATGGAATCTATGAATATAAATCGACAATTATAATTGCAACTGAGTGTGCTTCTTTTTATATTGTTCAGTCTCTTCAATTGTGTTCATAAGAACGGTATCTTTAGTTTCTCTTAACGGGAGGCATAATATGCCAGCTATCAGAGAAACTGCACTAAAAACTAATACAGTCCCCCATTCTGATTCAATATTAACCACAAAAGGTGCTATAAATCCGCCAAATCTCGCAAACATTGATGCAAAACCCATTGCTGAATTTCTAAGAACTGTCGGAAACACTTCAGAAGTATACAAGTAGATCAATATAAAAGCTATGTATATAATAATTTGTCCAACAATAGCGAAACTCAATGTTGTATATCTCATGTCGTTCGGTATAAAGATGAAAACTAATAAAACAAGGCCAGCGCCTACGAAAGTGACGACCAGAGCCATCTTCCTGCTTATGTATAAAGATATGGCAATGACGAGGAATAATGCTGGTATAAATCCAATAGCAGAGAGGAAAACGTTAAGGTAGAGATTGCCGTCCAAATGACCAATAAACTGGTTGATGCCAAAGAATGTATGGGCACAACATAACCAAATGAGAGCGTTAATGAAGGTATAGATTCTCATTTTTGGTGTCTTGAACAGGTCTAAATAGGATCCGCTTTTTTGTTTTTCATTATTATATTGAAGTAATTCTTTTTCAACGATGTGTGCGATGTTAGTTGTTGGTCGATTATTCCTGAAACACAAAAAAGAACAGAATGAAACAAAAGTTAAGAAAATATCTTAATGCTCGGCTCTTGTCTTACTTACTAAGTTTTTATAAACTGGAGGTATAATATGCACGTGTGTAATATGACATTTAATGTGGACTGTCACTTTAAAAAAAACCTATAAGAGTCTTTAAGGCTCGTTTTATATACATATATTAGATTTACCTACAATTTTGTAAATCCAATGATAAGGATTCCGCTCAATCCATATTTATATAATTTTAGTATTCCTAAAAATACTGGGCAGACACATCAGTCGTTTAATATCAATATTATCAATGTCAACGATTTTCTTCAATATTACGTTACGATACGCTAACATATTGTAGAAAATGTTGTATCTATGCGTGATTATTGAATTGAAGATACAGACGATAGTTACAGTTATTTGAAATCTTGATAAAGTTTTTGCGATCTGCGATCAGAGATCATTGAATTTATTTGATTAGTTAAAATATTGATAAAATATTTACATATTTATCATTTTTATTATTGTATATTTTAAGGTAATCACTATTAGCATAATGTATGTATTATGTACTTACTTACTTATATAAAATGACTTGGAATTTTCCAAGTCACATGTTTAAATTTTATTTGATTAATGGGTCCACCCCGTATGTTAAATTAATGTCGTTATTGTAATGACATGTCGTGTACGAGTGCAGTTTAATTATATAATGAAAGGCTTACTTTTTGGCTATGTAAGTCAATACTTCTATAGCTTGTTCCTTCTTGCCCTTTGTGATCAACCAACGAGGAGATTCCGGTATAAAATTATAATAAAATATCACGAAGAGCCATGGTAGTGAAGTGGTCAGTTGTAAATGTCTCCAATCTCTTACAAAATATGCAACTAGTGGCAATAATATGTAGCTAGAGGTGTAAGCTATTTCGTTCAGACCGGTCAAGTATGGTCTAAAAGATTTCCCACAAAGTTCCACGAGCATGACGTAGCAGCAAATTAATGTTCCTCCAACCGAAGCTCCAATGAGGAACCGGCAACATATGAAAATCCATAGTTCGGGTACTATAGCTGATGTAGAAACGAAGAATATTTGAGATATTAGTGCTAGAAGTATAGCGATTCTACGACCGAACCTGAAAAAAATAAGTTTTAAATAACAACTATTTACAATGCTCTATTCTACTATCAGCAACTTGATGTATGACTATCATCTTGCAGAGTAATACGATAATTCAGTCTTTGTGTCTGTGTATAGCATTGTTGGAATACAATCTATACGATAGATTTAAATGTGTTACATGTTTTATCTTGTTTAATGGCATGTATTTAAGATAAAAAAATACTTCAACCTAATATTTATTGTTGGGATTTGCACAAAGATAAAGATATAATAAAAAAGTCAAGTCATTCTAACAAGCAAAATAAATATTGGTAAAGGTTTACCGGTCTGAAATGTGTCCATAAAATAGACTGCCGAATAATATCCCCACTTGTAGAGATGATTGAGCTAAACTTGCTAAATGCCGTCTATTACAAATGAGATTCCACGTCGTAGGAACTGAATTCACAATAACACTCGTGTCGTACATTGGATTATCGCAAGGACAATGATTCGTAATATTCTGTGAACCTTCATCCATACAAATGTATTGAACACTAGGTACAACAAACACAACATTCACAAGTTGTATGTCTGATGGCATTCGACCAATTGTAATCAGCAGCAAGATCCATGCTTGATATTTTCCGAACCGGCCGATAACAATCTCCAAAGGATCTTCACTTGACATGTTTTACCTGTGCAAGTTAAAAATTCGATGTATGTAAAGTTATAATAGGTCAACAAACAAAAAATCTAATAATCGTTTTGCGATTTGTGTTCATCCGCGAAGGTAACAGTAACGACTAAAGATTTAAATGAAGGATGCGGTTAAATTTCTCTGTTTTAATAGGCATACATTTTCCTCATTGGACTGAAAACCTCTAACTATTGTTCTCTATATACATAATACAATGAGGTTATTTCTGTATATGACATATTAAAATAAGAAATTATATATGGTTAAATCGATTTGCTAAGACAAAAGGCAGTGGTAAAATTCACGGTAGTAAGTAAGTAAATAAAATAATGGAAATTGTGAATTTCATAAATGATGATCGATAAAACAACACGAAAAATGTGTACTGAATAGACTTTTAAGTCTACGCAAGGAAAGACGCGGGTGGAAAGTTAATATATATTGAAATCAGTACATACCGAATTGTTACAACTTCTTTGACATCCAACTGCATGGCAGTATAAAACAATAACCTCTGAATGCTGAACAAGAGTGATTACACTTATCATTTGTTTGTGTGCGTGGTTGCTTCTTATATATTTATCTTCGCTAATCTCCACTAGTAGATACCTACACGTTAAACGTTGTTATCATCTATCCTCTTAATATTTGCATTCTGAAGTGTTTACTCGTAATTGTATTCTGAGAAGATTTAAATATTTTTCTAGGAAACGACGAAAAATCAAATACAAATTAGTGACATTTCAAATGCGTGATGGCAAATTCGAGACAAACGTGTTTAAATATAATTAAATTGAAATCATTTATAGCCAAAACGTACTCACGGTTTGGCTTGAAAGCGAACTTACATCATATTGATAAATAAATCAATCAATTCATTTTAAAAATCATTTCTCAATATGCTAAAGAACAACTTTTACTTTTTTATAGTGAGAATTTGGGTGATAATAGCTATACACGTGACTAGATAGAATAGTACAAGTGGTATGGGCAAATAAATTGGCGTTTGGCGGCTTCAAACACGAAATTAAAAAAGAAAACACTTTTTTCGATTCAAGTATATTAATATATTAGTATCAAATGAAAAGGAATATTTAGTAGATTTCAAGGCTGATTTTTTTGAAGTGAGCTAAAAAGTTATTCTAATTAGATGTTCTACGGATCGGTAAAATAATACATGATGTTTTCTTTCGTGTAAAATCAACGAGTTAAATAATTTTTAAAACTCAACCCAAGTCTCCTTTCAGTATTTTTTCATATTCTCGTTAAGATTTCAACCCTGAAAGCTCATTTCAGAAGTTCATCCTGTATATGCAAAGTAATCCTTTTTTGCTGACGTTATGATACAATGTTCTAAAAACTATAAACTTGAGTATTCCAGGAATAACATGATATAACTCATAAATTCAGTAAATGGAATGGAATTATTATAATTTAGTTTCCCACCCTATTTTTGCATAGAATATAACAAAATATTTAGTGAAACTGATGAAAAAAATGTATGTATTTTATTCCACTACGAAATATCCTGCAGAGACAAAAGTTCTCCACAGTAATTATAGGCCTAAACTAAATCAAACATAAATAACGCTATATTTTTGCCAGTGTCCTTACAAAATAGCCCGTAATCCTTTGTTATACTTAAGACATTTTTTTGAAATGTTATCTTAGAACGCAATAAATATTTTCCTCTTAATTTCGATCGGCGTTTTACAATGTGAAACCGACAGCAGCTTATCACTTGTAATACCTTTACATATTATGGATTGTAAGGCTACCTTGATACAGATCTTCGGAAAAATTCAACATATAGGTCAAAGATAAGATAATATCAATATGTAACAATATTGTCATTGATTACTTTTGAGATGCAGATGCCTCACAATACAAATACGCATTGACTTTTCAATGCGTATTTGTATTGTGAGGCATCTGCATCTGGTAAAATAAGATTTCTTCTTACAAATGAAGAATTTGAAGAGGAATTTAAAAGAATTTATTTATTTTACAATTTATTCATACAATTTTCAGTAAATATAACAATATAAAATAAATTCAATTTAAATGTTTACAGATATTGAATAAACTAAGCTTTTAAGATAAAATCTTGTGCCGTAGATCTGCCGCCTTCCAGATTTAAAACCATAGTTTTTTTACACAGTCAAAACTAATTATTTTAATAGTGTTGGAAGGCATTGGAATTAATCAAATGTGTTCTGTATGTAGCCTGTTCCCTTGTTAAATTATATATTAATGCAAATTGATTGTCAATTGGGTTTCATTGTATATTTTACCTTTGCAACAATGTTATAGAACAGGGATTCCCAGTCTTTTTCAGCACGCGGCGCACTTACTAGATTGTGTGCGTGGTTGCTTCTGATATATTTATCTTCGCTAATATCGACTTGTAGATACGATCACCTACACCTAAATATTATTATCATTTATCCTATTAATATTTTCCCCTATTAATATTTACTTGGTTTAGTTCTAGCTTTCAATTTCATTCAGGGTAAAGATAATGAGAGCATATCAGTCGGGCAGAAGAGGTACCTACTCAAATCCTCAGAGTGCCCCTCTATACTTCCTTTTGCCCACAGTTCGGAAACCCGTTCATACATAGAATTGTAACAAGGTTCTTACGAAAACGTTTACGTTTTTAAGACAGGTATTAGGTACATTCAAATAATATCACTTTAAACTATTTAAAAAATAAAACATAACTTCCTATTATCTGTCTGAAATATGCAAATATTAATACACACTACAAATCAAGATAAGTAATCACGTGTAACTATAGCTAATATATTAATAAAAGATTGCGATATCTGATGCTTACAAGGCAGCTCCGTAATAAGCTATTGTTTACTTTGAGGCCTCCGAACAATATTTTTTTCAATAAAAAATAACATGCTTTTTAATTGAAAAAAAAGTATTAACATACATGCATCAAGAAAACCTAAAAATAAATGCTCCTTGTTTATTATTTTTTTAATTGGTAATAAACATTATACATAATAAAATAAAATAATAAAAAAGTTTATCAATAACCTTAATGATAAATATATATACTCTTATGATTGAGATTAATAAG
>LQNK01001097.1:0-22077 GCA_001586405.1 Phoebis sennae | reverse complement strand
AGTAAATATGATTCTTAATGTTGTACTATATTCCGTAGATATAATTATTAATGTTACACTACAGTTAATAGTATTAGATGTCACAAATTAAGTTCGTATTATGGAAACTAGATGACAGATAGACATTCATAAACATACTTTTTTGTAAATACGTACATACTATAGGCTTTACGTCCGGTCCTGCAGCTGATCTCTCTCCGGTCGTGTCGGTCTGCCCTCCCATCGGGCTATGAGAGTAAAAGGAAAAGAGAGTGCACCTGTGTTCGCGCGTACACTTGTGCACTATAATATCTCCTGCGCAGCTGGTTGGTCTCTGTTGAGATTAGCCACCATGGCCGATATCGGTCTGGGGAGCTATTATTATTACATACTATAGATAAATTAACACGAATACAGTAGGAAATTACAATGTCCATCAAATAATAATTTTCTACTCGTGGGCATCGAACCCCCACCCTCCGGCGCAATAGACAATTGCTGTAGCCACCGCGCCAATCGAAATGACACATCAACAACAACAACTTCCCCAAAACATAAAATTAAAAAAAAATACAAACCATAGACCATATTTTCGTACAAAAAACTTGATGTTATCCCCGGTTAAAAAGTACGTCGCATCCATATTCATAGAAGTCACTTTGTCCCTGCCGAAGAATATGAAATTGAGACATATTTCATGAATATTCAGACTTAACTCTCAGACGGTATGTCTATGTATAAATAGAGCTTTAAAATCCCCTCTGTGCATAAGTGACAATCACTATCACTACATAGTATAAAACAAAGAGGCTTTCTCTGTCCCTATATCCCTTTGTATGCCTAAATCTTAAAAACTACGCAACGGATTTTGATGATAATTAGATAGAGTGATTCAAGAGGAAGGTTTATAGGTATGATAACGTCCATTAAATAGTGGAGAAATAGTGTTATTTTTGAGGTTTCTAATGATGTCGTTAATTATATTTGTTTTCTCCTTATATTGAAAACGCAGACGTTACGAGATTTATCAAAATAATGTACTAATTCTTATATACAATGTCACAGTTTTTTTGTAGTGTATAAAGCATAAAATTATACTTATATATAGCCTATAAAATATAGCCTATGTTACTCGTGGATAATGTAGCTTTCGAATGGTGAAAGAATTTTTAAAATCGATCCATTAGTTTTTGAGCCTTTTCATTACAAACAAAGTTTTCCTCTTTATAATATTAGAAGATGATTTGAATTCGAGTGAAGCGAGTGGAGATCAGATTAAGAGATTTGATTGATTGATTTGTTCAGTTGAGAAACCCGAAGGTGAGTTGGAAAAATTGAGGCAAGTTTAGGCTCGATATTGTGTGATGATATCAATAAGAAATCATATCTGCAAGTAAACATTACCAAAATTGTAAGCAGTTTTGGCCTCGCTAGATATTTGTGGTCAATTTATGGTATAATCTTAATCCGAAGGAGATAAGCCTCTTGCATCGTCTCGAGGCACGCTCAGGCTCTGTGGCCATGCGTTTTGATAATCAAGGACAAAAATGTTTACAATATCTTTACATTTAATATAGAGGATGTGGCCTGTACCTGCAGATGGAGGACGTTAGCGTCATAACGTTTCATTTCACATTCAGAAAAAATATATTTAATCTCGGTTTTGGAGATATTCCATTTGGAATTATATTGAAGCAGGGAAGAATTTACTTGATTTGGCACTAGCTGACTATGTTTTTTTTTCACACACCATATTTTTTAATTATTAATATAATTATTGTACACATTTTTAATAATTTACATAATAATTATACTAATTTTATTATAATAATTTACAGGTAGCACATACTTGTGCACTGTTATATCTCCTGCGTACGTGGATGATCCCTGTTGATTTTGGATACGCAAATGTATATTTTTGTATTGCCAATTTGGCTGGTAATATATATAATTATATAAGATATATAAAACTCAAAGATGATCAACGCACAGCCCAAACCATCTGTTAAGAAAGGATTTTAATCAAATCTCACGGAAACGGGGAAAACAGATATACGTGGGTGAAACCGCGTAGCCCAGCTAGTAAATAAAATTATTAATAAATTCAGTTAACAGTAAAAACCGGCAATTCATTAATACAATAGTAATTTCTATTGATAATGGTTATCTCTAATTATTCCTTTGTCACGATAAACACGACCTTGTCCGATGCATCGTGATTACATAATTACATTAAAAGAATTTAGAAATAAATCTTTATAACAACATGAAGTTTTCATACAAACAAATAAATCGACGATGTATAATATCGTTTTTGCATATGTTTCTTTGTTATACATATAATATGTTCCACAAAAATTATGACTGACCACAGCGCCAACAACTACAATAACAAAGTGATGCAAGTTGCCTACCAACTTTAATAAAAGGGAATGAGAAAAGGACGGGGATACAAAGAAGATTAATAAAGGGAAATTGGGAGCAGAATAGTACAGGATGGGAATACAGGCCTCCAAGCTCCCGCTCGTGAACATAGTGCAATAACTGCTTCACGTCGATCTTTTGAGTTGGTAAGTTCTCTGATGCGATCTTAGCCCAATTCGTAAATCAGTATTGCTCGGCTCCCATTCTTCAATAAATGCTATATAAATATATTTTATTATCATTAGTACTCTCCTTATCCCCTTCCCTTCCTTTAAGCCGGCAAGGCATCTGCGACACTTTGATGTTGTATATGTTCATAGGCTGCGGTCAGTCACTTAACATCAGGTGAACCGTATGCTCCGCTTGCTTGTTATTGCATAAAAAACAATTAAAGGCGCAGCAATTACTTTTTACTAATAGTACAAGTAATTTCCGAAAAAATCCGAAACAAATAGAAATCATTGTCACAATATTAATGCGAAATAAAATAAACTATTAACTTTTCTATTAAGTTAGTGAATTGGGCTTTTGGATAAGCTGTTGTATCTTTTGACTTTGCGCAAATACTCCCAAGAATTCGAACTTAAGGTGATTTATTAAAGGGCAAAGGTTCCCAATTATGTACGGCCATCTTTTAGACGAACAAAATCCAACATCCCCTTAACATATTTTTTTTACATCCACTAATATAGAGGCAATTGAGGGTCCAAAAAGTTTCATCACCCGCTTGGGGCGGTATTACAATCGTGGGGATCTTATGACTGCTTGTATCAGTTCTTCTTCGAAACATGACCTAAATTTATTGTATAAGAAGTATACTACATACACTTTATCAAAGAAGAGACCCTTAGGGCCTTATGACATTTTTCCTAGGTCTCGTAAGCGTGTGGCTGTCAAATGTCGCCTTGTGTCATATAAAAATTAAACAGTCATTTTGAAAGTCAGACCTATCTCTAATTTGTAAACCAATTAGTTGAGCTCCGCGGTTTCACCCCCGTGTATATATATCCGTTCCCGTAGGATTTTCGGTATAAAAACTGTCCTATGTCATTCCTGGGGTTTCAAAGAATATCTGTACAAAATGTCATCCAAATCGGTCCTGTAGTCTCGGAGCCTATTCAATACAAACAAATCTTTCTTCTTTATAATATTAGTATAAATAAAATACATATATTAAATATACTTCAAATATTAACATATTAAGCAAATAAATAAAGATTATTTAACTCTTATTAATCATACGAAAAACAAATTAAAGCATAGTCTTACATTACACCACAGAAAAACAAGAATAAAAACAACGTAAAGATAGCGTTTACACAGTTTTTATACTTATATTTAATTATACTTATATTTGATAGGATTACATTAATTACATAGAAATTCAAACTCGCCACAGAGTAGCCATCACTCGTGTATCTGATTACATTATCTGTGACCTTTCCTCTCGTTATCCAACCCGGAGACAAAAAATTACGGAATATTAAGAAAGCGGAATCAGTTTTTATCTTTACTTTCAGAAGAAGCTGTTTGAATTATTTTAATGCAACGCAGGATGAAAACATGTTTCTTTAATTATATTGCCATTACAAAACCTACGTTTTACTCTAGCCGTTACAAAAACAAACCAACTAGAAATACATCCTAAATACCAATAATTTTGAAGCCTACTAACACAGTAACATTTTTCATTAATTTTTTTTGGCGCGTTTTATCTCATTGGCCAGTAATTTTGTTCATTTAAAAAAAAATCCCACCTATTTGGTTGACAGACAATAATCATATTTCTAATACAAAATTCATGACTATGCAATAAAACTTAATAGTAGCTGCGATTGTAGGTTAGTTGATAGTAAAATATTCTGCCCGTTATATACATACACAATTAAACTGTAAAACAAGTTGTTTTATGTAGTCCACCTTGCTTTCTCTTCGCTTTTTTAAAAACAAGTTGCGCCTTTCGAGTTTCGATTTTTATATATTTTTACGAAAAATAAAGAAGTATGAGTTTGAGACTTTGCAATGATTTTAAAAACTCACATTTCGCTGTTTTGTATATATTGTCAATGTAAATGATATTTTTATAATCGTAAAATTGCTAATAAATGCAATAAAAATGAATTAACTTCGGTTTATTTCTTCAACATTGAGAATTAGAGATTGTTTAAATTGGTTCTTGCCCAAACCGGTCCTCAATTATTATATTTAAATATCTATTCATATAAAAAGTCTTCCCACTTTTTATGTTCTGTGCAAATTTATAATTAATTAAAAGTTACATTTACTATTCATGAATTTACTAAACTTAAAAACTATTCTTAGGAGCAGTGTTTAGCTAATTTATATTCACCCTTTTTTATTCAATGCTATAAAAATTCCGCTGAATAATTATG
Organism: Phoebis sennae; assembly: GCA_001586405.1. Lineage (NCBI taxonomy): Eukaryota > Metazoa > Arthropoda > Insecta > Lepidoptera > Pieridae > Phoebis > Phoebis sennae. The sequence goes on along the minus strand of LQNK01001097.1, from coordinate 17,281 downwards.
TAATTACACCTACAATTAATATCTAGAACAGCCTTGGTTCGATCGTGTAACTTTGATCTTAAACTGATATTATTTCATTGCAAACATAAATAAAAACAAGTGTTAGTTATGTGTGTATACTAAAAATTTTATCTGCTCCGAATTTATTTATGTTATTTTATTGCAGTTTAATTTAAAAATAAACTTACATAAAAATCTCTATATAATTATATATAAATGTGCAATATGCATGTTCTTCCAGACAACCTTTTAACAACTTTTAACAAAAAAACAAGATTTAGATGCAGCATGTAGCACCAAAATCAACGAAAAAAGAAATTAAAATAAAAATAATTATGAAAAATATATATGAAAACGATAGGGAAATACTTATATGTCCTTATTGAGATAATAAACTTTAAATTAGTTAATTTTCATTTCATTCATAAGTGAATAAGTTGGCCTCTTTTGCTTATGAACTCAACTCTTTTCTTCTCCACATTTACGAATTCACAAAAAACGGAATATATTTTAAAATTATCAAAAAACAAATTAAAACATAAATAAGTTATAATCATAATGATTAATGACTATAACTTTGTTTAAATTTTGTCGTAAAGTTGAACAACTTCAAGATTGAAATAGAAAATACTTATTAAAAAATATTAAGCCCACGTACAAGTCGTATCGAAGTATAATCAAATAAATACAAATTGACATGGATGCACGACCACAAAATGATGTAAGAACAGTTATAACAGAAAACTATATACAGAAATGTATTTTTTAATCATTGCATTATTGCACATAGAACATACATACGACATAACTAACAGAGACGCGACTGCGCGCGCACGTTTTTGTTTCGCGCGCTTTTTATGGTTAATTTATTTTAAAATGGCGCTTCCTCTATTACATTTAGTGGCCTTTGTTTTGAATTCTTATACTCTGTGGTATGATCAAAAATATGTTAATGTGAAGTTTATTGAAGGATTGGAGGGATATCCCTTGAAAAATCGCGTTCTCTTCTTGACGATGTGGAATCTTGTAAGTATATGAACCCATTTCACACATTCACCGTAAATTCCATAACTTTATCTGCTCTGTCTGAGATGAATATTATTAAATTGTGTTTAGGCATTTTTGCGTCCAAGAATAAGACAATTTAGAAAACGTGTAACATACAACTATTACTCCCCTAGTATTAGTAGTATTTGCAAAGTAACTTTTATATTTTTAAAAAAAAATTAACTGACAAAAATTTCAAGACAACTGTTTTCAACCAAGACTCATTAATTATAATAAGTCATTCTAATTATTATCATACTTATTCGATAAGATATAATTTGTAGGTGCATACATTTCACTATTTACAAGATAGTACTGTGTGAATCATTGTATCTATGTCATTTGTTTAAACTTTCAACTCATAGCTGTTCTAACAAATCTTATTGCGATTTCTCATTTCTATACCTCATGGTGAAAGTCGTTAAAGTATTTTGCTTTGTATAGCTACATCATCACTCTCTCGTCATAAATTATTATAGAACATAGGTAATAAAAAACTTGTGGTATTCGTTAAGTTTTTACAAATTCTTTTGAAAGTTAATATCCCATTTGAGATTTAGTTCGCAGCAAAAAATTAGAAAGATGATATGATAACCGGCTTCGATCCCGTTATATAAGGTTATATACTAATATATCACATAATATAGCGTATATGACTGTATACGTATATGTATATGACTCAGGGAAGATGCATCTTTCTAATAGTGACAGAATTTTTTAAATCAGTCCAGTATTTATGTGTTAAAACATTACAAACGTCCATACAAATGTTTCCTCTTCATAACATTAGCGTAGACTAGCTGATTCGCGCGGTTTCGCTCCTGTAGCATAAAGATATATAGCCTATAAAGTATAGCCTATGTTACTCGTTCCAATGGTAAAAGAATTTTTAAAATCGGTCCAGTAGTTTCTCATTCATTACAAACAAACAAACAAAGTTTTCTTCTTTTTAATATTAATGTTACTCTTTACATTAAGAAGAGACACATTAAAGCATTGTGTTGTCTATTACATAAAACTACTTGCACCTGTTTGCAAGGTGTCACCTGACACTGTTTACCCTACCTTATACATATGTATACGCCGTACATACTCTTCTGCCTACTCATAAAAAGGCTAGGTTATGCGATAAAATAAGTAAACTTGAATATTAATGTTGAACTATAAACCTGGTTTGTACAAAAATCATTACTTGCAAATAATTGAAATTTTAAGTAGAAACATTCTGTCGAGCTTCTAGATTAGTTCTTGTCGGTGATTTCGTCTACGTGGTGTCAGAATTTGAATTATCTTTGAGATACATACTCTATGATAAAATAAAAAATAAATGAATGTTAAGGGGCATTTAACACTACGTACTATGAAAACTAGATAACTGATAGACATACTTAAACATACTTTTTTTGTAAATACATACATACTACAGATAGATAAACATCCAGACAGTAGAAAATTACAATGTTCATCACATAATAATTTTCTACTCGTGGGTTCGAACCCACTCTCCGGTGCAATAGACCATTGCCACATCAACTGCGCTAATCGGGTTGACCTATTTTAGCTTTGACCAAAATTTGCCAATGAAATCCCACAGGAGCGATGCATCTTAATACTTAAATAGTAACAAAATGTATGGCCTCGACTTTGATAAAGTAATTTAGATTTGCACGCAATAACAAACGTGATCAATTTCACAGTTATTCAAATTCAAATTCAAATCGTTTATTTTTCCAAATTGGCTTGTTTGAAAGCTCTTTTAAAACATCACATACATATTTTATTTTTATTTACCACCGATTCGGAAGGCAGTGTCTACTGTCTATTCGCCGAGTTAGCGCTGCTTATACGAAGCTCGTTTTTTTTTTTATGGCAGAGCAGGCAAAGGAGCAAGTGGGTCACCTGATGTTAAGTGATTACCGCCGCCCATGAACACCTGAAACACCGGGGGTATCACAGGTGCTTTGCCGGCCTTTGATGGACAAATCGTTTATGTCCGCGTATATTTACCCCCCTTCTATCTTTAATCTTTGACACATCTTCAAGATTTTCTTTTTTCGCTGACAAAATTTTATCATCGATTAACTATAGTCAGATATCGTCGGACAAACATATGTACTTACAAACACACACCGGACCATCTCGTCAGAAAATCGTCTGCCCACGATACAGGCTAGCGTAGTCCACACTAGGCTAGCCTGTATCTAAAGCTAAGCTACTGTTAAAATATCTGTATAAGTATTATGGTTTCTAAATAAATATTTTTATTTTTTTATCTCCACTGCGACGCTTCGCTTGGTCAATATCAATTACTAGCTGCGCCCCAGGGCTTCGCCCCCGAGGGAATGTCGGGATGATATATAGCCTAAAGTCTTCCTCGATAAATGGTCTAATCAACACAAAAAGAATTTTTCAATTCGAACCATTAGTTTCTGAGATTAGCGCGTTCAAACAAACAAACAAACAAACTCTTCAGCTTTATAATATTAGTATAGATTAACGATAGTTCAGATATCGTCGGACAAACATTTATACTTACATACAAACAAACACATCATCTCGTCAGAAAATCGTCTCAGTGCCCACGATACAGGGTAGCTTAGTGTGGGTGCTATAAGTATTATGGTTTCTAAATAAAATTTTTTTTTTCGACTGCAAGACGCTTCGCTTGATCAATATCAATTATGATGTATGTCAATCAAATCAGTATGATGTCGTTATACGATAAATGCTTATCGCAATCCACTGACCCGAACATCCGCTATAATACAAGGACGTACCTAATTGCAGTTGCCATACAATGAAATGTAGTATTCTACTGAATCTAAATCTATACTGATATTATAAAGAGGAAAGATTTGTTTGTTTGTATTGAATAGGCTTCGAAACTACACAACTGATTTGGATGAAGTTTGGATGTTGTACAGAGATTCTTTGAAACCAGGGATGACATAGAATAGTTTTTATCCCGAAAATCCTACAGGAACGGGATATATACGTGGGTGAAACCGCGGAGCTCAGCTAGCCATTTATATTATACTAGCTTTTCCCGGCTTCGCTTCCGTGAACTACAAATTTTTTTACTGATTATATACATTTGCAAAGAACAGGCGCTGTGATTTTATTACGAGTTTATTTCACGTCAATAATATATTTTTTGAAAACAAATGTTTTAAAGGCCATTCCATTATAAGTCGTGAAATAAAATGTAGCTTTTAAGTTGAACCTACTATTGGTTTATCACCGTATAAAATTGTGTCAAAATGTGTCCAGTGGTTTTTACAAATTGAACAGTAATGATACTAAGTAATGTTACCTTCATATTGACATTAATATTATTGTATGAAATCACTTGAAATATTAAAGTAGACCTTATGTAATCTTCTAGATGTTCATGCAATATAAATAAATAAATGATCATTCATTTATGTAAGATTATATATATGTATAGCGGTATAGTAGAGACTAGAACAGTCCATAAGCAATAATAAAAGAAGATCTTTATGTGCTATTTTAATTATTGAATCGTTAAAATGAAATAATCTCCTGATGTAACTTATTCTTCACAAACGATATTCAAGAACGTTTATTTATTTATTTATTTACACTTTTCATGTTGACATAAAAGGAGTAAATTTTACAATAGAAAAAAAAATCTATAGAATACGTTGTAACATCTAAATTAAAATACCTACATTTGCAAATTTCTCATACTTTTCTATATTCTTTCAGGCACTCCAAACGGTCTACATGGCCATTGCATTCCTCAACGATCTCATCGGTACCAACGCAGCGTCACCCAAGAAACCGCCAGCGATCCGGAAGACCAAGGACGCCCTCTTCAGCTTAGCGTATCCCCTCGCTATCTACGTCTCTATAGCGTTCTGGGGAATCTATTACGTCGACAGGGAACTGATATTTCCCGAACGGTTGCAGAAAGCCTACCCCCCATGGGTCAACCATATGATGCATACCATGGTATCTGTGTTCATTAATATAGAAATGTTGACGTCTAATATTAAATACCCGTCCAATAAAATAAACCTCTCTTTAATTCATTTATTTGTACTGTCTTACGTGGCTTGTCTGTTTGTTGTTTACGGACAAACGGGTGCATGGGTTTACCCGGTTTTGGGAGTTTTGAACTGGCCAGCGAAGATAGTTTTTATTGGCGCTAGTGTCTTTGTAGCCAATGTATTTAATTCGTTTGGTAAGGTATTAAATAGAACGTTAACGGGTATTAAAGTTAAGAGTAAATAGATAAGTAAAATGAATAAATAGTTTTTTATTTTATTTTGTTTTTCATTTATACCCTTTTAAATTATTGTTCGAATACATAAAAGTGAAGAGAAAAACATGAATAACATCTCTAAAGTGGTCATTCATGCGAGAACATAGCAAGAGTTCAAAATATTGCTATTGATATATTAAAATTCTGTACAATTTTTTCGTCAGTAACCTGATATAAATAAATAAATAAAAAAAACTTTTTGAGGAGTCAAGACGATTTTTTTTAAATAAGTGCACAATTTTGAATTATGCTCTTATTATATGGGGTCGTTTTTGGGACGTGGATCATAGTTGACGTTGGTGCATTTAGGGATTTTATATATCAATGGACAAAACCCTCTAATTAGAACAAGTAACGATTTAAAAATACTCATCATCTTTTAAAAAAGTTAATAAAAATTACTTTTTTATTTTTTAAATATTTATTATTCTCTGAAATATTTGTGTAATTGTGATGTTTTCACTCAAAACTACTGGATCGATTTTAAAAACCCTTTAATAAGAATACTGCAATTTCACTAAGACGCCATCTTTACATAGGCTTTGGAACCTTATGCTACGGGAGCGAAGTGCGAACCCATACATATTTAACAAAATTAAATACCCCTGTTAATAAAAATAGCAATACACACGCGACATAATTTTACTGACTTATTTACAGAATAAATAATTAATTAAGAGGAAAGATTTGTATGTTTATAAAGAATAAACTCAAAAACTGGATCGTTTTTTCAAAATTGCTTAACCATTAAATGCTATATTTTCTCTGAATTGTATAAATTATGTAATTAAGAAAAGGTGGACATCTTACGAAAGGCGCTTTAAATTATAAATTAAAAAAAACTTTCAACCAAATCTTGCCCCACAAAAATATATTATTTTTCATTAGATCTCAGAACATCTGTCTTAGTTATAAAATTATAGTACTGCATAGCTTTACAAAATCGCATGTAGATATTTAATAAAAAACAACGGCTAAGTGCGAGTCGGACTCGTAGACGAAGGATTCCCTACCTACTATATTATCACAATAAAGAATTATACGTTTCCTTTAAAATTTACAATATTAATAGGTATTAATTATTAATTTTGAACGGTATTATAGAATTTAATATTCTGTGAATATTTAAAGCGTCTATCTGTTATTAATATTTTGTAAGAAATACAAATTTATTGTATTGGAACCCCCTTAACATTTCATTTTCAAAATTTGTTGTTGTAGCGGCAGCGGAAATACATGATTAACGAAAATTTCAACTTTCTAGCTATCACGGTTTTTGAGATGCAGCTTGGTGGTAGACAGACAGACAGCGCAGGCTTAGTAATAGGTCTTATTTTTACCTTTTAGGTTTGAAAGCTTAACTATATGTTCCATGCGATTTCGCTGCCGTAGACTAGCTTTCCCCGACTCAACCACAAAATTATGCCTTTGAACATTACTATAGAAGTACAGATTTAATATATAACATAATATACCGCTGTGACAGTATTTGTTTCCTCTAATTAGTTTTCTGGGTGTGGAAATAAAAACTGACAAAAATAAAACATTTATTCAAAACCAACGCCCTATTGATGATAACCTACGCCCTGCAAGTATAGGGGTCAAACAACAAACAAACAAAAACAAAAGATAGAAATTCTGCCCATCTTACATAAAAAGAAAAATTTGCCCACATTTTCCACGTTTTTAATTGCTGTTTTCTTCTCATTGATATAGATCAAGTACACACCAAAGACACACACCAAAGACAAATTTGTCAGAGATGTCTAATCTATGAAACACTACGTTTGGTCTTTCACTTCGCTATACATTATTATTAAAAAATAATTTCTGTAGCTAGAAAAAGCCCTGTTCTTGCGACGCTCGGACAAACACTACTTTTCCACTAACACATCAATTAATTTTGACATTATAGCACGGAAACGAAAACATAAATCCATTGACGGAACAAGCATTATCCCTTTCGACCTTCTCGTAAATACCAGCTCCTTTCTACACCGGTTATCGTAAAAAGAATTCACTTATTTTCCACTGGTTTGATATAAATATTGTATGAGATGCAAACCAAGCATCAATCAGGAGTAGTCCGTTGAATAACCAAGATGTTCAAGTGTTTAGTAGCATGTGCCTTGCTTGCCGTGGCCGCCGCGTCACCAGGCGTTTTATTGCGGTCTCCAATCGCGTATTCCTCGGGTTACGCTCCCGCTTTGACTTACGCGAGCAGCGGTTTCATTAACTCCGCTCCGGTTGTCTACTCATCTCCTGCGTACTCCAACATCGCGTACACGCATCTGATCAAGAAGCGGTCTCCTGGTCTGCTCGCTCCTTTCAACTGGGCGTCTTACGCAGCGCCTTGGTCTGCTTACTCCGCGAACTACGCTTACAAGACTCCCTTGGGCGCTTATAGCGCGCCCATCGTGCATACCGCTCCCGTGTTTGCAAGTGCTCATCTGATCAAGAAGCGTTCTCCAGCTCTCATCGCTCCTATCTCTTATGCTTCCTACGTCGCTCCTGCTGCGTACAGCACTTCTCAGGTGACTTACAGCTCTCCCTTGGCGACCACCTACAGCGCTCCGATCGTGCACTCAGCCCCCTTGTACGCTACTGCTCACCTTATCAAGAAGCGCGCCGCTCCCTTGCTCGCCGCTCCCGCCTACATCGCTCACAGCTCCATCGCCGCTCCCCTGGTGTCCACCTACTCGAGCTACCCCGCTGCTACCGTCTTGTCCACTCCTTATTACTCCGCTGCACCCCTCGCCTACACTCAGTTCATCAAGAAATGAATGTATTGATTATGAAACTTTAAACATGAAGTAACGATAATGTATATGAACAAAAGACTGACTTTTGTTTATGACATAATGTGTAAATAAAACCTTACATAAATTTTGTGTTTTTTATTTGTTTGCCTGATATTTGCAATACTTGTACCAATTTCAAGTAACATTGCAAAAAAATTTGAATGGTGCATTCTTGTTATTTAAATATATATTATCTGAGTTTTAAATTTACTTATCGGTTATTATTAAGGGTTTGGAAGTCTAATTATTATTGAAAAACTATTCTCCATACAAGGTAATATGTACCAGTGGAAAATAAGTGAATTCTTTTTATGATAACACAAATTATTGTGTAATAAATATCCAAATAACTTTTTTACTGATAAAAATTAAATTATCCTTTAAAAACAACTTTACTTATATTACATTATTTATTCTGACAACGAAAATAGCGGCAACGAAAATACATAATTTATGATGATTTCAGCTTCCTAGCTTTCACAGTTTATGACATACAGCCTGATGACAGACACACAGACAAACAGACAGACTTTAATCTTGTGCCGATTCGGCTTTATTAGATAACTTTCTGTGCTTATAAGAAATATTTGATAAGTATAAAATAATGTGTTCTTTCTATAACAATAAAGATAACCATCGATCTTTATACTGGTCTGGTTTATTTCATGGTCGACAGCAGATCCTTTTTGAATTTAGGATAGCTTATATAAGATGTACTCAATAATATCTTTAGGTATGTATATCATGTCCAATAATAGACTTATTACTTTACTTTTCAAAGTAAAATATCATAAACTTACATATTTTAAAAATATACGAAAGGAACGTAGTTAAGTCACTAATTGAAGGCTTTTTGTAAATATTTAAAACAAAACATACATGTATTGTATTCATAAATACTATCAACAGGTTTTTGTTTTTTTTTTTCATTCGTTCATGTCGCGGTCGTAACGAATGAAAAAACGAAGACTGTAAGCAAAAAATAAGTTAATTACGTATAATTACAAATATTTTATAATCTCTGCAATAAATCATAATCATTCAGCGAAGGAATATAATAAGAAGATGCGTGTATGAACCTGTAATAGATGATTTATTTTGCAGTAAACAAACAAAAATAAATGTCTAATATAATAGGTCACCTGCAAATATGAGTTATGACGGTTGAGAAAAAAATAGGTCATGTTAAGTTATTAAATTTATTTATTAACTAGCCTTCTGCCCGCGGCTTCGCCCGCGTGGACTACAAAATTCTGTACATTGTGAATTTTCGAAGTAGAAGTGATATGACAATTTTTACGATTTAGAAACATACGTTTGTAAATATATCTCGTCAATCCCTTTAATAAACGTCCATTTTATTTAAAAAGAACTATCCAATAATTATGATTTAATAACTGTTATTTTTTAAGTCCGAAATAATGAAATATAAAAAATAAGTGTCACTGTTCATGTTTGTACAATTCTAATAATTCTATTTAAAATTTTTTGCAAAATATTTACATTTCTGATATCTTTCGTATACCCCTAGAATGACAGAGACTTTAATGCACGCATTTAACGCATATTTGCTAATGGACGCAAATAATATCTTCTGCATTTTGGTTAGTGTTTGTTGTGATTGGCCGCCATGATCGTAATCTACTTTGGCGATCAAGAGCTACATTAATCACTAAAAAGTGCTGTGCAAACAACACCTAAAAATGTTCAACTCAATGTACATACGCGCATTGATGATGTATGATCACTTTAAACACTCATATCTTTTTTATTTGTTAACCGATTTGAATGAAACAAACACTAAAACGTCCGGGGGACTTGCCGTAATAGATAATCGAAAACCGTATTTAAATCGGTTAAGCCGTTTCGGAGTTGACTGCGTACAAACGCCCGACAAACAGACAAACAGACAAAAATTCTAAAAATCATTGTTTTGAGTTTAGAATCATAAACGAAACACGAAACACTAATTTTTTCTTGAAAATATTAAATGTACAGACACGGCTAGTCTACGATTTTATTATATGTATAGATGTTTCTAGGAATCCGGTTACGAAAAACAAATCGTCCCACGATCAACAATTCGGATAGGCATATTATCCCGCAAGTTACCACCGCCCCAAAAATCATCTCTAAACTATTTTTTAATATTACTTAGTTTTAAGTAAGTTGTGAAGGCAAATAAAGAATTTTTATTATTATTTTTTCTTTCGGCTACTGCTACGTTCCCTACATGACAGCTTCTTACCTTTCCTTATCTCCTACACTCTGTTTCCAATTTTCAAAGTACCTTGCCTTGCTTACTCTTACATGAAATAATATCTCAATAATAATAATTAGTTTTACCAAGGAAGTGTAGAGATTTTTGTTAAGTAATTTTATAACAAACTAGCTGCGCACCAGGGCTTCGCTCCCGTGGGAATATCGGGATGATATATTATAGCCTACAGCCTTCTTCGATAAATGGGCTATCTAACACTAAAAGAATTTTTCAAATCGGACCAGTAGTTTCTGAGATTAGCGCGTTCAAACAAACAAACAAACTCTTCAGTTTTATAATATTAGTATAGATTTGTCAAGATCTTCCTAATAATTTATAACATGGGAAATTCATTGATACATAGGACGAACATCCTACTAATATTAAAAATGGAAAAGTTTGTGAGAATGTATGTACATATGTTTGTTACACTTTAACGTAAAAACTACTGAATCGATTATGATGAAACTTTGTATACATATCTATTTTTATATGGGCTACTTTTAATCCTGGAGTTGCCAAGGATCAAAACCAAAAGTTACGCGGGTGAAACGCGAGGAGCGGTTAGTATCACATAATTTTGGCGAAACACTTTTTTCAAATTCGTTAATTACACAGAAACTAACTAACTAACCAAAAAATTGTAATTAAGCGGATTATGAAATGTCAAAACATTGCAATGATACTAAATAATTTTTATTAGTTTTAAAAATACATAGTCGTAAAATAAATCTGGTCGTGTATAGACGTCAAGTTTTCGCGTTAAAAATACAAAATGGCGCAGCCTATTCTACATTTGATCGCTGGAAGTATAGATTTCTATGCACTATGGTACGATCAAAAATACATAAATGTTAATTTAGTGAAAGGTCTAGATGGATATCCTTTCAAAAATCGTATTCTTTTTTTAACAATGTGGACCCTAGTAAGTATTTTGTTTTTCTTAAAATAAGTAGCAATTATTGCAATAAATATACAAATCCTACTAATGTTATAAAAGTTTAGATGTTTGGATGTTTGGGTGTGAATGACGCATCAATTACTGAAAGAATTTTGATGAAATTTTGTATACATTAGCGGAAAGAAAGGATAGGATATATTTACGGCCGTTTTCTATATACTATCTTCTCTTGCTTTGCTAACTAAAGTCAGATAAATTTATCTATTTGCTATTACTTTGATTTTAATATCCTAACGATGGATACATTTGCTATGACTTTTGTCTATCTATTGTCAAATTATTTGACATAACAATCTATCCATAATAATCATTGATATACATTATTTAGCAAAATGGCTGTTAATGGATATCGAATTTTACACGTGCGAAGTCGCGGGCAGCAGCTAATATTATTATAAATTACATGTTGTAAGAAGTGATACGAATTTAATGAAAATCAGATACAAAGCCGTAGACAAAGTAGCGTTCAACGTATGTGCAGAAAAAAACACGATTAATAATAAGTTGAGGGCTGCAACTAATATTGTTTCTAATTTTAAAACCAAATAATGCTCTTTATCTTACAAAGGATACTTAAAACTTACACATTCCAATTTCCATCAAACTGCATATGAAATTAATAAGTTAACATTGTGATTTTACAGGCGCTCCAAACAGTCTACATGGGATTCGCTCTTCTCAATGACGTTTTTGGAACCAACGATGCATCGCCCATTAAACCACCGATTATACGACAAATTAAGGATGTACTATTCAGTGTAGCATACCCCGTAGGCGTCTACGTCTCTCTAGCGTTTTGGAGCATTTATTTTATAAACAAGGAACTAATATACCCCGAACGGATAAAGAAAGCTTACCCACAATGGCTAAATCATGTAATGCATACTCTCGTGGCTGTCTTCATTAATATTGAAATGTTTACAGCCAATATTGATTATCCGTCCAAGAAAGTAAACCTCACTATGGGGTACATTTTCATTTTGTCGTATATTGCTTACATTTCGTTTGTCTATAGTAAAACTGGTCTATGGCCGTATGGAGTGCTGGGGTATTTGAAATGGCCCTCCAAAGTATTCTTGATTGTGGGAAGCTTCGTTTTTGGCAATATCGTTAATTATTTTGCTTGTGAATTGTGTCATGTATTAAATTCCAGCAAGTATAAAATAGGATAGTGTTGATGAATCATTTGATAATAAAATTATTTAGGCACTGCATGCTGTTTTTTTTTACACCTTCATTATGTCAATTGAAAGTATTTCTTTATTTTTTATGTACAATTAAATTATTTTATGTAGATAAGAGGTATCCTTCAAAACTTATTATGATGTCTATAAAATTTATGAGTTCTACAAATTAATGCCCATCACGATTTGCCTTACGATTAAGTTTTAAAATACAAATGCATGTAGAGCAACCGTGAAGCCATTTTTGTACATTGAATATTTTTCAAAAAGAGTATGTAATTGGTATGCAACATCTATAGACACCAAAACCATGCTTAGAATTTTTTTCTGTTTGTCTGTTTATCTGTTTTTCTGTACGTCAATCAAATAAAAACCACAGGGCAGATTTTGATAAAATTTTGGTAATTTGGGCAGCCCTATTTCCATAGAAAATATAAAAATCACAATACAGAAAGTAACGAAGCCGCGGGCGGAAAATTAGTAATAAATATAATAATTGAGTATATTATTTTAAATACCATGAAATTAAGGATTAAACATATTTTAATTTTAATACAACAGAAAGAAAAAAATATTGGACGTAGAGTAATAATAATAAATCTTTATTGAAAACTGTCAATGTACATGTGAAAATTGTGGACGCTAAAGCCTAAGTTAAAAAACTTTCAGGCTTTAGGTATCTTGGTTTGGGTCAAAACTTCAGTAGCCTGGTGAGAGTGTACCGTGTCTCCGGCATCTGCCGCTTGTCGTGGCACTCCGGCCTGCGAGGTGAGTAGGTGGTGCGGTGCTGGGCCACTCTCCTGTGCAGCAAAGTGATCAGGTGGAGGAGGTCGTATTCCTTGTGATACGAGGATATGATGTCGCAGAGATCTTGGATCATGAATGATCCATTTATGTCCCGGTAGGAGAGGTAATCTGAAATAGATTATAGTAATCAAAGAATTGATTTTTATATTTTCCAGGTTGGCGCAGTGGATATGGCAGTGTTCTGTTGCGTCGGTGTGGGTTCGATTCCCAGGAGTAGAAAAATATGATGTGATGAACATTGTAATTTTCTACTTTCTGGGTGTTCATTCATCTATAGTATGTATGTATTTACAAAAACAAAAAGTAAATAATAAATCATAGATAAAATACAAAAATTCAATAGAAAAATTTGTTTGTATAATTGTTACTCAATCAAATTAATAATATAGTTGTAATAAAAATAGTAGGTACACAATTTGTCCAGGCACGCACCCGTTCTCACAAACAATACTTTATACTACGTATTATGTGTTTTATCGTACTTTCAAAAAAAAGGTGAGGTTCTAAATTCTACATTTTTATGAATGTTACCGTATGTCTCCGGGATTTATGGACCGATTTGGAAAATTCTTTTTGAATTCGAAAGAGTATGAATGTCAGTGTGGGACCATAGAATAGCGTTCACCAAAAATAAAATAATAGTTATTTTTTACTTTAGTTTGAGGAAGTCGGTTCCATTTTTTGGCAAAACGTTATCATACTACTTTAGTTAATATGGGAGTCATTGACACCGTTCCTTACCCTCGACAGTTGAATATAGGACCAGGAACTCGCAATGCGTTGGTACAACAAATGATGCGCCGGCGCCATCAAGCTCAATTCGTCGACCATCGTCTGCTTTGTGACCTCTACATGCCTGAAAATAGTTTAAAAATAAAAATTCTTTTATTGCCATAAAACAAAGGTTTTACAATTAAAAAACTGAAAACTAAAAATAATGATAATCTTTATATATAAAAATGAATCGCAAAATGTGTTGGCAAGCGCATAACTCAACAACGACTGGACCAATTTGGACAATTTTATTTTTTAAATGTTCGTTGAAGTTCAAGTATGGTTTTTACGGCGAGAAAAATTCGAATAATTACCGGGTCCACGCGAGCGAAGCCGCGGGCGGAAAGCTAGTAATAAATAATTATAAGTCGATGACTCAGCATTCGTTTGCTTTGTCATAAGAAACAATACTGTTTTTCAGTCACCCCTAGAAGTAGGAACTGAAAGATGAAGTTTTAAGAACAACTCTATTTATTGCGTATATCCATTGTTATTTGTAGTTATAGAATCTTGTTGGATAATATTGTTGGTTATTCATTTGATATTTACAATCATTGTATAATATAAATTGTGTAAATGTTTTTATCCCTAATAAAGAAAAATAAAATTAAGAATAAGATATGTCCAGAAGGCCTCCTCTACACATCAGCAGATGCATACGCGGACATCATCTGTCGATATGTAGCAGACATAAATTACCTACTACGGCTGTCTATGGATAAGCATTTTTCGCCATCTTCACGTCCGCGGACGACATCTATACTAACTAGACTAACGACATATGCGTTTGCTGATGTGTAGAGGCAACATAAGTCCGACATTGGCAACGGCAACCAATCTTAACTGTATTTTGTCTTACCTAATAATAGTAAAACTCTTTTTAAAAAATAGGAGAAATAGCACGATCTATGAACATAGTATTTTCTTGGGTTTGTTTTAACGCGAGTACTTATATGTAAGATTTTATTTTTAGATTCTTTATCTAATAAAGAATTTTCATTCATTTCATTCATTCATACTTCATAAAATGAAAATGTGAAAACTTAAATGTGTAAATTAATTTTTTGTAGCGCAACGTAGTTCGGATACAAAAAATACACACCTGTACGAATAATACTTTCGGTTTAGCGACTAGAGAAGCATGGCCGTGCTCCAGGAGGACCAGAACATCTCTCAGAGGATACGGCCTATCCGCTGCGTGTATCTCCCCGCCACTATCTCCGTGCGTCAGGAACGCAAAGAAGATACACGATGTTTGTTTGTGGTCCTTTTTACTTACTGCAACATACACATGCACGTGATTTGTTTACTTGAAAACGTAAAATCCTGTGTAACCCTTAGGAAAGTCGTTCGGATGTTTAATCCATTTTACTTATCAATTTTTATTAACGGATTGATCGGCCTCTTATACATTTCCCGCCTGTTTGTACCCGTCGTGTAGGTACTGATTTTACTTTTATTCTTGTAATTTATACTTTTTCTGTTTCAGTATTTTTGTTTATTTGTGTAAGGCA
Source organism: Phoebis sennae (assembly GCA_001586405.1). Classification (NCBI taxonomy): domain Eukaryota; kingdom Metazoa; phylum Arthropoda; class Insecta; order Lepidoptera; family Pieridae; genus Phoebis; species Phoebis sennae. The sequence continues at coordinate 1,645 of LQNK01001097.1, read as the reverse complement.
TTTTTGGGGATTCAGTTAAAAAAACACCAAAGACCTCTCATTTTTAACGCTTACCGCTAACCACCCAACCAAACGGCAGTTTACTTATGGCTATATTATAATATAAAGGAATATACATTTTTCCCACATGCAAGTGCTTCATAAGTTGAAAAAAAAAAAAATTATCATGGATTGTCTTAAATTTAAAAATCTTACTCTCCGCGATATTCTTTAAAATCTCGCCATGTTCCTTATCATTGTATGTTGTCACTTGAAAACCTAGGCTTTCAAAAACTTCCGTGAGTCTACTGACGTCTTTTTGAGTTCCTTCTCTTGTAGATGGACGCGAATTACTAAAAAACATTTATTTTTATTATAGTCCATTACAAATTAATTTATACAAATATTATACCCATTATCTTTTTGTGTTATTTGCTTTAATTCCAACCGAGAGGTTGGTTGGAAGAGATCGCTCTTTAGCGATAAGGCCGCCTTAATAGCCTATATTTCAATATTGTTTTATTATACCTATATAGTCCTATTTTCGTAATTGTGGTGCTAAATAAAGTGTATTGTATTGTATCCCTGAAAACGATTGGAATTGTCTTTAAGCTCTACTTACTTGAAATAAAGTGTTTTCTTATACTTATAATGATTAAAGATGTATAAATATTTTTCTCCGGTCATGTCATAATACCAATCGTCGTGTTTATATGTCGGTGAAGTCGTTGCTATCTCAGTGATAACACTGCAATGATAAAATAATAAGTGCATATGACTAATCTATATATTATAAAAGTAATACAAGAATTGAGTGTAAACTATTTCTTACGTATAAAATTCTCCTGGAAAAAGTAAGTTTTTTGAGCCAAGGTTCATATTTTAAAAAATCTATCAGACATTGGTTCGTTTTTTATTAAATGAGTAAAGGCATTATGTACAGTAAAATTAAGGGCAGATTGCTAATACTTTAAATAACTGCGTTATAGTACGGAAGCCGGTTTGAAATTTGGCTGTAATAAATTTTTTAGTCACATATTTATCCAATTCTTTTGCCTCTTCTGACTCTTTCTAACTAAGCCAAATGAACAAGACAAAGTTTTTAAAAATAACGTTGAAATAGTTAAGATCACTTATATAAAAAATACAGTAAACCAATAAAAGTCTGTAAAAATACAAATAATATACTTAAATGCCTTTTAGTTGTTTTGTGTTTGCCTTATTTCATAACTGATGTAATTTTCTAAATAAAAATTACCTACTTACCTAGAATTTCCTGCATTTAATCCATAACCCCCGGCATCGGTTTCACTTTCATCACACATTTTAATACATAAAAATATTTACCAGGTATGTAATGCTTGTGGACTTCAAGTATCCGACTGAAAAAATGTTATTGTCCTGTGATAAAAATATATCAATAGATAAGGAGATAGCTTGTCGAAAGCGAAGCCACAAAATATATAAATACAAAAATCAAACTGTACATTGAAACAGTTTTCAATAAAGATTTATTATTAAAACGTTCCTCCTAACCGAATTTCGGCCACGGCGGCCAATCTCTATAGAGACCAGCCAACTGCGCGGGAGATATTATAGTGCACAAGTGTGTGCGCAAACACAGGTGCACTCTCTTTTCCTTTACTCTCATAGCCCGATGGGACGG
>LQNK01001094.1:10492-30299 GCA_001586405.1 Phoebis sennae | reverse complement strand
CGTCGTTCTGAAATTGGGTTGAAGAAGTTTTAGTAGTGGCTTTAAAAGAGTTCTTTTGTTAGTTTAACTGTAGGTACGAACAAATTCGACATTGGGGCCTTCAAGAGAAGAGCGTATTTGTTCATCAAAGGCCGGCAAAGCACCTGTGATACCCCTGGTGTTTCAGGTGTTCATGGGCGGCGGTGATCACTTAACATCAGGTGACCCACTTGCCCCTTTGCCTGCTCTGCCATAAAAAAAAAACAAACATATTTTAATATGGACATTTTTGTGGATCTATATTTTATTCTCAAACTTTCTTGTAATATGCTGTGCGGTCACGGTTGTCTGTAAGAAATCGCTTGTGTGATAAGACCGCCTATTGTTATTTGTTATTATCGCTGTATCTTTGGATATTGAAGTGCAATGAAGAATTTTTCATTCATTAATTCAAAAGGAAAACGTTAAAATATGAAAATAAAGTATTTTTTTTTACATAATTATCATATCAAAATTGTTATTTAAGCCGGAGAAATTGAAATTAATTTTTTAGCCCATTTTGTTTCCTTCAACCATATATCAATATTACAAACAAACATCAAATCATTTAATTGAATGTAATATGTGGTAAATTAGAAAAATATTCGAGAAATATCTGGGGTACGAATAGACAAATCTATTTCACATAGCAAGTAAGTATTTCAAACATGGTCTGTTTGAAATACACATAGCCAGTAATTCCATTATGCGCTTATCATACAAGTAAAGATCCTATTGTTCTCACGATTGCATCGCTTTGCATTCGTTGGGTTAAGTTTGTTGTCCAGTGGCGGTGCGATGCTAATATCCATTCACAATGCTATGAATTCTCACAACGAATAGGTAAACCTATTCAGAGACAATACTTGATAGCGGTTTGTCACTTTGCGTTTAAATTAAGTCTTGTTGTTTTTAGTTTAACGAATTGTCACTTGGAACGCATTGAGAAAATGTCTTACTTCGAATATGATATAGAACAAATATTTTTTTGCTTAGTTTTTAATCTATTAACTTACTACTTAGATATCATTTCATGAGAATTTATTTCGCCAGAATGCGTCGATTCTATAAAACTTTACTTACTAGTATGCCATAAAAAGATCAAATGGTGGTCTCAATCTCAGAAATTGTACCGATACAATACTACTACTACTTGTAAATTTAAATAACTTTTAAAAGCAACTCGAAAGAGGCTGATATGGAAAATAAATATTTTGACTTTTACTTTGACTTTGACTACTATCGAATTATAAACTACCAATGTAAATATTTATCTTTTTTAAAAAAATATCAAACTATAGTATAGCTTATGGAGAATGCCCTGACCCTAAAATCATATCTGTTATAGCTTCAAATCCTTGAAATAGAAACCTATTATGATTTATCTAAATACTAACCTTTGATATTATGGCAACAATGATTACTTGACCTCAGTATGTTAATAGCGAATTAAATCAAATAATATGAAACATTTAAGACTAGAGGTAAAAGCGTTAAGGTTCGTCTTATGCCATTAAAATTCGATTGAACTCAAACAAGATGGGATTACAAAGTAAGAGTCATTTGAATATTTTACCCTTAACTTGGCAATTATTTTATAAATAATATTCACATCATCAAGATTGTTATTAGATTATAAAAATACATTTAATCTTCAATAACAGCTTAACATATAGAAAAGTTTGCAGTATACATCCTACTAAAATAAATTAATAGTTTGTTTAATTTAACACCAAGTTTACTCTACATTTGTTAGATTTATTGCCTAACCTAACCGAAGATATACCGAAACAAATGCAAAGCAAGATTGGCCTTCAAAAATAATTAATTATCACCATTTGACACATATCCAATAACTAATGATGATACCGTAAATATAACCCGGCATAATTTAAAATAAATTACGCATAATCGATGTCCCTAGCGTTACAATACATCACGAAATGTTAAGGTTGCGTAAGCGGCATTTCGAATAGGTCGCAGTGACCGTAGATTGCAGGTTGTAGGAAATTTGCCCGGCCTTGGAGTAATAGGCTTAGATCGACCTAAGGTCTGTCATTCATTTGCCTGCACGAAATGCAGTAGTATAATTTCTTCTATGGCTCAACAACGACGGCATTCGAAAGACCAAAATATCAATTTTTGTCTTATTCAACCAATACATTAATGCTGAACCAAAATCCTTATAAAGAACACAAAACATTGGTTATGATTTCCACCGTATTTCTGTTTCATATACAGTATACATTTTGACATTTTGTTCTAACATTTTTTGTGTTCTCTATAATAAACGTCCCTACTCCATTACCTTAACGTAGTAACATTATTTACAAGCACTAATATTCTGACAGTATGTTGCACAAATGTACTGACAAATGAGATAGCGAGTTAATGCCGTGAGTCATTTAAAAGTCAAGCGCGTACTGATTAACAGTTCTAGTAAAGATGGGTTTGTCTTTTAATGTTTCGTAGGTGTGAGTGATTCATACATTAATGTTATTAATAATGCAGGAATTTATGAGGGTAGCTGAATATTTACTAATTCATGAGTCATGCGAGAAATTCACTGAAGGTTTTGGGATAAGTGGGACTTAATATGTGAGGTGTTTGTTACAGTTTTGGATAAGTTAGGGGAAAAAGGTTAATGTTCGGACTTATTTACTCAATCATGCGAAAAATTATTATCAAGTTTCTTTTAATATTTTTACAAAAAATAGGAGTTATTTTTATAACGGTGCAATTTACGTCTAGTAAAATATAAAATATAGAAAATATTAAGCACGATTTTAAGACTAACTTTGACTCTATGTTTCATCAAAATATATGTTTTAAGTGGCGATATACAATCCATTAGACAGACATACCTACATACATATTATATTATACATGCATTAATTAGTAATCGAGTTAATATATACAACTAATAATTTAATAAGTACATGCTTAATATTATTTATAGATATTTGTAAGGTTAATTTATGAATATTTAAAGTTAAAAGGCTTTAGCAACAGTTTATGCTAAAATATAGTTGGGAAATGGCTTTCAGATAAGAAAATGTACCAAATATTATAATAAGATGAGACTCTGTAATTTCTACGTATAATGTACGTTGTAGTATTTTACTAGCATATTAAATGTACATAAATTATATTATATTTCGAAAATAAGGATTCTAGAAGGGTACTCGATGTTACATGAATAATATTGAATTATTTAAGAATAGTGTTAAGGGATAGGGGATTTATTTAAAAACCAAGTTAGTTTTTAGAAAGTGACAAACAATTTTAATGAAAAAGTAAGGAGATGTTAAATTATATATGCTTAACATGCTCAGAATTAAAATCCGAATTTATGAACGATACGTTCATTAAAATTAAAATAAACAGCACTTCTCACGATTATTGTTCGTGTAAGGAAATATATATAATACTGCATATCCGTAAAATTATAATGTCATGTTCTTAACATACATCACTTCGTGTTAAGCATATTATTCAAGGATATAACATACAGAAACATCAGTGTAACGCTTCCTTTAATGTGCTTACGTTTTAAATAATTATATGATATACACTGCATCTCTTTAAGCCAGGCTCAAGAAGCATCAATGTAATGCAAATAATCTATTAAAATCTTCATCGTGGACTCGATTAGTGCAATGGAAATTACATTGTCTATTGTATCAGAGGGTGAAGGTTTGATCCCGCGACTAAAAATTCCTATATTATGAATTCTAAATATTTATAACTAGACGCGCACCCGCGTAACCTCTGATCCCGTGGCAACTTTGGGATTAAAATTATCCTATATGTTATTCTGAACCCTTACCTATATGTATACTAAGTTTCATCATAATGGGTGCAGTAGTTTTTGCGTCAAATAGTAAAAAACATGCATACAGGTAGCATGGTAGGTAGGTTTCTCAAAATGTTTATTATTTTAAAGTTAAGGATATAAGATGACTTAAGTTTTGACCCGATTGGTGCAGTGGATACAGCAATGGTCTATTGCGCTGGAGGATTTATTTTAACTATGGCCCAAGATGGGCGATTGGCTCCTCTACTATGACCCAAGTTGGGCGATTGCTCGTGTACAATCATTGAAATCTAGCACTTAGGGTCTAACTCGCATCGAGGATAGAATATCCCACCTGTTAATTTAAATTTGAATATTAATTCTGAATCCTTACCTCACGGCCCTGTTCCTCAGCCTTGATGCCGTTTTCGGTCTCATAGTTCCACCTGTAGGAGTCCTCCTTCACCTCAGAGTCCAGTGCAATGATGCGCGCGTTCTTCTCGAAGCCTGCTTGAGGGCGGTTCGCCTCGTAGTTGGGCAGGAAGGCCGCGGCGGCAATGCCGAAGAAAGAGGCAATAAGGAGCTGGAAGGAGATGCAATTTTATACATGTTTATAGAAAGGTAATAGACACCTCAGTAGACACTGCCTTTCGGATCGATAGTAAATAATAAATATGTATGTGACGTTTGAAAAGATAAACGATTTAAATTTGAATTACTTATTGCTAAAAAACAGAACCGACTTCCACTCTTTAAAAAGTAGAAAATAACTTTTATTTTTGTTGAAATCTTTATAGATCTTTGTCGGTGCAAAATCTTGTCGAATTAAAAATAGATAGTTTTTTTTTAAGTCGGTAAGAAATTGACTATCTTTTGTAAGATTTTCAAGAAATTTTAACAAAAATCAAATATCAATATTTTCACGTTTATACAAATTATCCATATTTCTAACGGAGTTACCGATCTCCATAATATAGATTGATAAATTCTATGAATATATATTTTCATTAGGATATCTTTTCTCAACGAGTGTAATACTTTTAGAATGATAAATTCTGTGATCTGAATATTTTCATGAGGATATCTTGGTTCTATTATTTATGTGTAAAAAATTTTAGTATTTGTTCTGAACAACACTGTAAATTGAGTTTGTATGAACCCTAAATACAATGATGTAACGTGTATGAAATCTTAAAACTTTATAACATTCACAGACCGTAATCTATCCTTTGACCTATCATATTATCATATTACGACTCGGTAATATCACACGCTTATTTGATACTAATTTGTGTGATTGCAGTGTATTAATTGCTATTTCAAATATATATTTCTATATGTATATAATTAAATAGTTGACGACATTCTACTTATTTTTCATCTACACTAATATTATAAAGAAAAATTTTGTTTGCTTCGTTGTAATGATTAGGCTCAAAATCTACTGGACTGATTTAAAAAATTCTTTCACCATTCGAAAGCTACATTATCCACGAGTAATATAGGGTATATTTGAATCATTATCAATTGAAGCGAAGCCGCGTGGATCAGCTAGTATACAATATGTTTAAAATTTAGATTATTATTTGATATGCGAAGTAATTTATTTTTGAAAAAAAAATCGTATAAAATGAATGTATTATTCTTTTAACTTTTATGTAAAAACGTATTTCGATTCAATTGGAATAAAAATTATCTTTTAAATAGTTCTCAAAAAATGTAATGTGGGATACAAGTTACACCCACCTAATTCTATTGTTTCTAAAATTACGTGAATTGTTCTTACAATGCTAAGAGTATTCGTAGATAAATAAATGGGTAATAATAATAACTTTTAATGGTTCATTTGATATTGAGAAATAATTTCAGTATTATGAAACTTTTGGATTATTTTTCAATTGTAATGGAAAAATAAGTCTAAAAGATTTTCAGTCTCATTAAAACTTATTTAAAATATATATTTCTTTATTTTCACAAGTATATTGAACTCATCAGTTATTATTTAAAAAAAAGTAAACATTAAAATTGCAAGATTATTTCTGATACAAATATTCGAAATAAAAAAGTTTGATGAACTATTTAAATTTGAATATTCCTCATAAATGATTGACGTCTAATCTTTTATATGTTCGAAAAATGATTGATGATAAACACTTACCACCTGCATGTTGGTAATGTCGAAGGCAGTCAACGAATGAAGACACCTCCACGAATCCTCGTATATATACATACGGGGCGTTACAAAATTCATACTAGATTATAATGAAACAGCTTTTCCCAATAAATATCTGAACTTTAGACAGTTTTGCGTAAGTTTTTTTTGTGGGCTTAGATCTGAGTAATTGTATCGTAAATTTTTATTGGACCTTGAGTTTAGGGTTATAAAATTAAGGTAATGGTTCAAACAGTAGTTAAGGATGAATTGCTTTGTTCGTTTGTAAACAGTTAATATTTATTGTTTTTATTGCCATATGAAGTTATTGCATTTTATTTTAAGCGCCACGGCGCCTAAAAATCTGTAGAAAAAATTGTTTTTGGTTAAAATGGGACCGAAGTAAAGAAAATGTAACATTTTAAGCTATTTACTTCATTCTTTGAAATACGGTAAATGGTATTGTTAGAAAAGTTTGTTTAAAACTTTCGTTCCTCTTTCGCTAATAATTTGGTAACATTAAGTCTGGTATGTGAAAAAACCACGTATTACTTTTGTTAATTTGTAAAAATGGGATTTGTGCGCATTTGTCAACGTTTTAAAGAATCATGATTGAACGATTATATATATTACAACCCTTATCTTTTTACGAATGTCAATTTATACGAACGAATTATTTTACTAGACCTTAGAGGATTACAAAATAAATTATTTTTAACGTTCAAAACAGGCAATTTTGTATTCGTCATAATTATGATAAGTTACAATTTATTAATACATCAATGATGGATATTTTTGCATTTATATGATCATTTTAACATAAATTTACACATTATTTAACGACGCATCTCGATTTCGATATTTCGTACTTTACTTGTTTTATATTAAAGTTCTTCGATGTATCAATGTATGTTTGCGATAGTCAATGAAGTCAAATAAGTTCCAGCTTAAAAGGTAACAAAGTGACCTGAACAATAATACAAAAACTATTATTTTAATTAGGTCACGTTTTTGCATTGCCTTGTAACAAATTAGGCCATGGTCGCACAAGAAAAGTTACTACCCCAGAAAATCGGCTGGAAATAGTATATAGTATTTTTTATATTCTTATGGGACGCCAGAAACCTATATTCCTTATAGATTAGGTCAGGTCTTTCAGGTATGTTCGCAGAAGAATGCTACGGCGTGCCCGTGAGCCCCCCACCTGGTGTGTGGAGGAACATCGAGGGGTTTTAGTCGATGCAAGTCCGACATAAGCCGGTCGTTTCCCCAGACGGCCGGGTATGCGAAGGCATAATTTAAGACATTTCCCCTCGTAAAAAAACTCTTTCAGGTACTATTACTCACTCCCACCTTATCCTCCTTAACCTCCTTTATGAATAATTTACTTATCCCCTTTCCTATCCTAATTCTGGTATCCTGCAACACTTTTTACAGGTGCTCATAGGCTTCAGAAGTTGTTTAACTTTATTTGAAGCATATGGATGATCTTTTGACTGTCTCTCATATAATAGAAATAGGTCGATCTAGTTTTTGGACGTGAGTGTGAGCTAATGTAATATTTCTGGAGTTTTGCAAGAAAAGATTCCCATTTTTTTGTATAGGAGAAAGGAAAAGGATATCCCATCCTCCGAGTTTAGTAGCACAATAACACTCATATAGAGAATCTATCTTTCAGAAGATTGACATGCGAAGGACTGTCAGCTGTGTTTACTGGGTGTGGGAGTCCTTCAGAATAATTGAGAGACACGCAAATAAAACGAAGATATCAAAGTTATTCACCTATCAATTATATTATCCGTCATATGAAATAATCGGATACATCTTACCAGTTATAGTAGTATTAATAGTATTAGTAATAGTTGTAATGAGGGATAATAATATGAGTAATAGGCATCTATACTAATAACATAAAACTGATGAATTTGTTTGCACGCGCTAATCTCAAGAATGACTGGTCCGATTTGAAAAAATGTTTTCGTGTTAAGTACACCATTAATCAAGCAAGGGCATTCCGAGAGCTAGGACAATTTTTTGGAAAGGTATTTGAGGCAAACTGAAAACTGGTCAGATGCTCCTATTATACCCCGACATGGAAAAGAAAACCATATATCATACAGTTCAGGGATGGGGAACCGGGCTGATAAGTTTTCAGCTTGCCTCAAAAACCTCCCCAAAAGTGGTCCTAGCTCTAAGGATATAGGCTGTAGGTATAATATGCTAGGAGAGAGAAGCCGCGTGGAATTATTAGTTAATTTCTGAGTTCGTAGTGTCAAGCATTGATCGCTGCAAAGTTAATTAATTAAATCAGATATATTATAATTTATACAGTTTCGACTCTTGAGCATTACTGATGTAAAGATTACGTTTTATTGATGTTTCTAAATATTCTGGATCTTTAAAGCATAGCAAGCTTGCGCATCATACATTTAATTGATTTTTTAACCTCCTTGGGAGTTCCTTGCAAGGGAGAAGAGATGATAAAAGAAAAATTATAAATCAGGTAGAATATGCTTTGATGCAAAACTTATTATTATATAATATTTATTAATATTATTTATTATTGAAATAAATTTACAGATTCATTATTATCAAATAATACCAACTTTTGATCCTCTGAAAATAAAATAGTGATCCATTTCGCTTTATATGAGAAAAACATAATTCTTAAAAACGTAACATGAAAAAATGAGGACTTTTCGCGAGATTCTACCATTAAATAATTGTACATGTTCTGTTTACCTGTTAAGGGATTATGTTAACCATACACATGTACAACGTAACTTAATCGGTGAACCTTGCATGAATTAATTATATATTGGTATTTTTTTATGTTATAGGTTTAATTTTTTTTAAATAAATTAAAGTAATTTAAAAATACTTAGAAAATTTATAATAGACACTTATATTTTTCTAAGTAACTCATTTTTCAACTTTTATTGCTTAAAACGTTTATAATAAAAATCGAACACGCTTAGAATGCCGTTACTTTTTTGTACAATTTTCATGTGTTTTATTTATCTTTATATCATTTTTGTACAATAAAGTATAATAAATAATAATACTTTGCGATGTTAACATTACTTGCGAAATTATATCTCTAATGCGAGCAAAACCGTCGTTAAACCTAGTATCAAATGTCAAGTGAGACCCACATGAGTGATCATCCGTAAAGTTCAAGGCCGCTTCTCACTTTCCATTCACTTAGCTGCGTTTACTTTTTACTTAATCATCACTTAATGCTTTCAAGTTCAAGTTAACTTTGTAGAGCTTTAGGTCTAAGTCAACTTCTTCTTATATTATATACGTGAAATTTTGTGAGGGTAGATGTATGTTTGTTACTCTTTCACGCAAATACTAGTAAAGGAATTTGGATGAAACTTTATTTTTATATAACTAATACGTCAAAATGACTTATAGGTTTATAATGATTTTGAATTATAAATTGTAGCCTATCTGTAAAACGAATGAGGTTGGTAAAAACTCTGAGCGACGTCGCGTGCAAAATCTAGTATTTCTAGTGATTGAATAGACCACAGGGTCTCAAACAAACTTTTTTCTATAGAGCTAGATATCTCATGTATTTAATAAACTTCTTTAGAAAATACAGTAAGTATTAGTAAGTCTAATTGATCATCACTATCATTTTCTGATTGTGGGGATCGAACCCACATCCTCTCAAGCCTATATCTACTACGTCAACCAAACCATCTCTGTATCATGATCATTACTAATTTACTTATATATTAAAGATGTATAAAAGACTATACAAGACATATTTGTGAAGATGTGCCTACCGTAAACGTCTTTCAGACAACCATATAGGTGTTATGTCTAATAAAGGTAAGTTTAGCTCTTAAGGTAAACGTATACAGGAAGTCAGCAGTGTTGGGGAGAATGGTGATTCTTCATATCTAAGCGAATACGTAAATTTAATTCCGCATACCAAATTCTGTCCCTGAGAAGGAATAGAGACTTTCATTCACTCCTTCGTTCACACTTGTGCCAAATCCGTCGACTACCTCGTTGGTGGTTGCATCTTTTACTTCAGATTGAGGGTTCTCCAGTTCGATTCCCGGGTAGTACCAAAAGAAATGTTACTAAGTTTTTTGACAAAAAGACTGACTGACTCTGGAATTTGATGCTGGAGCACCCCACCCTCGTGAAGCTTTATTAAGGGAAAAAAAAATTACAGGAGTGGCATGGGTTAGGAATACAGGCGCCTAGACCTCCTAATACACCGTAATATGTATTACGCCAATTCTTTGTGGACTGGTTATGGACTATGCGAGCGAAGCCCAATTCTTAAATCTGTTCTTTTCATAGATCATAGAAAAATAATTCTTATTAAAGCCATACTGGACCCCATATTTAAATCTCTTCTTTTCATAGATCATGGAAACATAATTATTACCGAAGCCATACTCGAGGCCCATCCTTAAATCTTCTTTCCATAGATCATAGAAAGATTGTGATACATTGCGTGTTGTAACATTTAAAATAAAACGTGCAACCTACCCAGTTGTCACATTCTCAAAACCAAAGAAAGGTCATAATTTTACTCAACACAGTTATTTCGGGCACGCCCAGAGCATCTATTGCGAACGAATTGAATATTCATTATTCCTCATTTGATGTTTTTCGTCATTCCTTTTGATTATACTAATATAATCGATTTATGCAAATAAAATGATAAAAACAGCTGTCATTTATTTGATATATTCGTGTTGAAAAAATAATGCTTTGGAGTGATACTAAAAAAATTTATATTGTTTTAAGAAAACACACATTTAAAATATTTGAAATGATAATAAAATAGGATCTTCTCCTTAGATATGCATCGTTATTGTATGTCTTATCAGCCCTTTTAAAATTATATACATTATATAATAATTCATCATTTACTTCAAATAAATAAATATTCTGGTATATTTAAAACTAAGTCATTTAGTCCTAAACTAAGCAATGCTAAATACTATGGAAAGTCGATAACTGATAGACATACTTATACATACTAGTTAAATACATAAATATTAAATTATGATTTACTTTGTAATTTTCTAATCGTGTGAATCGAACCCACAATCTTCGGCGCAATAGACAATTGCCACATCCAATGCGCCAATCGGGTCGTCAAATAACATTAATTAATTTATCAAACCCCAAAACAGTGAAAAAGTAAAATACACACACGTTTAAACAATATCATTCATTCACATATAAAACACATTCCAATCAAACTTCGTAACCCAAAACCAAGGAAAAACGCAAAATAGAGCGTGAACTATTGTTATACGACCTCTGGGGTCAAATATTGAGAAAGGTTCGGCCGGTGATTTATTTGAAGTCTTCTAACCGCCACCTTAGGCCAAACTATGTCTTGTGGTTGGGATATTCAATATGGCTACTGCGATAATTATATCGGTTTTTGGCTCATATTAATCAATATTATAAAGAGGAAAACTTTGTTTATTTCTTTGTTTAGTTATAATAGGCTTAAAAACTACTAGACCGATTTTAAAAATTCCTTCACCATTCTAAGCTTCATTGTTCACGAATAACAAAGGCTATATTTTATTATTTAACATTATGGTACGGGAGCGAAGCGGTGCGGATCAGATAATCATATTATAAATAACAATGCTAAAAGAAAATTTAAAACGATTATTTCATCTAAAATAACCGCTGAAGTTGTTTTATATTATCACTTTTTTTCTGACCAATGCTCGGTTCGGAAGGCAGCTTCTGCCGAAAAGAACCACCAAGAAACTCTATGGTTACTTTTTTTTAAAATATATATATACAACTTATACTATAAACTGTCAAACAATAATAGCTATCAGTAGGCCATTTATTTATTTGCCGTTAGCGTTACATTAAAAGAAATAAGAACATGTAACTTATTGTTGGCGAGGAACATACAAGTAACCTATTGTTTGCAGTTACAATAATTTGAGAAATATTTAGCTCTCGTACTTGTAGAGAATTAATTTATTGGGAATTTTACAAAAACTGTGAAAGGACCCCAAATCAGTCGGACTTATATTTAGCTCATTTCTCGAGGCACTTTGAACTGAACACATTCCATTAACACATGCACAATTCGATTACCCCACAATTTACGCAATGAGGGTAATCAATAAAGTATCTTTCGTTCAGTTTTTCTGATAAAGTTGAATAATAATTTAATTCGCTAGCTTTGATCCCTGGGTACGGCACATAAAGCAGTCGATTGGGTGTGATCTCTCACCGGTGGGTCAGGTACGCTCAGCTATAGGAGTTAAGAGGTAATTCAGGGATCAAGTGCCTTTAGAATTATATACATTTCAGTAAATGAAAATGATTCTTGCCAATACTTCCTAAAAGGAATTTTAATTAATTTTAGTATTTTGGTGAATATAGAACGCATTTTTTTTCAATAGTATAAAAACTATACATAAGTTGAAGAATTGCCGAAAGGAAAGTGTTCCAAAGTGTTCTAAACGTCGTTCCAACGTTCCAAATTTAAAATTAAAAATCACATTTTAAACTTAATTCACGACTGTGACAGTAAAAGGGTTTAATATTTTTCGAGCGAATGTATCATTGGTACAGTCCCATCGGCCGCACGGATTTTCACATGTGAGATGTGGATTGATTCATTAGAAATGTGACTATGACATGGTATAAATGTAAAAAAATGACGCTTGCAAATCAAAGTAAGGCGGGGGATGTTTTTTCATAGATAATTCAGTAGGTTCTTTTCATAAATAAATAGAATTGTTTAGCTTGTTTTAACACCTTGTAAATTTTCACATTTTCGTAAATTAAAAGAAAAAAAATAAGAACTAAGTTTTATTTTAATCATACGTTTCTAAAAAACATATTTTTCGATAGGCTCACGAAATGATTCAACGGGCTAATAACAATCATTGAAACAATTATGATTTTATACATTATACTCGTTCATAAATAACCTTTAAAAATAACGAAGCTTGCATTGTTTAGGAGTTAAGGTCGAAGGTAATATTATGTTCACACGTCTGTCTGTGTAACTGCACTTATTTAAATTAAACACACACTAGTTATCTTCTCATTGCCTTGAAATATCTTGCAATGCATCGCAGACAATAATATTAAATTATTATTTTTAAGTTAATATATTTTCGTGTAAATCGGTCGTTATTTTAAATATGGGTCATGAGAAAAGTGTCGTTTATAATTGAAATTTTATCACTTAATTATTTTAATAACAAGTGATATTAATATTGCTATCAATAAATTACTATTAAAAAAATCTGTTGTTGGATATAATTATTACACATAGATTTTACCCTGAAAATATAATTCATAGAGACAATACACGCTCTTACGTAGATAACAATTGTAATATTAAACAGTGAAATACTTTTATATTATTTATACATAATACATAATTTTCTAGTAAAAACATTAACAGTAGAACAGTATGAAACTTACTTAAAAAGCTTGAATTTATAATAATAATAAACAAATTAATTAATTTAGCTCAATTACACAATTAAATAAATAACAGATAAATACTACTATAGATAAATTAACACCCAGACAGTAGAAAATAACACATCATTATATTCATCACATAATAATTTTGTACTCGTGGGGATCGAACCCATACCCTCCGACGCAATGAACCGTAGCCACATCCACTGCCCCAATCGTCAATTCATTTATACATGTAAATATAACATGATCTTCATTAATTAATTATTCAATTAAAACAACCGCTACAATCTAGCAAGTTATAGGTCAAGATGGACAAATGCCTATGTTAATGCTTAGATCCCTCTGAATGAATTATAGCTCCCGGATATATGAGATGTGAGTCTCCAACCTTGACTGAAGCCCTTTTATAATATAAGTCCGACGTAATAGAGAGCAGATGAATGTTTTTCTGTTACATAAGATAGGAAGGTTTTGAATGATTTTCATAAAGATAAAGACTGTAATACAGTTCTCCGAAATGTTGTAGGTGCTATGATAGTTGAAGGAAGTAAGAAAAAGTTTAATAATATAAAAGCTAGACTAAGACTAGTTGATCAGCGCGGTTTCGCTCCCGTAGCATAATGTTAATTAGCCTATAAAATATAAGCTATGTTACTCTAATGTAGCCTGAAGTAGTAAAATAATTTTTAAAATCAATCCAGTAGTTTTTAAGCCTGTAGTAAAAAGTATCCTGCGTACTTTCTCGGGTTACAAACTATATGGTAAAAAAGTCCTACCCAGTCGGTTCAGTGGTTTAGGTGACAGAGAGACATTGTTACTTTCGTATTTATGATATTACTAAGGATTTGTAGCCAAAATTGTTCTGACGTGTTAAATTACTACTCTTAGTTACTTCTTTGTGAATAAACACAAACACATAATAAGGATGGGATTTCTAATACTTCCATTCATCATATTGTCCAATTACAAAGTTATTTAAAAGCCCCATAGCAGGGATGGCAAACCTTTTCATTTTTTCTCACAACGGTTAATGTGGTGAGGTGGATTAATTTTGACTTTGATAGTCTAGTATAGGAAGAAATAAATACTATAAACGCTAGAATAACGTATGATCTAAAGGTAGCTTGGAATCAATCGCACTCGTCATAGAATACCAACTTTTCTTTGCGTATAATGGATTACGTCATAGACGACGTGCCCAAAGTATTGTGTACCATTGGTTAGCCACCCCTGCTCAAATCAAATCAAATCAAAATGTTGTGTGTGCGTGTCCGTGCGTCATAGACGACGTGTCCAAAGTATTGTGTACCATTGGTTGGCTACCCCTGCTCAAATCAAATCAAAGTGTTGTGTGTATTGTGTGCCATTGGTTGACAACCCCTGCCCTACAGAATACATAGGATACTTATCGTAATTCTGCTATTAAGGCTTGGCTAAATCGTTGATTAAATTTATATTTCTACCAATGACTGCATTTATGTTAGTCATTTATCCATTCTAATTTTAATATAATTTAAAGTTTGTTTGTCTTGAAAATGACGCAGATGTATCATATGTTTCATTATGAAGCATAATACTTCATTTTTAACCGACTTTCAAAACAAAAAAGTAGAAGTTTATTTTCAATTTAACAAAATTTTACACCGACTTTGTATAGATTTTGACAAAAATAAAATCAAGTTATTTTCTACTTTTTAAAGCGAGGAAGTCGGTTCTATTTTTCGGAAAAAAATTATGTATATTTTAGAGTTAAAATTTGGGACAGATTTCAGTACGAAATAAGAACGCGTTATATGACTGAGAAAAATATAAATTCTTCTTCTACATATTACTGCTAGATTAGTTGTAAGAGTTTGACGGTCACAAATTTCTAAAGAATTGATACATATTATATAATGTTTATACGGTTGTAACTGAAATATACAAAGCATATTGATCGCATTCAGTAAGGTTAGCAAAAAATATTTCCGAATTTTTTTATCCTGGTCTCGCTTATAAAATTAATTGAGATATTTTAATTACATTCATCTAGCCAAATATTATAAAATAAAATAAATAAAATAAAGAGTTTTTTATTTTTTTTAAAGGGGAAAGATTTGCTTTTTTGTTTATTTGTTTATATTGAAAAGACACCGAAACTACTGAACCGATTTGAAAAAATCTTTTACCATTGGAATTCTATATTATCCTTGATGAACATAGCTTTTAAAACATTATGCTGCGGGAGCGAATCCGCGCGGAACACCTACTACTTCATGACTAAATAATTGAAACTGAAGAGTTTGTTTATTTGAATGCCCTAATCTCAGGAACTACTGATTCGATTTGAAAAAATCTTTTTGTGTTATATAGACCATTAATCGAGAACTACGCTATATAATTACGTGAGCGAAGCCGCGTGAAACGGCTAGTCTAAAATAAATTAATGTCACGTACACAAAGCCACAGATAATATAATAGACAAAGCTAAAGTCGTGTGTCAAGGAGATAAAAAAAGCTGCTGTTATGATGAATAGTAAATGAGAATATTAGTTATGCTATTAATATGCTAATATACGAGAAGAATGCCTAATGGATGTGTGGATAAATGATGTGTTTAATAAACAAATGTATGGGAAACGCATCAAATAATTTTTAAATCAAATACATGCATCAAAGGAAGAAATTACTAATTTTATATGAATACCGGGCATAATTTCGTTTAATTAAAAAAATAAGAACGAAACAATGAAAGAAAAAGCCGCGTCTTTTATTTAAACACCTCAGTGTATTAACTGTTTGTTACATAAGTACGATAAGTCCTCTTAAAAAAGTAATTTGTATAGTAACTACTATTCTTAAAGAAGCAACGTTTTAACCCGTACACTGTATGCTGTGTTTTGGGCATGCTATACTTCCGACCAATTATTTCCTTTTTTCTTCTTCTATTATAGCACAAATCCTTAACTTCTTTCATATCTTGTCTGAATCTCGTATCCTTAAATCCTTATATTCTATTTCTTTGTTTCTTATTTTGATTATGTTGTGTCACGCACTCGCACTCACTCTCTCTTACTCACACAAACACACACACACACACAAACACACCTACATATAAGAATTCTACAAGATATTTTTAAAATAATATGTATATAGTTTATTTTAGTTTTAATAGAAATTTCGAAAGAGCGAAGCACAGCTCTCAGTAAGAGTCCTGTCTCCTGCTATTTTTGAAACCAAGGTTTTGTAATAACCATGTTATTGTAAAATGTAGTAGAAACTTTTTCTTATTTCTTGCCAAAGTATGTGAAACTTTAAGTATTGAATTAAAGACTTTTATACACTATCTCCATTATTTATTGGTAAACTTTATTTAATTAGAACCGGTTTTGAAAATTCATCATTAGGTAGGCCGAATAGTAGTAGTAGAATTTTCGAAACTGGTTGTAATTAAAATAGTGCACAAAAGTCCTTAATTCAAAACTTAAAATCCATTAACACCAAGAAGTCACAATACAATTTATCAAGTATAATATACTGAAATATTATTTCACATACTTTCATCGAAACTATGTGAAGACAAAAATGAAGGTATTAAATAAGCATTAACAATGGTAAAACTGAAAGACGTGAGCAAGGTTACCCACGACACCGAGTCGTGAATCGATATTGGTATTTCTCACCGATTACAAATGTTTTAATGTCTTTATGATATGATCTTTTCATTCGATACTTGGAGATCCATTGAGGTTATGTCTCAATTATTTTTGATGTACTTTGCTATATGATTGTCCCCAGGAAAGAGGAATAGAGGTCGTCAATAAATAAGATGGGAAGACGATTGTAAGCTGGCCACCACTGACGAAGGATAGCTCGTGATAGGCTACAGCAGAATGTGTGGGAGGCCTATGTCAAAAGGCACACTGAACTACTCCACATCATATAATATAAGAATTTTTACATAAACTTTTGTATCAAATCGTAGTTCGGCGTTAAAAGGCTTAAAAATAAACTAAACTGCTATTCGATTGGGAGACTTGCATTATAAGTTAAGATAGTTCGTACGTCAAATTAAAAATGTACATTTTGTTTTGAACGTATGTTTTTGGGTCAAATAATTTTGTCCTATTAACGGGATTATAAAATTATTCCACAATTATTGAAATTATCAAAGATCATTGGTAAATTATTTTGTTTTTTATAACTTAACATAGCTATAACGGATATACAAGGTGTATTTGAGGGCCACCGGAAATTAAATAGGTGCGCCATTTTTTTACTGTTTTTTTTGTTTTCTTAAAGTGCGTTAAGTGATTTTTGTCGTAAGGAAAATTCTTGCGACAAAGTATTAAGGCTATACTAGCTTTTATTTACTCGAGGAATATTCGATTGAGTCCAGAAAAGGATTAAACGGTGGGAAAATATGAAGAAATTGTAAATTAAAAAAAAATACTAAATTAAAACGCGGTTTATTATATACTATTAATTATGGTATACGTATTATTGTAAATAGTTATTAAATTAACTTAAAAATATTGGTTTTTATGTTTCACATATTAAAAAGTACGATAGTGTATAATCAGGTTTAAGGTAATTTCATCAATGTTTTTATCAAAATAATTTTTATTTGTCATAAAATTGTTACTTTTATAGATTTTGTGTCATTATTAAATACGTACAGTTTATGATGAAATGAGAAGAATTTACTTGAAAAGAAAAATGGAAAATTTGAAATATTTAAAACATGACTAATTCTGAATGGGTGTATTCTCGATGTGGGATAATATCCTCTGCTCTGTGTGTCCTTGACTCTGCACATAATGTTGTATTCCACTTTGCACTTAAGTAATAAATAAGTTTATTTTCTTGTAAATTTATTTGTGAGCTGTAGGGTTGAAAGTACTGGAATATAATTGCAGTGGCACTGCAGAGTATAAAATGCTATTCAGTTACTATTTGTTCCGCGCGGATTCTCTTCCAAGGCATAATTTTATATAACTTTGTCACTCGGTAAAGATACATACAAAAACACAAATGTTTCCTTTTTATAATATTAGTATAGTTATAAGAAGTATAAAAAAAAATTATTCAGAGGAATGCTGAATTTAAATTTTTATTTTCTCTATTTTGCCAACTTGGCATTTTGAGTACTAGAGCAAGGGGCATTTGAAAGAAGAAAGAAAGAAAGAAATAAGTTTAATCACAAACACGTCTATACAAAGAGAGAGAAAACAACAAAAAATTACTTAAAACTAATACATTTTTATACACACTGAATACAATACATATTTGAAAAATAATAAAATAATTGTGCATGCCTATTTAGTATCAAATCATTATTTGTGCTTATTTTTATTTTTTATTTTAATGTGTGGTGCATTATTTACAAAGAACACAATAATACAGTGTCTTTGGCTTAATAGAGGCAATAAAAAAGATTATAATTTATTTATTAACATCTAATAGAACATACTCTTATATATACATCCAATGCGATAGAATTTAATCGTTATTGAAAACAATTTTATTTACAGGAATTAATTCAGGTATTCAAATTTCTTGTTAGCTTATAGACTAGATTGTAATTGAAAATCATATTTTTACGTAATCCTGAAGTAAAAAAAATATTTGTTCTATTAAATGCTTCATGCATTGATTCATTCAAGATCTAGAGTTCATGCACGACACTAGTTTAACTTCAATTAATCCACAAACTTAAAAAAACATATCTCATTTAATTTATCAGTACCAAGTGGAACAAACCAAATCGAGAGTGAAGACGGCGCGGAATGTCGATGAATATCTATTACAATAGAACAAGTGGGATGATAGATTCATAATCAGGGTCTTTGTTAGCGTTTACCTCACCGATCTAACACAGATAATAATGTCAAATTCAATGTTTTTGATGTGTTTGTATGAATCCTTAGGTCAGAGGTTATCTAAAGCCCTTTCTACACATCGGCAGACGCATACGCGGATGTCTTCTATCGATGGATGCATCGGCAGACGTAAATTAGCTAGTACTAGAGACATTACCCAGTCTGCACATCCGCGGAGGACGTAGGCAGATAACGTCTGCGTATGCATCGCTGATGTGTAGAGGGGCTTAACAAACATAGAAATTATTTGAGTGATAACAGCAAGACCGAATCATTGTTTACATAATTCATAATATCCTTTTTCAGATTTATTTGGCTACAACTTAATTGATTCGATTCGTACTCTAATAAAAATCAATAGTCTATTTATACGTATTTGGATTGACATGACCCAATTTTGACTAAAATGTCAAAGAATGTTCTATTTCATGATGTGAAGTCACGTCATGTTTCAAGGATATCAAAGCTGTGTTGTAGGTGACATGAATGTCTCTGAAAATGCACTCTCATACATAC
>LQNK01001091.1:5355-27682 GCA_001586405.1 Phoebis sennae | reverse complement strand
GCGCCGGGACTGCCCCGCCTCGCAGCAGCCCGACGCGCGCCTGGAGTCCATCGCCGCCTGGGCGCTGGCCGATGGCCGCGATGCTGGTAGGTTCCGCTTCAACATGGAAATGAGGATTCTTGTCGTACTACGTCCTTGGGACTTGAAGCCTAGACTTTAAATGACTGTTGAATAGGTATCGTGACAACCACGCGAGTAACGCACGCGTCGCCCGCTGGTGTGTATGCTAACGTGGCGGACCGCACCTGGGAGAACGACGCCAACGTCCGCTGGGCCAACCAGGACCCGGCCCAGTGTCCGGACGTCGCGCAACAGTTAGTGCATGAAAATCCAGGAAAACAGTTGAAGGTAATAATTATTCATCAGTCATTGTTGTGTTTGCATGAATTCATATAAGTTTTGATTATTACATATTACATCATTTTTATTCGGCTATGTAATTTGCTTGGATTTTCAACGTTAGGTCATCTTGGGCGGAGGAAGACGTGAATTTTTATCGACTACAATGGTAGATGAGGAAGGGTCGGCAGGTTTGAGACGGGACGGTCGTAACCTAATCGAAGAGTGGCAGCAAGATAAGAACAATCGCAGCGTGAGCTACCGCTACATATGGAACCGGGAGCAACTGCTTGCGGCCCAGGCAGACCCGCCCGAATACCTGCTGGGCCTGTTCGAGAACGGGCACATGCGGTACCACATGGAAGCGGACAACACGACGGAACCGACACTTGCTGAGATGACAGAGACTGCGATTCGCATGCTGAGTCGCAACGAGAAGGGCTTCTTCCTGTTTGTGGAGGGAGGACGCATCGACCAGGCCCACCACGGGAACTGGGCGGAGCTCGCGCTTGACGAGACCATCGAGCTCAGCGAGGCGGTGGCGCGCGCCGCGGACCTGCTGCCGGAGGACGACTCGCTCATCGTCGTCACCGCCGACCACGCTCATGTTATGGCCGTCAACGGGTAAGATTTTAAAAGACCCTTCTAACATTAAAACTAAATTCAAAGTTTACAATAACAAAGTCAGGGCCCAATCTTAAAACCCTCAATCTTAAAACAACAGATAATTATAAAGCGATTAGTACTTATTTTAAGTTTGAATGTAAATATTTGCATTTAGGTCGATTATCCTAACTAAAGTAGATTCGTAAAAACACAGGTACACACACCGCGGCACGGAGATCCTGGGCGTGTCGGACGCGGTGGACAGCGACGGCGTGCCGTACATGACGCTGTCCTACACCAACGGGCCGGGCTACCGCAAACAGGTCCGTGGCCGTCGCGCGGATGTCACCATTGAAAATAACTTCCGTAAGTTCCTTCTTTCTTTAAAATATACCCTAATGTCAGAGCTTCATTTTTACTTCAGGTTGTATCACTTTAAGCAACCGAGAGATAATAATCATACGATAAGCCTTTTGAAATAATCATGCTATATAGCCAACTCTGTGATAGCTGTTTAGCCAATCTCGTTTAATATCAAGAACTGATAGTGGTTTTAAGTAAATATTTTGAGCATCGTTCTGGTAATCGAGACCTGAAATTTTCACTTGTGAGTAATGCTACTCTGTTTAGGCAAAAATATATGAAATGATGTGGTGTACAGGTTCCATGTACTGGCCCCCGCACGTGGAGATTCCACTGCGCTCGGAGACGCACGGCGGCGACGACGTGGCGGTGTTCGCGCGCGGCCCGCACCACGCCATGTTCACGGGCCTGTACGAGCAGAGCCAGCTGCCGCACCTCATGGGCTACGCGGCGTGCCTGGGCCCCGGCCAACACGCTTGCGACCGCGCACGCCACGCTGTCCATCCCGCTTTCCTCCCGCCCCGTCTTGCGCCGGGCGCTATGAATGTCGATGAGGACATCAAATAACAACAGTTTTGTATGACGCGCTTTATTTGAAATGACCCGGGTTCTCGGCATATGTATATGTATGTAAAGATTAATTATGTATTTCTAAATAAAATATTTTTGGAACATGTATGAGATATTTATGTTTATCTGTGTGTGTTATATACCGGCTATCGCGAGACTACCATGCCAGCGTCTTAGACGAGAGTAAAATAATTATTTACACGTTAATATGCATTCGCGTCTCATATAAAGCAGTGCGTCTTTATCAATTATAAAACAAACAAAGAAACAAGGAACAAAAATTATTTATTGTACACCATAAGTCACTATGTGACAATGAAATGTAACAAAAACAATTACAAATTAATTTATTGTTTTCTCCTATAATAAATAAAAAAAATATATAATATATATAAAGTTAACTAACAAGATAACTTTAAACGATAACATCATATTATGATAGATTTCAAATTACTTACACCAAATTCTACATAGAGTACTTTCCGTTGATCAAGAGTCAAGAAATTTGGCAAGAATTAAGGTCTTAAAAAACGTGTAAAAGAAAATATCTGAAACACATCTAAATATAGAACTCTACCTTTCGCCCAAAGCTTCGCTCGCTAGCTTACAAAATTATCCTTTTTCGGAGCCGTCCATTAATCACGTGACGTTTTTTTCGACTTTTTATCCCCCCACTCCTCATATAATAATAATAGCTCCCCTGACTGATTTCGGCCAATCTCAACCGAGACTAGCCAGCTGCGCAGGAGATATTATAGTGCACAAGTGTACGCGCGAACACAGGTGCACTCTCTATTCCTTTACTCTCATAAACCGATAGGACGGCAGACCGACACGACCGGAGAGAGACCAGGCGCAGGACCGACGGCTTAACGTGCTCTCCGAGGCACGGGTGTGGCGTCACGTGACGTCACAAATCCTAAATTGCGATGTCGAAATGTTTTCGCCGCTAAGCATATATACCACTTCCAAACATCAATCCTCGAGGCCTAACGGCCGGCCAGTCCTGTGGTTCGGACTGGTCGAGGATCCTCCCTTTTCGTTGGAGGAATCATACCATCCTCCACACGGGGGTGTTGCAACACCGCCAACTTCCAGACTCAGGGCTGTTATTTTGTCAGAAAAATCCCAATAACATTTTTTTTGGCCCCACCTGGAATTCGAACCCGAGACCCTTTGATCTGTAGTCAAAGATGCAACCACTAGACCAACGAGGCAGTCAACTCTTTTTTTCACTTCTCATATGAAGGTCCTATATCACGTCTATTATTTAGTTCTTACCTACAAAATTGTGTAACGACTTTGTTTTGTTATCCAACATCCAAAAGTTAGACTTTAAAATATATCAGTAGAATATTGCTTCAGATACTAGTTCCTATTAAGATATTAGTTCTCTCGCGCTCAAACTCATGGTTGAATAATTTTTGTATTTAGGGGATGTTTGGTCATTGCAGTTTATCTGACCGATTAAATATCAGATTGTAATAGTTATCTCAATAACATATTAAAAAATCGGACATTTAAAAATAAATTAGGTTCCTTTAATTTTCTTAGAGCTTTAAAGCGTCTTATAAAAGTTTTGGCTTATAGAAAGCGTCTAATTTTAGTTATATGATTTCAGAGTAATGTTCTACAAAACACGTATAAAAATCAGATATAATAATTTAAGTTAAGTAACTCTGATTTTTATTTACATTTTTCACCTTGTACCTGCGCTAGTGTCACTGGACCAGCTTCACTAACACTCAGGTATTAAAAGTATACAAAATACTACTGAGAAGTGAAAGTTATATACTTTAGAAAATAACTTGTGTCTTACGGCTCTTGGATCTTACTCTATGAGTTGAGTAAACGCAAAGAGCGCCACAAAACTAATCAGAGACATTACTTGGGTGGCGGTGAGTCACTTGGCGATTAAATTAGATTTTATTGTTTTCGAATTATTAGGCTTGTCATTTGGAACGCATTGAGTAAAGTCTTACTTCGCGTAGTGTTGCTTCTTTCTTTATACAGAGTGAGTAGAGACAGACAGCGGGGAGTGACTTTGTAGTGGTGAAGGTACTATTTTGTACTGTGTATTTAATACAATTTCCATTTTCGTTTAATATCGATTTTTATCCATCTTTACTAAAAATTATTCCATTTTTTTAAATTAATTTTTACTTAAAATAATATTAAATGCATTACTTTATTTAGCCGACAACTTCTAGCAAAGAAAACTTAATCCTCAACTGAATGTTATCAATTTAGATTATTATCATTATAATTTACCCTTGATCATTGATCATTTGCATAATCTATTAAAATATGCTCTTATAAAAATCATTTACCTATTAAACATTTTGAATCACACTTGTACTATGTGTACCGTTTATTTTTTACTATTACTTCAGTCTAAACATAACTTCAAGAGAGTTAACTGTCCATGCTACGTACTACCGGTTGATGCTGTAAAGAGACAATGAGTGTTTATTTATTTATTTATTTATTTAAGGTTCACCAACATTCGTTTACATAGTATACATGTGTATGATTAACATTATTCCATATAAATAGTTACAATGCAACGAACACTTATAGGTAAACACAACATGCATAGATAAGTTAACTAACAAAACAAAATGATTAATTAATATCTGTGGCCAGACATTACAATTTTAGTTTTTACAACTTAGTATTAATAATGTATAGAAAATAAAGAAGTGAAACAAGTGAAAAACTTATTTTACATTTAAAAATTAAAAACACTAAAATTGTCTTAGAGCTTTGCGGAGCACATTTGGCGAGTCAACATAAATATCAAAAAGGTTATTGTACTCGTTAATCGAGTGTTAATGCTTTTCTATCAGTTTTAAATTAAGATAAGGTAATGACAAATATAAAAACGTTGCCGATCGATTACCATGTCACACTAAAGTGAACAGCAGCATGTTCTCTACTCGGGCGTGTGCGGCGCTGGTGCTCGCGAGTCTCTTGTGGACGGCCACGGTCGGCGCCGACCGCTACCACCCCGAGCACCCCACCAGCCGCGCCGGCGCGCGCGTCTTCGCCACGAACGCGGCCGAGCGCACGGCACAGTATTGGATCGATGAGGCGCAAGAAGGCATCGAGGCGCGTCTGCGCTACACCAAGGGGGAGGGCAAGGCGCGCAACGTCGTCATGTTCCTCGGCGACGGCATGTCGGTGCCCACGCTCGCCGCCGCCAGGACGCTGCTAGGACAACGCAACGGAAAATCTGGAGAAGAAGCTAAGCTTTCCTTCGAAAAGTTTCCCACTGCCGGCCTTAGTAAGGTGAGATGCGAAAGTTAGGTATATATTAGGAGTGATATAGTTTGATATTTAAATACTTAACCGTTTGAAGTCCACTGTCAATGAATTTTTTTTTCATATTGTAATTCATGATATTAACAAATGATATTACATTAAAAATACGATTCAGACATACTGCGTGGACCAACAAATAGCGGACTCGGCATGTTCAGCGTCCGCGTACCTGTGCGGCGTGAAGGCGAACGAGGGCACGATTGGCCTGACGGCCAGCGTGGCGCGCCGGGACTGTGCCGCATCCCAGCAGACCGACGCTCGCCTTGAGTCCATCGCGGCATGGGCACTCGCTGACGGCCGCGATGCTGGTAAGTTCCGATTCTGAGAAATGAGGATTCTCTTCTTACCACGTCCTCGGTTTTTGAAACCTAGACTTAAACCTGTTTTTGAATCGGGAATGTTTAACAGGCATCGTGACCACCACGCGAGTAACGCACGCATCACCCGCCGGCGCGTACGCTAAGGTGGCAGACCGCAACTGGGAGAGCGACGCGGACGTCCGCAGCGCCAACCAGGACCCGGCGCAGTGCCCCGACATCGCGCAACAATTGGTACATGAAAATCCAGGAAAACAGTTTAAGGTATTAATTGTTTTACTTTAATCTCTTTTGCATTTCCATAAATTCTTATTTATTGTAATGTAACTTGTTTGGTTTTTCAACATTAGGTCATCTTGGGCGGAGGAAGACGTGAATTCTTATCGACGAACATGGTAGATGAAGAAGGCTCCGCAGGTTTGAGACAGGACGGTCGTAACCTCATCGAGGAGTGGCAGCAAGATAAGGGCAACCGCAGCGCAACCTACCGCTACGTGTGGAACCGTGAACAACTGCTCGCGGCCCAGGCGGACCCGCCCGAATATTTGCTGGGTCTGTTTGAGAACACGCACATGCTGTACAACATGGAAGCGGACAACACGACGGAACCATCTCTCGCTGAGATGACAGAGACTGCGATTCGCATGCTTAGTCGTAACGAGAAAGGCTTCTTCCTGTTTGTGGAGGGCGGACGCATCGACCACGGCCACCACGCCAACTGGGCGGAGCTCGCGCTTGACGAGACCATCGAGCTCAGCGAGGCGGTGGCGCGCGCCGCGGACCTGCTGTCGGAGGACGACTCGCTCATCGTAGTCACCGCCGACCACGCTCACGTTATGGCCTTCAACGGGTATGATTTTAAATGGCTCCTCTAAAATTATACGTAAATTAAAAACTTACAGTTATCAAACTCGAGGATAACACGCGATTTTATTGAATAATACGTAACAAGAAGATAATGAGAGGGAAGGATTTGCCTTATCTCAACCTTAACACAACAGATTATTATAAAGAGATTAGTATCTATTTTTAAATAAATATTTGCATGTAGATCGATTAACGCAGGTAAAAAAAAACATGTCAGAATACGTTAAAAAAAAGGAAGACTATGCGAATGTAGCTTGACAAAAGTCTCTTCGCGTGTATCAGGTACACCTACCGCGGCACGGAGATCCTGGGCGTGTCGGCCTCGTCGGACAGCGACGGCGTGCCGTACATGACGCTGTCCTACACCAACGGGCCGGGCCACCGCAACCAGGTTAACGGCAGCCGCGTCGACGTCACCACTGAGGCTGACTTCCGTAAGTTGCTTCATTTGATGATATCATTATAATATAAGAGCTCCTCAAAACTATTTTAGGTATGTTTAGTTAAGGTAATATATTATATCGCTTCAAACAGATAGGTTGTTTCAATTTGCTTTCTGAAATAATCAGCCCATATACTTAACCTCTGTATTAAATGTTTAGTCAGTTTCGTTTAGTAAGCACTTATTGCAGTTTTACGCAATGATTCTAAGTATCATTCTGGTAAGGCAAAGCAATGAATGTGGTGTACAGGTTCCATGTACTGGCGCTCGCACGTGGAGGTGCCGCTGAGCTCGGAGACGCACGGCGGCGACGACGTGGCGGTGTTCGCGCGCGGCCCGCACCACGCCATGTTCACGGGCCTGTACGAGCAAAGCCAGCTGCCGCACCTCATGGGCTACGCGGCGTGCCTGGGCCCCGGCCACCACGCCTGCAGCGCCGCCGCGCACGCCACGCTGTCCATCCTGCTTTTCGTTCTCCCCATCTTGCGCTGGGCGCTGTAAATGTCGACGTAAACGTCAAGATTACTACTGTGTAGTATGGTGGTGTATGACACGCGTAAAATCGTATCTGTGATGACCCCGGTTCCCGGGGATATATGTCTGTCATTCGTACACAAAACTATATTGTTAAGATTTAGTTTTAAGGAATAACTATATAAAATAATAAAATATTTATGGAACATAACACACACACATATATAAAACATACAGGGTCCTTCATTAGGGGTTTCCTATTTTTAATTTAAACAAAACAAAATTTGTGTGAGATATCATCGATTTTTTCCATATTTTGAAAGATATATTGACCCCACCTTGTGTGTTATAAGTATTATAATAAATTTGAATAATAAAGTTTTCACACACACACATCTTCGTATTGTTTCCCTTAACCTGTTACAATATTCAAATAATGTAGGTATAATTTAAATACCTATCAACTAGGTAACTACTTTGAACGGGTATAATTAATTGTTAGTGATTATAATCTGATAAAAATTATCAAACCAATATTGAAGGAAAACATGAGTATCAGAAATTAGGTCCAAAATATTACACTTTTTATCAGGCATTTGCAATTATCACGTTAATCACATGAAGTACACTATACACATACCATCATTTTGAATTGTTAACAATTATAAAGATTAAATAAGTTCCCGTGTACTCATAAAAGTAATCTACCATCAATTAAACTTTTTAACAAAAATGTAACCGCCTTCCTTAGATTCATTTAGTTCCTTAGCCTCACGTAATAGTATGAAACGGGTTTATTATCTTCTTATATGTCGAAGATGATTTTAAGACATAATATAAAAACAAGAAAGAAACCTAAAACATCAATTCATACTTTTATGCAAGTCTACGAAACTAACTGAATCTAATGCCGCATTTACTTTAGTCAATTGGAGCTCTATGCGGGGTGCGGGAGATTTCTGTTATGCGTGCCATACAGCCCGCATTGCGATTATCGTTTTATCTGGTCGATATCTGTATGCGTTACGAGTCTAATCATAACGCATACAGTCCGCATGGAGGAGCAATTTTTTCTGGTCGTTTTATGGACTGCCTTTTAGCACATATTATTTGACTAACCTAAACTAAAGAAGACACCAATAACTATGAACCCATTTCCATATTACAAAAATTAGGAAAGGTTTTTGATAAAACTCATTTTGAATCAATTAATTAGTCACTTTGCAGTTAAAGACTTGCTCCTAAACAGTTCGGCTTTACAGAGACGTTCAAGTGTAGATATGCAGGTATAGCGTTACTTATATATTATAAAACATACAAGGCGTGGAAAACATCAAAAAATACTATGGGTATCTTTTGCGATTTATCCACAGCATTTGACTGCAGGAACATTCGACTTTATTACGCAAACTTAGTCATTACGGTATTAAAGGTAAAGATTATAATCTCATAGATTCGTATTTACAGAACAGACTGTTCTGATAAATTCGGTAGGGATTGTCGTACCACAAGATTCAATCTTAGGTCCATTTCTATTTTTAATATATAAAAATGATTTACCTTTTTATGTTAGGGATATGTGTGAAATAGTTCTATTTGCAGATGACACTTCATTTATCTATACATACATATAATAAAACAGTAACCGAACCATTTCTGTACATTGAATATTTTTCAAAAAGAGTAATTGGTTTGCAATATGTATGTTCTATAGATACCAAAACCATGGTTAGAAGTTTTTTTTTCTGTTTGTCTGTTTATCTGTTTGTATGTGCGTCAATCACGTAATAACCACTGGGCAGATTTTTATAAAATTTCACATGCTGATATACCAATATTAGGTGCAACTTATAGGCACATTTTATTTGAAAAAAATATTTTTGGGTTGGATCTCCATACATGTAAACGGAGGGTAAAAAAATAAATTTACGAATACATTATAAAATGAGGTGTCATTAGATAGGCCTTTAAAAATGAAATGGAGGTTTCTAAATGCGTTTTTTGCTAAAATAAATATTTTTTGAGATATATGCTTCGTGAAAATGTCATACCACGTGACAATGTGAGATTTTCTTGAGTTGCGGACATGCCTTTTTAATAATCTTAACGTATAGATTAAGTCGTTAAACACTCAATGAATCCTCAATAATCTTCAAAAAATAACTAACTCTCTGCCCGCGGGTTCGGTAGCGTAGGCTTCAATTTTCTGTATTTTGAAGAGGCGCGCGCTCTGTGAGATTTTGGTCAAACCTATTTCATAGAAAATTATAAAAAAAAAACTATAGCATATATCACTGGTTCTGCGATCGTCTGCGATTTATTTAAAACTTTGGTTGTGCTCGTATAAAAATACAGAAATTAGTAGCCCACGCGTGCGAAGCCGCGGGCGGAAAGCTAGTATTCAATATTTATAGACACGACAGTGATATAGACGACGTAAATAGGGCTCTTTTACACATATCGAATTGGTTTACAGCTAATAATTTATTATTAAATACAAATAAAACTAAGTGTATATAGTTGGTTATTCCCAATGTAAAGAAAATAAAGCGAAATATTTATTTAGACGGTAAAGTTCTTCAACCCACGGAATCCACAGTATTTTTTCGAAGTATTATATATAGTAGTATTTCAAGTTATTCATTGTATTTAAACGTTTTTAAAAGAGCAACTAGTTACTCAAGCTTCTAGCCGAAAGCAGTTTTAATTTTTATCCTCCTATACTAGGTACTTATTTATATTTCATTTGAATATTAAAACAACGCATAATCCACCTTATAGCCAAGATAATTGAAACCTTATCAATTATTTATATACTATAATTTTTTTATTAAATATTTTTTGTAAAAATGGAAACGTCGTCATAATTATAACGATATACCTTATCGTAAAATTATACGATACCTACTTGTGTACTTTAGACTAATGTTTATTATTATTTATTATTTCTACATCAAAGATATTAAATCTAGCGAAGGACATAAAAATGGAAGCAATTTCTTAAATAGTCATTGACTATAATAATAAAAATTATATGAGATAAACATAAATTGTTTAATGAACACGACGTTCACACGAAACGGTAATGTGTTTTATGTGATCTAAAACCTAAAGTACCCATTGTTATGATTTAATCTCGAGTACTATCTTAATTTAATTCCGTTTATCGCGAAGATAAAGAGCTCGATTAGTATCGGAGGTGCTACATAACATCTGAAAGTAACAACTCCAGAAGCTAAGGCCCGTATTAATAAACCGATCTCAGACTTGAGTATGCTCTTGAGATGACATTTGTGACGTTACACTGAATAGAACAGCATACAGTGCAACGTCACAAATGTCATCTCAAGAGCATACTCAAGTCTGAGATCGGTTTATTAATACGGGCCTAAGTATGTGTCACATGCACTTTGCACTTGAAATATTGATATTGTACAGAAGAAAGTGTTGGTTGTTTGAATGTTTGCATTGGGTAGTATTGATATAATAGACAACAAATGCAAGCGGATTAATGGTAGAATATGAAGTCCTTAAAAAATTAACAAGTTTGTACGGCTCAAAAAAAAAAGCCTGAAACACCCAGTATAATATGTATGAGAGAATTTGAATTACGTACTATATTGTAGACACTAGACACGTTATTCATTCAGACTAGCTAGTTTTAACAAAGCATTTGACTTGACACACTGTTACATAATTTTCATCTGGAATGCGCTTGAAATACGTACCAATAAGGTACAAAGAATTTTTAAAAATGTATAAACGAAGTGTTCTAAACAAGTAAAGATAAAAGGAATAGGTGAAGAATTCCAAATTAAAAGAGGTGTGCGTCACGGAGACACAATTTCACCAGTTATTTTCGACTGTTTTGGGAATGATCACAGGAATCCTGGAACGGAGAGGGCTTAAAATTATGAACCTTGTTCGTCCATTCTAATTAGGGGTACTTATTAATTGAAAAAAATAAACATCCTGTATTATGAAATAATTTTTATTTTTTTTTGGATAATCAACGCTTTCGATTCCTAGCTCGGTAAATTATTTTTTTAACAATCCAATGATGCAGTTTTTTTTTCATTAAAATCGGCCTCGAGACTCTTTTGTACATTTTTTGATATTCATACATTTATCTCATATTTCACCCGTGTGTTTATGAAAACAGTTAAGGATTTCGGTCTGAAGTCCAGTTCAAAAATTTATTCTGTATCACTACATAATATAAATCAAAGTAGCTTTCTCTGTCCTTATATCCCTTTGTATGCTTTAAATAATTTTAATAGATAGAGTGATTCAAAAAGAAGGTTTATATGTATGACTAGCCTTCTGCCCGCGTGGACTACAAAATTGTGTACTTTGTGGATTTTCAAAGTAGAAGTGATATGACAATTTTTACGATTTAGTAACGTACGTTTGTAAATATATCACGTCAATCCCTTTAATAAACTTCTTTTTTATTTAAAAAGAACTATCCCATAATTACGATCTGATAACTGTTATTTTTTAAGTCCTAAATTAAATATAACAAAAGTGTCACTGATCATGTTTCTATAATAATTCTATTATTTTTTTTGCAAAATACTTACATTTCTGATATCTTTCGTATTCCCCTAGAATGAAAGAGACTTGTATGTTTGCACGCATTTAACGTATAGGTATTTGCTTATGGACGCAAATAATAACTTTTGCATGTTGGTTAGTCTTTGTTGTGATTCGTCGCCATGATCGTAATCTACTTTGGATATCAAAAGAAGGCACCATTTATCACTAAAAAGTGCTGTGCTAAAAAAACACCTAAAAAGGTTCAACTCAATGTACCTACGCGCATTGATGATGTATGATCACTTTAAACACTCATATCTTTTTTATTTGTTAACCGATTTTAATAAAACAAACACTAAAACTTCCGGGGGACTTGCCGTAATACATACTCGAAAACCGCATTTAAATCGGTTAAGCCGTTTCGGAGTTCAGTGCGTACAAACGCCCGACAAACAGACAAAAATTCTAAAAATCATTGTTTTGAGTTTAGAATCATAAACGAAACACGAAACACTAATTTTTCTTGAAAATATTAAATGTACAGACACGGCAAGTCTACGATTTTATTATATGTATAGATAACATCCACTAAATAGTGGAGAAATAATGTTATTTTTTAAGGGTTCTAAGGTGATGTTAATTTTTTTTTTTCCGCTTACATTGCAAACAATGGTTGAACCCTACGAGATTTATCAAGATACAAACAACAGAACATTGTGATGTTTTTGAGCGCACGAAGAGGTAGATCCTGGATGATTATCAAAAAATCTTGTCATCGAGTCAAGTTAAAAGGAATTAAACAATACTTCATTGCCTATCGACTGCGATCTTGAGGTAATAAATCCTGATAATCATACACAGCATGAGTCATAGCTGATTGCAATAGCACACTTTCGTGTCGCTTTCTTGTAATACATGAGATATAAAATAATAGAAACATCAAGTAAAGTTTCACAATAACTATTTAATCAAGATTCTTCTATACACGTAACAGGACGCTCAATGATGCTTGTCCTCCTTGTCGGGCTTCCCGAACTCCTTCTCCCAGAGCGCGACGAAGTCCTGCTTGCGCTGCTCGCGGCGGCGGAAGTACTCGGGGTACTGCGCCTTCTCCAGCGGGTGCCAGTAGTCCAGCACCCAGTCGGGCGGCGTCACCACGCGCTCGTGCGCCACGCCGCCCACGCTCATCGGGACTGCAAGCAACGTCACCAATACTCTTACATCACAACAAAGCTTCGAACTAATAAAAGTCTGCCCTTCATTTATTGAATTACTTGTTGGCGTCAGACAGACCGGTCGCCCAATGCACTTCATTCGATTTATTCTTTGGCATAAGCTGTTAGTGAAGATATTTAATTCATAGAGTTATTATATATATTTTGAATTTTCTTCCAACTTTATTTTTAATGCATAATATATCCATTAACATGGCCTGTGATATAACAAAAGTTTAGATAACAGGACCACTGAGATATTTCATTTCCTAAGTTTGGTATAATTTTCTATGGAAATAGGGTTGACCAAAATCTGACCTCAACAGATGAACAATTGAACAATTGAATTTAATTAAAAAGCCTTACACTTCTTTGGAATTGGATGTATGATGG
This sequence comes from Phoebis sennae, assembly GCA_001586405.1. NCBI lineage: Eukaryota > Metazoa > Arthropoda > Insecta > Lepidoptera > Pieridae > Phoebis > Phoebis sennae. Next base: position 14,234 of record LQNK01001091.1, on the reverse strand, counting down.
CGAAGAGAGCATCCTCCTCCTCCTTCAGGCGCCGGCTGAACTCACGAGGGTCCTGCAGTGCCGCAATCTTGTCGAACCTGTCACGGCACAGCACGGCGTGGTAGCGGTACACATGTCTGCAATTATTGTTATATGAGGATGCAATATAATACAATAATTATACTCTTACATGTTCTCATTAAAAACTACTTCATTTGTTATGTATACACAAAATTTAAGTACTAACAAAATAAATATTAAGGTGTCCTCATTATCATATTTGTTTTTTAAGTACTAATAAACTAACAAATTTTAATATAAACTAAAATAACTTAAAGCATTGTTTCTCAACCAACCATTTTTATACAGCAAGTAACAACCAACGGAGGAGCCAAGAAGTTAATCAAAGTCCTCAAACCTCCTCACTCCAGTGACCCCATTTAATTAAGACATTGTGTCTTATTTAATAGTCAAATATTACATTAATTGTAAAAAATCTGCACGAACTAATGTTCATGATTTATCACTGTATTGAAATAAAGTGATAAATCATGAACATTAAGTTATAAAATAAGTTTTGAACAAACAGATCTTTTGTAACGCTAAGTAGTTTGTATTTATTATCTTTCAACTGACTACAATCCTTCAAAAGAACGAACTCTACCCCTCGTTGAGAAACAATGGCAAAAAAGTAACCTTAGAAAGATACTGACTACAGAGAAATACATCTTCAGAACTATGAATTTTACAAACGTACATCAGAAGAATAAATTATTTTGTTATGACAACAACAGCGGTGAGGTTATCTCGACCTACAAAATTATTGATACGATTACCTTTAAACAGTAAAACGAAATAATTTATAAATGAAAAATATCTCGCATTTGTTCAAAATAGGAAGCTTTTCATTATTTTCGTTAGTAACAACTGTAAAATAATAAAAAATAGGATGTAAAATTACGTAATTGATTCGAGAGCAAAACAAAACTTAATCTATAACTAATTTTTGATTCTTACCGTCTATCATAGTACGATTCTAAATTACGAAGAGTTCTCTTATAAAGGCTACATAGCTTTTGTGTCTGTGTTTTAATTCCTAGAGGTACAGCCGACATTTTTATAAATTAAACATTAAAATATTTCCTTTTGGACATGAATTTCGTGAATGACAAGTACCTATACTATCAATGTCAAATGTCAAAGATTTTTGACAGTCAACATGGTATAGATAGAAAAAAATTTAGAACCCACAGAGTACATTGGTCACTACAATATACAAATAAATTCTGTAGTCACTTTTAAAAAATTGGAATATAATTTAGTGAATGATATAATGATATATTAAAATGTATATGTTATACGCATATGACACGCCAACAGGTAAACAGACAAAATGGCCTGCATGTCGTGAAAATATGTGACAGGCCATTTTGTCTGTTTATCTGTTTGTATGGACTACGTATTTATTAGAGGCGCTAATGAGGATGTTAACGTCTTATTCTCTTCTCTTCGTCATCTTATTATTATAGTTAAGATTATAAAAAGGTTTGTCCGCAACTCAACCCAAATCTCATCCTGTCCCGCGGTATAATTATTACGATTTTAATGGCGTATATCTCGTAAAATAAATAATTTTAGCAAAAAGCCTATTCAGAAACCTATATTTTTTTTGAATACCTATTCAATGACACCTAATTAAATTATATATTCGTGAATTTATTTTTTACCCTCCGTTTACATTTATGGAGAGCCACCCTTAAAAATATTTATTTCAAATAAAATGGTAATTATAAGTTGAACCTAATATTTATCTATCAGCATATAAAACTTTATCAAAATCTGTTCAGTGTTTTTACGTGATTGACGCCAAAAATAAAAAATAATAAAATAAAAATAGTTTATTTGGAACAGGTTAATTATTAACAATGGTACAATCAGATTCAGTTAACAGGCATAGTACTATATCTATAGTAGAAAATTCAAAAAACAACCACAAACCATACTTGTATTCGGGTTTACAGAATTATTATTATACTATTTAAAGAAACATATAATAACAGCGCTTTAGGTTTAGGTTATAGATTTACAGGTTATTATCTTAGCTTAGCATAGATCCAGACAGACAGACAAACAGAAAAAAAATCTAAACATAGTTTTGGGATCTATAAAACAAACATATTGCATAGCAGTTACTCTTTTTAAAAATATTCAATGTACAGAAATGGTCTAGTTATTGTTTTATGATTATGTCTACATATATAGGTTGTTTCTATTAAGTAGTTAAGCACTTGGTACCAATATCAAATTCTCTAATCTAATGTTGAAACAATAATCATGGCGGGTAGTTATAGCAACCACACAATAAAACATGACATTGTGATGGATTATATTTATCTTCTTAATGATCACATTCGGTATTTTTTCATCATTTGACATCAGATTACTGCGCACCGAACATTTTCATTAAAATTATGAATGGGTAATGTTTTCAGTTCTAATTCATGCGGATTGCTTAATATTTGTTCCGCCTTTGTACTTCTATGGCTTTTTATTGAAGGCAACGTTTGTCAGCGGAGGAGTGCAGGGTGCGCGGGGCTCTGGCGACGGTGTTCCGCATCGGGCGCGCGCTCGGCGTGACGCCGGTGCGCCTGACGCCGGCGCCGGGCGGCTACCGCGCCACCTACTGCAGAGCCATTGATGTCTTGAGCCGCGTGGTTTCGGCCGTGTTGAGTAAGATAAGAAACCGCAATCAATGCGCAAGATTTTAATATATGCTTACAATAAAAAGCTGAATACGAAACTCTACGTATGCATCTGAAAAGAAGAAAAATCATTTCCTTCTTTTCAGATGCAAATCTTATTTATTTTTTTTGCAAAATTTGTATTAGCACCCGCGTCCATCTGGCTCTAGCATGTCTTGTCTAGTTGCAATTATAAAACGATTATAGGCTACATACCGGCCTATCGTTCTCGAATTAAATATCGTATATATAACAATTCAATTTACGAGTACATAAGATATTTCATATCTAGTGCATTTTTTGAGGATATTGAAAACACGTATTTTCACACTTACGTACACTGAATTTTTTATTGAACATGATCTCTCAACGTTACTGGTCCTGAGCGCGGGCATCAATTACCGCTCGGATAAGATTTTAATTATGAATATTTTGTTCAAATACACTTAAATTTGTACACCAAACAGCCACACGAAATTCGCAAGATTCTAGAGTTACCCTCCGAAAAGGCCTTATTGAACTTAATTGTTTTTTGTAAGTGTTCTGAGTGTCCTGTAAATTTGTATGTATTAGATATGAAAGATCCTATAGTTACAGTGAAGTCACGCTATGTTTAAAGTAATAATCGCGCTGGTCAACGACTTGCTGAACGTCGTGGCCAAGAGCGCGGGCGCCTGGGCGGTAGAGCTGGACTGGTCGCACCTGCCGCAGTCCTGCACGGCGCTGCTGGAGATAGCGACGGTCTGGCTCGGCTCCAGCGCCTTTGTCCACAGCATGTTCGGATACCTGACCGCTCTGTATGAGGTAGTCCGCAAGCCAGGTAGCGATCACCTGGCATCACTTAAAACTTTGTAAAATAATGGATAAGTACACTACTTACTTTTATATAACGAACCTTATAAAATTACGAAAGAAATGTTAGCTAAACTACTGACCTAAATATTAAGAATTATAATTGATTTTAATTCGAAAATTAAAGGTTTAATTGCGGCTATTATTCATATATTTTTATTCCTGTATCTATGGAAAATCTGTTGAAGAAATGAAAGCTGGCAGTCATGAGCTCATACAGAAACAAAATATAATTATTTTAAGATGATCAAGGGCAAACAATAATTCAGTAAAGATATCTGTATTTTTATATTCTTTTGCAGATAAATAACAAAATAAATACATCTGTAGAGAGAAAGCGATCACTCCTCACGATACTGACTATGTCTGTGTATTGTTGTCTACAAGTGTTTGACATCTATAATAAACTCGCGATGGATCGTGGTGAGTGTTCTTGTGATTTTTTTTCAGACAACGAGAGAGAGCTAGGAAATTTTATTCTACACCAGCTGTGACCTGCGGTTTCACCCGCGTATATTTCCTGTTTCCGTGGGATTTCCCGGATAACAACGATCCTATTCGAGGAGACATGTTGTCACAGTGCGTTTTTTTAAAACTTTGGCATCGAATTTTCACACACATTTAAAAAAAGTAATAAACCTTTATTACATACCTACGCCTATGGAACTATTTAGAAACTAAGGAAGGAAGAAAGGCGGCCATTCCACCATGTCACCAGACCACCACGCAACCAAACCGCCATATCACCGAACCACCGCATTGCCACAATGCTACCAGGTGACCATACCGCTAGGTCACCACCCCACTATATCGCCATGCTATTACATTTCCCCGTAATTTCAAAACGGGAGTCAGTTTAAAAAGTCATGTATGAAATCTCCACCTTATTTATAACCTACACAGCGATACCCCACATGATGGCCTCAGGCGACAATTGTTTTCATCCCTTTTCCAATGTTCCCCTAAACAAAAGGCAATCAGCACCAAAACTGAAATTGGACCAGCACGCAACAATTCTTCATGCAGCAGTCCAGCATGGATGAAAATCGGTAGAAACCAGGGATTATCGATGTATGTACATTAAATAAAAACGCCAATACTCCTCGAATTGATAACATCAATGGTTTTATGAGGAGTCGGTTAAAATTGTATACGTATGAAATCACCACAGCATGGGATGACATAAAAATAAAAGTAGATATAATAAACGATTTATAATGTGTTGTGTAGTAAATAGTAATACTATGAAAAATTATTAAATACTAGCTTCTTGTCAATGAGACGCTCAACAAATTATTGTTTGAAAATTCTGAAAAATCAGCTCGCTGATAATAATAAATGAACAACCGTGTTTCAGGGAACTTGTACTAACAAGTCCGAATACCAATAATGCATACTTTTCCACTTCTAAAAAGAAACTACGTTAAATTTTGGCACAATATCTAATAGCAAGAGTCTTACCCGTAGGCTACATGACATATTTGAACTGTTTTGGATTCCTCAAGTACACAAGACTGCAGGTGATGACCATCCAGTTGACGTTGCTTTATTTTGAGATACATAAAGCATTAGAAGTGGTAGCTCAGGAACTGCAGGAGATAATCAGTCCAGGTAATTAGGAGCTTAATTCAACGCTTTATCTACATATTTGGCAAATAGCAATTGATATTTGTACGCCCGCGTCTGTATTTGATTAAGAAACCGAGCGATATTAAAAATAAATTACTTTTCTAGAGAGTGAGGCGCAGGAAGAAGCCAAGCGCCATCTTAGGAAATTAAACAAGCACCTCATAAAAACGTGTGACGTCATCACACAGATCAACAACGACACCGGTCTTTTCTGCCTATTGGTCTTTCTATATAATACATTCTCTTTGATAGATACGAGCAGTTATATTGCTGTACATTTTTTTGCAAGAGGTACATTTTTTGCATCATATTTATTATTGTTATTGAGATTTGAGTCTTTAAAAAGTTCTCGCCTATTTAAATTTGATAATTGTGATGTTTCATCAGGTTATAAGAACGCCGATTGGTGCTATGTAGCGGGCAATTGCGGCTGGTTGGTGTTTGAAACCGTCAGGTCTGTCATGTACTTCGAGTCATTCCAACAAATCAACAACGAGGTAAATGAGATTGGAATTCCCGTTACGTTAATACTCTTCGTTGTCCACAAATTGTCAAGATTTTTCTATATTAGGGAATTAATTACTGAAACGTTTGTGCAACGTGTCGTTTATCTAATCTTATTGAAATTTTTATTTACTTTAAGAAAATAGTGATTAATTTCGAAGATAAACAACATTTAAAATAAGTCACGATTAAATAGTTAAGTTTTAATATAAATTTATCTATATCTAAGTGCATCAAATGATGAATGATGATGATGATAAATGGAGACCTTACGATTAATATAAACGTTACAACGCCAGGTCCAGCTCAGAGCGAGCTACTAGTAACTTTCCTCTAATTGTATTAATCCCAAGCTAACTACTGTTTCATGAATCCCAGAAGACGAAGATAAAATGTATAGTGGGGCAAATGTTATACGGCTGGACGCAGTGCGGGGAGCCGCTGTGCGAGGAGCTGGAGCTGGTCGTGAGCCAGCTGTTCGACAACAACATCGCCGTCACGCCCTTGGGCGTCCTGCAGTACTCCCGGGCACTGGTTTTAACCGTAAGTTTTACAAGTTACTGTAGAATTAATTATGTATTACTTATACAACGTGTCCCACAATTCAACGATAATTATCGTTATGCCGATCGATCGATAATTACCTGGTGACACATTAAAATATGTCACCAGGTGGTGGGCCTGCCCATTACTACTTGTGGTAAAATAAAATAAAAATCTAACCTAACTTATTTTTTAAATTATAGAAAAAAAATTGATTTGCATCAAAAATGTTCACCTCCAACGACATTTTTTATTACCATGTCCACAATTTTACTAGTATTTCTAATTTTTCTTTTGTACCGGAAACTTAAGTACCACTGCTATCCACCACAATCATTTAATTTCCCAGAATATATATTAAAATTATATTTTTCTCTAAAATTAAAAAAAAATACTTTAAGTCAACATTGATTCATTATGGTATGAAAAAAATGTAAGTCCGCAAGTCATATTAAAAGTTGGCGCATTTATTCAAGATTATGAAATTTTTGTTGAAATCTATACAAAGTCGGTGCCTTATATATTTTCAATTTCACAAGATTTTGCACCGACTTTGTATAGATTTTAACAAAAATGAAATAAAAGTTTATTTTCTACTTTTTAGAGCGAGGAAGTCGGCTCTATTTTTTGGCAAAAATTTTTATTTATCACTTTTTAATGTCCTGTGAAGGGTAATCACATCATCTAGTCACAATTCAGTTGATATATTCATCATTAAACCTTAACCGCAGAGCTTATATTCCGTTGATTTTCGAGGAGTTCCCTGGAATATCTTCCACATAGATGATCAGACCTAAACCAAATTTCTATGGGAGCACACTGGAACTCTTTCGACTGCAAAAAGAATTTTTCAAATCGGTCCAGAACCGATAAACTCCTCCTTTTTTTAAGTCGGTTAAAAACATACTTTTTCTTGTGAATACAAACTTTAGATAAATTAACACCCAGACAGTAGAAAATTAAAATATTCATCACATTATAATTTTCTACTCATGGGGATCGAACCCACATCCACCGGCGTAATAAACCATTGCTGTATCCGCACTGCGCAAATCGGGTCGTCAATAATATAAATGTCAATTATTATTATTAATTTTGAATTCATTCATGCCATATTTATATTAATTTTTAGCTAGTCCTGTAGATTTTGTAAAACTGAGTGTTTATGTCCAAAAAGTTCTGTCGTTGCAATGTTAGTAGGTGCAGGCCGATATACTGGCCATATACAGAGACCGTCCGTCGCTAGTTGACTTTGTAGCGTGTGTTATTCACCTCGAGGTGTGATTCAGACTGAAGGTTGTATATTTGCAGACGTTCAGCGTGGTGATGACGTACGCAGTGCTGGAGCTGCAGTTCAAGATGAGCAACTACCGAATGTACACCCGATACTACGCCCACNCCTGCCAACGAGACCCGCCATAAACAATATGTATTTATTTGAATCATTAATAAAATGTCGATTGCTATCTACTTTTCCGTGCATTTTTTAATATTCTTAGTATACGACATTATTAACTCAAACGACCACCTGACCAATCCTTGTAAAAACTGAAACTTAAACTGAAACTCAGACTTTAGTTAAACTAAGTGTATGGAGTTTGTTCTCCCAAAGGTAAAAGAATAAAGCGATTATTTAAACGGTCAAATTCCACATCCATCATAAAAAAGTTCAGTGGGGTGCGCAGTAACAACCGTCCGGCCGCAATACAGACACAATTGTATATTTTACTTATTTACATAGCATTATGGCATATTGTGGTATCTTATTATTTAGGTATTCATTACGAGATCTCTTTAATAACACTGTTAGCCTTATGGTACCACCGCAGTACATACACTCAAACAAAGGTGACAGTCACAATTATGATACGAGAAATAAACGACAAATGCCTGTTTTTCGGCTAGCCAGAGTTAAAAATTCATATATTATGGATCAAGGTACTATTATAGTATTTGTATAGTTGTAAATATCTTTTCTGTGGTCAAGGTATACATACGATTGTATAACAGGAGTTCCCGAACGGTAACGGAATTAAATATTTGTTAAAAGTTTTGTTAAACATTTTTTTCACTGTACCACGGAAATTATTATATTATTGAGATCGTAACAATATAACTTATAAAATCGATTTTCCATGTACTTTTGTTACGTGTTTCTGGTCAATTCTAGGTCATATTTAAAAACTATCCAAATCATGATGACATACCGTGCCATCAATCGTCCGCAACGGTGATTGTTATCGTAGTGGAGTTCACACAAACGAGTGTAATATATACTACAGTTAAAAGAGTCAATAGCAAGCTACAACTTTTATATAATTATCAATATTGCTTCTGTTGCGACCGCAAGAGACCATATTTTTTTATAATATTTGGACACTTTCCAATAGATCATACGAAGCAGAGATTGTAATCATTATATTAATGCTTTTCATTCCTTTTTGCGAGACACATCGAACAAGAAAGTTATTAAGCAATGATATAAGAATAATGATGTGGTGCTCTGAGATACTTGTGTAGTAGCCAGTGGGTAACCACTAACCAGGTATGGCCGCTCGTGGGAGCGGTGGGGGCGGCGTGCGCGGCGCGCTGGGCACGGCGTGCCGCGTGGGCCGCTGGCTGGGGCTGTGC
>LQNK01001090.1:756056-922638 GCA_001586405.1 Phoebis sennae | reverse complement strand
TAAAAAACTTTACTCGGATGAATAAATGGATTTTATATTACCCTGTTGTCAAATGATTTCTTAAATAAATTTTATATATTTTTTTTTATTCATAAGGTCTAAATGGATCAGAAATCCTCTGTCTCATAATGCGCGAGGGCCAACGCCTATCAGCTCCCGCAGCATGCCCACCAGATGTGTACATGTTGATGATGCAATGCTGGGACCTCAATCCTAAGGAACGACCCACGTTTGCGGGTATCCTGCAGTATATGGAGGCTAATAAGTTTGAAACTGCTATTGCTGATCTGAGGTAAGTATTTAATTATGTATATCTGTAATTAATTATGTATGAATGTAATTTTTGTGTTGTTATATTGGATTGTTTTTATGAAACTTAGGACTTACTTAAATTGTGTAGACTCCGTATGTCGAAGGATAAAATATTTTTTTTATCACATCTGTCTAGAAATCGTAATTTAAAAATAACTCCAAAGTAAAAGTATTTATTTGAAGAAATAATTGGTTATTTACTTCATAAAAATTCAAACTCCATACTGAAATATCATATAATTCATCAAAATAGTTTATACATTTTTTTTTATGAGACCCTTGCTCTCGGGCTAGGCAAGTAAGCCTGTGGTACGAGAACCAGTGACTTCTTACAAATGGGTATTAAAAGAAGAGTCACAATATTGAATTTCATATATAAAATAAGATACATCCTTTGATTTCATTCAATCCTTTTAATCAATGGCAGTGCTGTATTGCCACAATTTTGCCAATGTCCCTCTGATTCAGTTACAGAAAGCAAGGTCAGATGACAATAGAATCGGGCGACGCTATTATCCTGATTGACAAGCGTCCCGAGCTGCACTGGTGGAAGGGGCAGAACCAACGCACACTGGAAGTCGGATTGTTTCCTAGGTTCGAATTTTAAATAGTACTTGAAATTTAAAAAAAAAATATTTTGTCATTTCTGAACTCTTTTTGTGTAGTCTTAAATATCTGTGGTGTATGCATTATCTGTTTACTTATTCTTATTAAGAAATATTACCTACATAATTTCTGTTTTGGTTTGGTTTAATATCAATTTGGTGTTTTAAATAGTGTAGTACAAAAAAAAATCTAATAACTATTTCAATATTGATGCTTAAAAATGTAGTCTGAAGCACAGCATAGAATCGTTTTTAATGGAATTAAGATTTGTTTAAATAATTTTCATTTTTCAGTACGGTGGTAACAGTAGCCAAGAATAAAAATGTTGCAACGAACAAGAAAGCCCAAACTTTGTCGCCGAGTCGAAGGCGTAAGTGTCTATATTTTTATAATTTAATTCCATATTTCTATTTTTTGCTATCACTACTTCTATAAGTTTCTATGAATTTAATGGTCCCGAGCGTCCCTTTAAAAAAATCACAAAGATATTTTTTTCTATGCTGTAAAGTGGACGTAATCATGTATCGTTATTTTGGAAAGACACAGTTATATGTTGAAAATTACATATATTTTTTTAGAAACTATATATTAAGGAATCGTATGCAAAGTTACTGATTTTATGACTAAGAGGCCTTTTAAAGTGGTGTAAGGCCCCCACAAGGGTTACACATCAGCAGAAGCTACCCGGCGTTACTTGTCTGTCCGTAGACAGCCGTAGTAGGTAATATACGTCTGCCGATGCGCCATCGATAGACAGATGACCGTGTATGCGTCAGCTGATGTGTAGAGGGACGCGAATGTATCAATTGGTTAAACGTCTGTACATGCATGTCACACCGAAATTCGTGTAAACCTGCTTAGCGTTTAATAATTTTTGTCTCTATTACACAGAAATTTTATTTTGTATTGTACCGTAAAAAGATAGGAAATCATAATTTTTTATTGATCGTTATCCGAATAAATTTATTGTTTCCGTTTGTCCATTTGAATCACTTTACTAGAAAACTTGTAATCGCGTAATAAAAAATTCCTAGTAAAATGGTTTTTAAAATGACACTTCCTACTCAATCTGGTTTGATAGTAATTTTTGAGAAAAGGATTATTATTGATCTCATATTACTAGCTCTTCCGCGCGGTTTCGCTTCCGTAGCATTATGTTATATATACAAGGTGTGCCTGCTATGTTAACCGAGTATATTTCCCGTTCCCATGACATTTTTGTATTACGAATATATTGGTACAAAATTTCATCCAAATCCGTTCAGTGGTTTAGGCATGAAGGAGAGACAGACAAATAAAGAAAAAGTTACTTTCGCATTTATAATGTAAGTAAGAAATAGGGATTAGTAAGGACGCGACTCAACAAAGATGCAGATTTCTAATGGTGAAGATTTTTTTCAGATTTTGTTTACATTATAAACATAGATATAAAAACAAATGTTTCCTCCTTATATTATTTGAAGTATGGATCTATTTCAATCTCTGCTAATGTTAATCAAGCTTCATGCATATTACTTAGTTACCATTAATATGAATTGCACGCGGTGGTTATGTAAGCCACATTATCGTATTTACATACGTAAATGGGGACTGAGTGTCGTACGTCATGTTTTCACTATCACTTACAAAAATGAGTTTTCTTTGTGTATTTTTTGTCTTTATTAATTGTCTGTTTAGAAAATTCTTATAAAGAATAATTTTGAACGTATTAATTTATTTAAGCGAATATTTATTTTTATAATAAATAATACAGAATGTCAAAACAAATAATATAGATTGTTTATCCTTAGTGGTTATGTAAAATTAAATAAGAAAAGTACAGACAAAAAACAAGTAATTGCGAATCATAGATGTATAACATAAACAATACGTTTTTTCCGAGCAAACACGTGTTTTACATTATCATTTAAATTCTCAATCGGTGACTAAGTGGAAATAACGTTTGTGTATTAAAATAAATTATTCATTGTTTGTAAAACGCACACCCATAAAATTGTGTACTTTAAAACTAAAATGTATTATTTGTACAATATCATTATGTAAAGAGTATAACTTTGACTAATTCTTGCTTGATGTTTGTATGTCCATGTATTTGGCCCAATAGTACAAACGGTTGTACGGATTTTGGCATATATGGTGTTGTAGTATTCGTTAGAATTGTGGTAGTGATATAGGATATACATTTTCAAAATGGTGCTTGCCAATCGAAAAAAGAAGCGGGAAGGATTGTTTTTTTTTCACAGATAATTATTAATTGGGTTTGTATACCCAAATTCCAACACTTCATGTTCAATGTTTGTTTTCTTAATTTTTACAACGTACCATTAATTAGATATTTTTTTGGACATAGTTAAAATTATCTTTTAATTAGTTTTTATTTATTTTGAAATAAGTTTTTATCACATTTTTTATCTTTTAAACTAAGTTGGTAATTTACATTGTATCTGCAAACATATTTAAAATGTATAGTCGTTACACTATCGCATATATATTTACAAGGTTTATATATATATCTTTCCCGGAATCAAAAATTAGAATCTTTCTAAAATTTAATACCTTGTTAAAGAAAATACAAATTGAAGTATATCAAAATATCACACATGTATGCTTCCTTGTGATATTAATTATGAAATGGGTGTGGATTAGCCTCGACGGATATCACACAAGGCCAGGAGGATACGTGCCACTTGTAACAATGTCTTGTGAACTTGAATACACATAGAAGTAAACATCCATCTTGTTTTATTTTCTTTTCTTACTTGGAATATAGAACACAATGACTCTTAAGATATTAAGAGAAACTTGTAGAAAAAGTCTTTCAATGAAAAATCCATGTATAGGTATTGGACTTTCTTGCAATTGTGGCAAATGACCTTGTATTATTTAAGTTAGTGATGTAATTAACTTTAGACATTAAAAAAAAATTTAGTGAAAGGTTAATATATTTTTTGATTGAAATGCAAATAGTAGACCAGTTACTCCACTTCAAATTGAAGTTTTCGCAGCATTTATGTTATTTAATATTGTATTATAAAACCTGAAATGCCCATTCAATGATGTAGGTCCTGTTGCCACTCTATAAACAATTCATAAATATATAAAACAATTATTAAAGAATCTACCTTGTTTTAGATTCAACCCAAGCGTCACCAGTTTTACCAGTGAAAGTAACATCAGATGATTCAGAAGTGATTCTACGCAAACGTCGCACGATAGAATCCACGCAACCAGCGACGACGCGGGCTGGCAACAGTGCGAGCAAACACTTCAATTATAACAAACTGATTAATGATAGGACTTTGCAATACAATGAGAGGATAGCTAGAGCAGCTAGGGATAATCATTCGAGGAGTTTGAATCAAGGTAAATATTATGTAGAATATTGGAATGGAAGTTTAATAAATCCATACAACTAGTGACGACGCGGGCTGGCAACAGTGTGAGCAAACACTTCAATTATAACAAACTGATTAACGATAGGACTCTGCAATACAATGAGAGGATAGCTAGAGCAGCTAGGGATAATCATTCGAGGAGTTTGAATCAAGGTAAATATAAAGTAAAATTTTGGAATGGAAGTCTAATAAATCCACACAACCAGCGACGACGCGGGCTGGCAACAGTGCGAGCAAACACTTCAATTATAACAAACTGATTAACGATAGGACTTTGCAATACAATGAGAGGATAGCTAGAGCAGCTAGGGATAACCATTCGAGGAGTTTAAATCAAGGTAAATATAAATTATAATTTTGGAGTAGAAGTTTAGTAAATCCATACTACTAGCGACGACGCGGGCTGGCAACAGTGCGAGCAAACACTTCAATTATAACAAACTGATTAACGATAGGACTCTGCAATACAACGAGAGGATAGCTAGAGCAGCTAGGGATAACCATTCGAGGAGTTTGAATCAAGGTAAATATAAAGTAAAAATTTGGAATGGAAGGTTAATAAATCCACACAACCAGCGACGACGCGGGCTGGCAACAGTGCGAGCAAACACTTCAATTACAACAAACTGATTAATGATAGGACTCTGCAATACAATGAGAGGATAGCTAGAGCAGCTAGGGATAACCATTCGAGGAGTTTGAATCAAGGTAATATATAAAGTAAATATTATGTGACGGTGCATGTGACAAATATATTTTTTTTACTCGTCATTGTTTCTATTTACGTCCAAGTAAATCAGATCTGCCTTCTGTGCGATATCAGACTGAGAATTATTTTTTCATGTTTTCTCGGGGAATGAAACCCAGCAGCTCTCGTGAATGTGATTCTCACTACTGGAAATAGCAAGCAATCATGATAAATGATAGGACTGCATTAATAAAATAACGAAACAAAAGAAACTACGTAGTAGTAGTAGTAGTAGTAATAACTTTTGTTCCATTGACCATGGACCACAAGCTTTAATTTAACTTTTTTATTTTTTTTTAGTAAAAGAAGATCTGCTGATTGACTTAGATCTTCCCCCGGCAACGAGTCGTACAACGCCCGCTAAACCGACAGCCAATCAAAACCTATCCATTCTTGACGAACCTATTGATGTACCTGAAGTTGGTAAGAATTATTTAATTAATTTTTTTGAAGTTTTAAAAGTTTTTCTGCAATTTCAAATTGCAGAAATTGTGTAATGATTTTTGCTTCTCGTCATGATGGATAAATTATAATCCATACATTTTTAAATGTAATAATAGTCGTTGTAAATTAAAACAAGTTTCGTTAAATAAATGTATACATAATTTCGAACATTCATGTTCGATTAACAATTCAACATTAAATAAAAGTCATAAATCCAGGTAATGAAGCTGACTGGGGTCAACAAAGTATAGAAAGCCTGCCTACATACTCAAGCAACACTTCGAGCCATCAAAGCCAGCCAAATCTCTACGGTGCTAAATCACTAGACAGCCTCAACGTTCTACCAACCTCCAGCAACAGTCAAATGCACACACACAACGACCCATTCGACACGTCGCAATTCTGGCCCGTCTCCAGACCAAACGAAACATTAACAACAAGACCCAACTACGATTTTAATTTAATCGATTCCCCTCAAGAAACCAATGAATCTCATCCGTACTCAAGCAATAACTTCACAAACACACAAACATACCACAACGTAGAAAGCTCCAGTGGTAACGCGATAGCATACGGCACACTCACAAACACATACTCGAATAATGATGCTCTCTCGGGCTTAAGCGTAACCAACTCATTAGCACAAATGTCCCTAGATGATAGAATATCTGAATCGCTGAATCTCAGAACCAAAAATACTAATTATGATAACATGTACGCGAATAGCTCGATAACCAAAAATGGTCCATCGACGTCCGGCACTAATACAATTGAGACCAGAGATGATTTTCCATTATATAACAATTTCGATATAAATCCCGAACAACAACAGTTTATTTTGGAAACAAAGGACTATTACACGAAATTTTCTACTCCAACCGGTAAACAGATGGGTAGTAACTACGAAAAGAATATTTACGTGCCAAAAGACGAAGGGGAGAAGTTGCGTAACTTTAGCGAGCAATTAGAGAATTCCAAGAATTATTCCGCGTTGAAGTATCAGAATGTAGATATGGGGCAATACGGATACTCTAGTTACGGTTATGGTGCGTCAACGTCGCGAAATGCAGCGTATGACGAAGTGAACGAAACGGAAAGTAATATCTACAGTGAGATAAACGAGCCGAGTCAGTATTACGCGCAGGCTACGTACTCGAATGCGTGCTTGTACGACGAGGTGTACGAGCCCGCGCCGAGACCGCATCGACCCGCGCCGCCTTGCCCGTCTAAACCTAAATGACATTTTCGTTACGTCAAATTTATCTTAGATATAATTATACCGACGTAGATTAATCAGAAAAAAAATCTCGCATCAGAAATATTTATGATTAAAGCGCAAAATGCAAATTTAAAAAGAATAACATCTAGTAAGTTACTATTGTAAGTATAATATTTTTTTCAGTGAATCTTGTTATTTATTCATTCATCTTTTTTTTCTTATTAAGAAAGTTTCATACAAACGAATTTCATTCTTTAAAGTATATTGACTAGAAATTACAACCTTTTAAAAGTTATTTATCTTCTTTTCTTGTTATGTTAATTAGTTTTTTTCAAAGGATTACTTCAATCTTGTTCTACTCATTCTCTCACTAAACCAAAGGAATATTTGCCCATAAAAATATATTTCAAACATATTCTGAATTGAATTTGTATCGCTGACTTAAGAATATTGTTAATTATAGTTTATTTTATAGCTTGTAAACCCAGTGTCGTATATGCTCTTTTGCAATATTTTTTAAATTATATAGTCAGAAGACTGACATTTATTTTTACATTATAATGCCATTTTGTTGCTTTACGTTCTGCTGTCGAAGAGTATTATTTTGAGATTAAGTAATTTAGTGTGTTCATTGTATCGACTAAGAACTAAATGAATCTACGCCTTCAGATTCGTAAAATTGATTTTGTATTATTTTGAATGGCAGCTATTGATTTTTGAAATTAGCATAACATTTCAAAACGCCCATGTAATAAATAAACACGATTATTTATGGATCGCTTTTTCGATTTCTCACGACGATGTAACTCTTATATACATAACCAATATCTTTTTTACCATCTCTTTGTGCAAAATATATTCTTTGTAGTTTTTGTTGTACTGTCTGACATAACTCTACTCTATTTGATAACGAGTGCGTAAAGCGCGCTACTTCATAGTGTAGTTTACATCTAGAGATATTAATTCCCATCGGAATGGTCTTAAGTGGTTATACAAATAACCATTTTCATGAATCATGATATTTAATTTGTATAAATATTACGTATATTATTTGAAAGTTTATTGTCGTATAATTGTTATTAAACCTGAAAATCATACTTTATAAACGTAGTTCTTGAATGAAAATGCGTGATTTATAATACAAAGAATGGAACCATAATATCGATCAATTACGGTTGAGTACGATAATATGTCATTACATGGGGATAACTACTATGAAAATGTAGAAAAACACACGCACACAATTCTATTTTTATAACATCTAAATTTTATATTTAAAAAAGACTAACAGAATATAGGCGAAAACTCGTATGTATATTAAAGTACCTATTATTTTTAGGTAAATTTAATTTGTAATTAAATCTAGATAGCCATATTTTGCCTTAAATAAATTCTCATTTAAAAGCCCCCTATGAAAGAATTGTTGAGAGTTATTGACAATGCAATGATTTATTTTAAACAGGACGTTTATCTGTTTTTACTTAGCATATTTTTACTATTAGGTTATTAATGTTAAAAGATTTCACAATTCATATAAATAAGGCTAAAAAATTACGCAAAAGTCGCCTAGCATAAAAGGTATTTGTGCTATTATTTACTATTGATTTATAAATAAGGTCAGTTATACAATACTCAATACCTAGTTTAATTTTGTTCATATTCGTATAATGCTATTGTCTTGAATATTTCCTATACTTTAAACAGAGTATTGAGCTGACTGACTTTATGAAAAGTTAGTAGTGTTTTCACAAGGTGCCTCGCCATTATGTACCTGTCTTAGAAGCCGGCTTCCATTGCTATTACACGATATTACACTTTAAAATATTGAATAATCAAGACTCACTAAAGCTCATATGAATTGTATAAACACTGGTACATTATTTTGTACATATTTTTTTACTCGAATACTTTCATTTTATGTATGTAAGTAAACATTTTGATAGGCGAAAGAGTATAGTTCTATTTTTCATCATAGTACTTGTATAAACTGTATAGTAGTTTAAATTACCACATAGTGAACCTTGTAACGTGTATTATAATTGTGTTATGGTAATACAGAGATTTCCTTTATAAATTGTGTTTGATTTCGTTCACATTTACCTGTAATTGACATAAATGGATTTTTTTCAGTGGTATATTCGAATTGAATTTGGATGGGAAATCCTTAATTGATCTCCGTTTTGTACTGAAAATGTATCTTAAATTTATTTTATCTCTAGTGATCGAACCTCGGTTCTCACTAGTATGTGCCAAGCTAACCACTGAACAATCGATACCGTGATGAACCAACAAAATTGGGACAAAATAACCTTGTTGAATTTGAATAGTTTTCCTAAAAGCTTTTCAGCTATGAACAAGTAAAAGCACATTTAAAGATAACTATTTGACTACCTAATGCAGTAATAGCTTTATTTGATTATCACTAGTGAGACGTATATTTGTATAGCAAAGTGCACAGCGCCTCTGACGGTGAGAAAACAAATTAATTCAGCGAACAATTTTCCGCGTAGACTGAAATGCTGGCTATGACTGGAAATTCAAAACGCTGCTTATTAAATATCTTTAACTAGTTATAATTTGAGATACCTAAGCTCACTCTAGGGAAATTACTACATGTAAGAACGTTGCGAACATTATATGGAGTAAATGAAAGCATATTAGTTCTAGAGTTCTAGGGCGGAACTGTATAACAATTAATAGAAAGTAATTTTTAACTTGGTCTATGATATTGAAAATCAAACTGTAGTTCAAGAAATGTTTATTAAATTTTCAAGATTCTTACATTGTTTTCATTTAATATAATCTTAATTATTATATTTTCTTTAAACGATATTTTAAAAGGTCTTTATACGAATTGTAATAAAATTCTATTTCTGTATGAAAATATAACTTGGATTATTTATGTTCGTATGTGGGCTGCTAGTACAAAGCTTCGCTCCGTTTATCGACTATAGTCCCCGACATCGTTATCGAAACGTCATTAGCATGCAAAACGCTATTCCAAGATAACCCGGCATATTGACGCCGGCATATACGTATGGGGCTAGTCTATTTCAACCATTTTCTTCCTTTTTCATATTGACAAATACACTCGGAAGTTCAAGTGTATTTTGATGTCAGCCGAATATTATTGCATCTCTAAATTCGGTCGTTATATTTATCGGGCTCATTCCGTGTTAGAGTGGAGTGCTTCGAGTGGAAGCTTCGAGGACCAATTGCTAATATCGCGTTATCTAATGATGATTGAAGTATAACATCTAGTCGGATCGAGTTATGTAGGCGGCGAGTGTATTGTGTGAATGGATGGGCGCAAGATCGATATAGCGGAGTGCGCAGGCTCGCTGGGCGATACAGCTGGTCGCTTTGCATCTCGCCGCGGACAACCCGCCTGAACCCGTGTCTCAGTGCCCATCGTGAAAGATTTCAGTGTTTCCTGCATAAGTAATGCAACAGTAATCATTGGCGATCTTGAACGGTGCGTATTATCTCTTACCTAAACCAAATGCTCTTAACTTTCCATTTTTCTTTGTCATGTATTTTCGTATAAAGTATTGTGCCGTTTATAGAACCTGTTACTTGATAAAAGTGTTAATGAGATGTTGTGAAAGTGTGTTTGTTTAGATGATTATTTCTTTGTGTGTCAATCCCTTTCATTAATTTGGAAGGCTTTTGCTAGTTCTATATTTAGAACCAGGAACCCTTTGACATTATCCTCGCTAACTGCGTAGGTGTGTTCATTTATTCAAGCATAATAAAAACTAAATTTGAATCTTTTTTTGGCATTATTGCTCTAAAGCTTTAAGGAGTATATGAGAAATACAATATTGCATCCTAATAAATAGGGATGATAGTTTTTAGGCCAAGCGTTTGCGTGGGATGTGTCTAAAGGGCATGGATGCCTACGTCAATGTAATCTATCTATGTAATGTCAGTATCTATAGCTATCAAGTAGATTACATACTAAAATTTATTCGTTATTAATTTTTTGTTAGCATTAGTATCAGGGACAATAAATGTTTGAATATTATTTGTGTAACTTAAACGCAAAAAGTTAGCATTTATTAAAATATAATAATAATAGCTGTTGATAGTCAATTTAAGAGTTCAATACGTAAAGCTTTGCGTAAACTAACCTATTGAAAGACATGTTGTTATTTTCGCCTTAGATGTTCGTTTAATCAAAATAAAGTGGCAATATCGTCGGTCGAAATGAACTTAGCCGAAGCTTAAATCAATCTTCAACGGGCATCCATCAATTTTATTAAGCTCATAAATTAAATGCCACATAAACTTGCCCGTAACAGATAGATACTAGATACTACTTAATGAAATAACGTGAATTCTATCTTTTATTACCTAATCTATAAACTGATGTAAGCAATGGAAGAAAAATAAGACAAGTAGTTAGATAGCTCACGTAGCTTAGATTATCCTATAAATTTGTTCGTATAACACATAGATAAAAATATTCTTATAATATATAAAGTATATTTAACATGTAGCCATAAGCCAACCCTTAAAATCGAATGGTGTGGTGTTTACGATTTGTTTTGTTTTTTAAAATCTATGATTACATTCGAGTTTTCACATCTTACTTCGTACAAATTACATTTATAATATAAGGTTATAAATGAGTTGGTCGTGTTAAGTAACACTAGGTAACTTTACTTTCTTATCTATCATTTCCCGTGTCTGCCCTTCGTTTTATGTTCATAGCAAAAGTATGTAGAATACGACCAAACAAACCTTTTTGTTTTCAGTTTTATGGATGGTCGTATATCTACGACCAAATAAATAATAAAAATAATATTCTCTGCAGATGTAATGAGCCGTATGTGTTTACGGCCAACTCTATGGGCGCTGGCGCTCCTGAGCACGCTGGCGCCCTTGTACGCCGATGGTAACATAGGTATGTTTCAACATTACACAAAAAAGAAAAGAAACCTCATCGTTTTTTGGGACGTCGGTTCTTTATATTATAGCAGGCAAGCGGGGCATGCGGCTCACCCGATGTCAAGTGACCGACCGCAGCCCATGAATATCAAAGTTCAAAAATTTGACAGCAAAGTGTCACAGATGGCCTGCCGGCTTAAAGGAAAGGGAGGGGATAAGAAGAGGAATGGGATAGGAATACAAGCTTCCAGGCCGCTTACTGTACGAAACAAGGTGCAATTCTTCTTCACGCCAGTCTTCTACTGGGAGGTGGTGATCTTACCGGTGCGAGCTTGGTCCAAACGTGCAATGCTCGGCTCGCACTCTTTTATTGCTGAACATTCAATGCAGCAGAATTACCCTCTGTCTCCTCTTACGACACCCACGGGTAGAAATGGGGTGGCGACACACGTATTCTAAACCGTCGCCACACTGGTTCGAATACGTTTGCACGCTGAGCACGCTGAAAAACTTTAAAAATACGGCCCTGTTTATTTGGATGTCGGTTAAAAAGTGGTACCTACACCTAATGTTTATAAGAAGAAGAGCAGAATCATATTTTTAAATTTAACATTCAAATTATTTAGGATATAATTTCGATGATTGACTTCTAGTAAGGTAACTTTGATCAACTTACCAGTAACGCATAATATAGATATAAAGGCCGGAATAAATTATATATTAGTAACCAAGTTCTAACGTAATAAATTTCTTGTTAAAAATAATCATAATCACATCTATTAATAATAGGAGAAAGCAAAGAATTCTTTATTAAAATGCGGGCTTGGGGATTAAAAAATATAAAAATAGACTCAAGGCCTTATCGCCCCTTCTTGAAGTCTCATATAAATATAATGAAAATTCCTTCGATGTTCAATAAGATCTTTTCCTGATAGTTCGTAGCTTTATTCCATGTCAGAAATACTTTTGTCGTAGGTATTAACTTTTATGAATAAATTGGCTTTTATAAAATATAAATGGAAAATCATTCACTTTACTTTCAGGAATATAATGAAGTGTAAATTATTTTCGGCTATTTGAACTAAAGTTTTAATTGTTAAAATTTTTAAATTACAAGGAAAAACGCGGTGTTTTTGATGATTTTTAATACTAACGTACTATTAATAAGTCCATTTAACTTAATACCATGTCATATTTTTTTATATTTACTTTACAGGATGTTTGTTTAGTTCGACGTTGTGCGTAGAAGGCGCTGAATGGTGCTACGATGGTAAGTAATGTGGTTTATTGAACATTTATGCAATTATTGATTATAAAGCTTACTAAGTAGGTATACATGTTTTTTCATAGATTTCGCATTTGGGAAGTGCATACCAATCTACGAAAGTGACGTTGAAGAGGGCTCTCTCTACCAGTAAGTGTTTTCATTAAAGACAAAAGTAGATAATTTTCTATATTTGTTATTAGTTATTATTAATTCAAAAAAACTAAATCACGCGTTACACTGTGCTACGATCTTGCACAAAAATATATATTTTTTATTCTTTCCCTTCTATAAATATTACATACGCCTTTATTAGATATGATATGAGCTCCACCCAACTGCAATGGTTCGAAGGAGAATTACAGCGACTGGCAACGCAGGGCTACCGTTGGGAGCATGCTTTTACACAATGTGTACTGCAAAGCATGCTCTACGCCTTGCGACAGCAAATGTAAGTTAACAATCAATATTGATCTATTAAATACTATAAACTTTGGATCCCTGCAACACGACTGTTTATTTTCAGGGACCCGGCAATTGTAAACACAAAGCTATGTGACCAGTTTGCTGATCCAAAACTGAGTTCAGCCGCTGTAATGGAAGGTGATGAAAACTCCGAAGTAAGTTCTCAAAATTTTTCACAAATAAAATAATAAACAAATACCTCAATACCATAAGTATTTGAACCATATTTTCTAAAAGCAGAATATGTTTTTGTTCTTTTATTTTGTACTTAATACTATGCTTGCATTAGATTGAACCCGACGAGACAGCCTACGTGCGATTTATGCCAAACTCTCAATTAGAAGATTCGGACTATGCAAATGAAATATATAATCCTCCTTTGACGCCGGATGATGAGCCGGCCCCGTATTTATTACCAGAAGGTACGTGTTTATTAATTTTGATTACCACTGATCACCATCCTCCACTATTGAATGTTCCCTAATTTTATTTTTACAATTCAGTTTCTGATAACGAACCCTCGGCTGACAATGAGACACCCAGTGATAAAGTTCGGGACATAATGATAATGAGTGGTGTTCAAGAATCACCTGTTGTTCCATTTGGAGGATTTCGAGAAAGACTTCGATCCGAGAGGACACAAGGCAACAGGCCAGATTCAGAGCTGGAGCAATTTATTGACAAAGAAAAAAAATCTTTACAACAAAACAAAATGGAACCGAATCCAGATACCAATGAATTTACTGATGAACAACGTTTAGGCGCACATTTTAGAAAATATAAAACTAAACCTCCTCCATATACGGCTGAATATTTAACGGGCAATCGATTTTCACCTTTGGATGCGGAAGTCAAATCTAATGCTCTAGAAAAATACAGACAGAGCTTTGCCGCGAAAAATTTTCCATTTGAATATGAGAATCCTGGAGATATTCCAGAATCACGCATTTATTTCGATGAAGATGGTATGGAAGACGAACTAGTTGAACCTGGCAGTGGAGAATTAAATCCTTATAAATCGAAAGGTATCATGATTTGAAACATTTATAAATATTCTACGTTTCGAGTTCAGAATTTTTTTTCCATCTTTCTGATATTCCGATGTATTTCCAGGATCAAAAGCAAAATTCGACAAAAACATGGAATATTTAATGAATTATTGGAGCAAAATCATTGGATCAAAACTTAGGCCTCAAGGCGCAGTGGTAGCTGAAGGTGGACCACTGGGTCCCAATGAGTTGCAAGGTTGGAATTCAAATGCAATTTATTAATAACGTGTAGGCGAAACAAAATTTGTGTTGCTTCTTTGCATCGGCACTATAAAAACCAAAACACTATTTTAGTTTCTTGAAATAATTTGTAAAATATAAAGTTATTTTTAATTTTTCCATATTTTTCCTTAGGTTCTATTATGTTGTTTAAAAAATCATGATCACATAAAAATCCTTAACGCTCTGAGATAGAGTAATCCAGAGCAAAGGCCATTACATATACCGACAATGTTTCAGGTGAAAATTCAAAATTTTACTTGTCAGAAGATTTCCAAGACTTACTTGATAGAGAATTGGGCTTTAAACGTAGGGAAAGAGATGATGTTAAAAAGCCTGGGCCACGGTTGGACGCGCAAGCTTTAAAGGTTTTATACCACAATAAGAGTATGTCTGTGACAGGTTAGTGTCACGGTGGCCTCAATTAACAAAAAGCTGTAAAGCCTGAATATAGCGTCCGTGAAGAATGTGTTTTAAACTACTAATTGCACTGCTGGATATTTCCTAGATTGTACGCACTAAATGTACCCTCAATTAGCACATTCTGATTTAAATTTTCACAAAACGCATGACACTCTCTCGTTCTCCGTACGCTCCCAATACATATTTGTGTTTTTTTTCTGGGTTCTTTTCACTCCCAAGTTTTTTTTGCTTTTTTTTATTAAATTATTTGTTGTGTTGTGGTGCTATTGGTGTAAATATGTTTATCTTAAGATGTAACGCAAAGCGGTATATTATGTTAGAATGATTGAACGAACGATTTTATTAACAACAAACCTTGAAAATGCATGTCTTTTAAAAAAATCACATAATGTCGTACTTTTATGTCTAGAAAAAGTAATTTTAATTTGCTTCAAACTCGGACGTTATTATTATAAGTTAATATAAATATTTATTTTCAGATCACGAAGCGCCATCAGGAAAAAATGGCGACAACAATCACAATGAATATCAGTATGACCCGTCTTATGCCTTTGTTAAATTCCAAAATAGGTACAGGCACTTTTAATTTATTAAATAAAAAATATTGTATTGCTTGTAAACTATGCAATAATGCAGACTTCTTGCTTTTTATCTGCCTCAGATTCCTTACAAACTGGGAAAAAGGCATCTCTTTTATTGCAAGACTAGAAGAAATGCTCGGTTTAGAGAAAGATACCTTTACAAATCCACGGTAACTTTTCTTGCTTAACTTACGCATGTTATATATCGTTCATTTGAATGGTGTATTAGGTACTTACTTATATTTCATTACAGCGTTGACCCCACTGAGGTCACTTTTAAGGTTGAAAGTAATAACCGAGGATGGAATGCAGAGGAAGTAGCCAGACAAATCGGTAATACAATTCAGTAATTAAAATTTTTCCTTTGTCATAATTGGCCCAGAATTATATAATAAAAAAAATGTTTTTCTTTTAAATTATGGTAAATTATATTTAAATTCTTATTAATTTTAGGTGTTATTAAGGACAAAGTAGCAAAAGAAACTGGCGCACAAATCGTAGCTAGTGGAATCGGAGACAGAGTAAGTGTCTACGTAAAACTTCACATTCATTAATTTTAAACAATAATTGTATACAGATATATTCGAATACATTACATATTATTTAAATTTTATGCACTCATTCCAAATCAATCAATACCACAACTAGGTTTTGTTGTTAGTATAAAAACGTTACACTAGATACACTTTACAGACTCAATACCATGTAATGCGTCAAGACGTGGTGCGAGAGCCTCAGTACTTTGGCTTAGAACTGCCGGTGCTCCTAGCCCTCGTTGGAAGCTTGGCTGTTCTGATCGTCGGGGTCGTTATATTTGCGGTCCTTCTCAAACGCGACATGAGCTCGAAGAGGAAGATGCAAGGACTTTCGTCAGCGGCTGAAATTGACGCTGAAGCTACAAGAGATTATCAGGTAGTAGTTACCGAAACCAATTATTATATTATACTTGTCTTATAAAGTTCACCATGTGCATTTTTTAAGTGTGACAAGAACAGAGGTTTGACTTGTTTCCTGACAAAGATCTCAATTGTTTTTTGTTTCGTGACAAAGATCTCAATTGTTTAAATACAAGAATACGATGAGGTAAATATCCACTTTATTTGTACTTACAAATTGCATTTAATATCAGGAGTTATGTCGTGCCCGTATGTCTGGCAAGATGTCGGGAAAACAAGCCGCCGCGCCGCATCCAACAGACGCCCCGCAGAGAATTACGTCGCTGTCTCGCGAACCTGAAGGCAACTCTCCGTCTACTCGCTCTAGCACATCATCATGGTAAGATTTTTAATGCACCTAAAAAGAAATGCATTTTATAAACGTTTCCGAAATATTTTTAATGCTTTATTTTACATACTGATCTGTACTTACGTTGTTTTATTTTTACATACTGTTTTAACCCGAGTAATTTCCATATTAAATAAAATACTTTTTAAAGGGTGTATAATACACCGCGTTTAAAGTTCTTTAAAAAGTATTTTATTTACTTACTCATTACTTATTTCCCCAAAAGATTTATCGGAGCTATCTGATTATTATTATGAATTAATACAAAATTCGCCTGATAATAATAAACAAATTTTCAATAGGAGTGAAGAACCGGCCCTCACCAACATGGATATATCTACTGGACACATGGTTCTGGTATGTCTATTTTTATAAAATACATAAAATTCATTTGTGTGCATAATCAATATAATATTTGTTCATGTGATTTATCCAGGCTTACATGGAAGACCACTTGCGTAACAAAGACCGTCTCGAGCAAGAATGGAAGGCTCTATGCGCTTACGAGGCAGAGCCTAACACCACGACCGCGGCTTTCAAACCGGACAATACAGGGAAGAACCGATACTCACATTGTCTTCCTTACGACCACGCTAGAGTCACTCTGAACCCTCTCTCGAACCATCTTGGATCTGACTTCATCAATGCTTCCACTATCGTAAGTTACATTAACACCTATGGATTAATTGTTGCTATATGAAGTTGTTTTTCAAGAATTGCATTAGTTCCCATAATTGTTTAAATTATACCTTAGTATAACATTAACTGTTGAATCAAAACACGTCTTCGTATTTTCAATTTTGAATATGAAGTTAAATACTTTGTTTAAAGCTCAAAATCCATTTTCCTGGTCCTAAGCTATCTCCCTACGAACTTTCGGCCGAATTTGTCTAGCAGATCTCGAGTTATAAGTGTTGTAACATCTTTATTTTAAATATATAGATTTTTGGGTACTACAGTCTAGAGGAAAAACCAAATAAAAAATCATGTAATCCTTTGCAGACGGACCACGACCCTCGCAACCCGGCCTACATCGCCGCATCCGGACCGATGCCGCACACATCCTCCGACTTCTGGCAGATGGTGTGGGAGCAGGGCAGCGTAGTGATGGTGATGCTGACGCGGTTGACGGAGAACGGGCAGCAGCTGTGCCATCGGTACTGGCCGGAGGAGGGCTCTGAGCTGTACCATATTTATGAGGTTAGTAGTAACAGTAGTAGTATATCTCATGTCATTAACTCACGTAGTACGATTACGTGGTTAAGTAATACAATATTAATCACAAGCAGGGAGGAGACAGTTGCCCCGGATTTTTGAGGAGCGTGCTCAGTTTCCCTTACTTTAGGTAGTTGGGCGACATTTCCTCGGATACCTGTAACACAGATAATATAATACTATACTAGTACTGTAAAGTCTAAGTAGGGAAAGTTTTCACGATAAAACTCCATTTGCAACTGAGTGGGTGGAGACCTTTGACTTTAATAAAGTGTATACTTTAAAGTTCAATAATTCTTAAAATAGATACCTAAAAATAGCTTCAAAGTTATGTGTGGTTTCAATGTTCTTAAGGTGCTTTACGCTGTTTAAAACTAAGCGTTCATATATGTCGGCATCTTACGTATAGGACGCATTGGATTTCACGAATCATAATATTATTTATATGTATAGTCCACTGATTTGCAACTGATTTCATCGTACGGACAGCATTTTCTATACAATAATGAATCCGATGCGTACAATACCGCCAAGTGGACGCATAGCATAATGGTATGATGAATAAACAATGTATTCAGGTCCATCTCGTGAGCGAACACATCTGGTGCGACGACTACTTGGTCCGAAGCTTCTACTTGAAGAACCAACGCACCAGCGAGACCCGCACCGTGACCCAGTTCCACTTCCTATCATGGCCTGAGAATGGAGTACCGTCATCTACCAAGGCTCTGCTTGAATTCAGGAGGTATATATCTATCTATTTTATATAATTCTTTAAATCAAACTCAAAGGTGACTGACTGATCTATCAACGAACAGCCCAAACCGCTGTACGGATCGGGCTGAAATTTGGCATGCAAGTTTTTGGATGTTATGACGTAGACACAGATAATATTATACGTAGGCATTCATTAAGAAAGAATTTTGATCAACGGGAACATGAAAAACAGATATACAAGGGTGAAACCGCGGGGCATAGGTAATTATCCATATACTAATAGCTTAGAATAATAATAATATTAGAAAAAAACTTTGTCGGAGTACTAACATACCTTTACTTATATTAATTACACATATTATTTTTTATTTCTAGGAAAGTCAACAAGTCATACAGAGGCCGGTCTTGCCCCATTGTTGTCCACTGCAGGTGTGTAATTATTTGTGTCTTATTATATAAATAAATAATATATGTATGTATGTAAACGCTCTGACTCTGTAATGTAAAATATTATTGAATTATCAGGATATTTTAATAATTATAGTTCTTGTTTCATCTAGGAGTAATAATATTTTGCAATTAAAATGAAGCGTAACGTCAAAATATTAAAACAGATCGTTCAAATATCTGAATAATTAAACTTTACTCAAAAGATCTTTCTTAAATGCAGCGACGGAGCTGGCCGCACCGGCACATACTGTCTGATCGATATGGTCCTAAACCGAATGGCGAAAGGCGCAAAGGAAATCGACATCGCCGCGACGCTCGAACACATCCGCGACCAGCGCCCGCGCATGGTCGCGACCAAGCAGCAGTTCGAATTCGTGCTAATGGCCGTCGCTGAAGAGGTAATGTTGATATCGCCTGCACATGTTAAAGCGGTATGATGTATCCTTACATATATGATTATTTACACCGCCCGCGATCTGAATATTAATAGTTAATATGATCAATTGTAATATAGAGTTTTAGAGCACGGGTTGAGCACGTATTCGCCAAGTATCGTGGAAGTTACCACACTCCTAGAGAAAGTGAATTGTCTTACTCTACTCTCTAGTATCTTGGCAAGGCAACTAGGACACTTTGCTAGTATACTAGACTAGACATTTATCATCAGGTGAACCGCGTGCTCCCCTAACATGAAAAGAACATGGAATTTGTTTTAAAATAAAGTTATTCATTTTGTCGATTCCAGTCATAGCAATACATAATGTAAATTACTTAGGTACTTAAAAAATAAGAATCTTGTTCGAGGCACATTTTGAAGAAATATTGTTACTTATAAAAGATTCAAATATAGAAACTTTGAAAAAATATTTTAAATATGTATCTTATTTTGATATTTTAAGGTACACGCAATTCTCAAGGCTCTACCGGCACACTTACAACAACTTCAAGAGAAAAAAGAAAAAGAGAAAGAGAAAGACAAAGACAAAGATGGCTCTGAAAAGGAAAAACACAATTAAATAACGCACCGATTTCTTTACATTTGCATTTTATATAGGATTTACGTTCTGTGTTAATAAGGGTTGAGAATTTCGCTAAGTTTATTGAGGCACTAATAATTATTTAGTTTATTTTTTCTTTCTTTGGTAAGACTGAAGATAGTTCTATGGAGATACAATGTTGGTCTGTTTATATTATAATCATTTATTGCAGTTTCGGAATTAAAGTCAAATATGTAATTTTACTTTTTATTTTTATTATATTACGAGATTCTCAACTCTTTTCTAATATGTTTAATTATAATCTTTTCAGTAATACGTACATTAAGTAAATGTTTCATTGAGAAGTTAATAGCTTTTATCCATTTGTAATATTTTTTCGCTTGTTTCTCGAAGACGTACATCACTGTTATCTTCTTTTATTTTAGTCTCCGAGTCTAC
Source organism: Phoebis sennae (assembly GCA_001586405.1). Classification (NCBI taxonomy): domain Eukaryota; kingdom Metazoa; phylum Arthropoda; class Insecta; order Lepidoptera; family Pieridae; genus Phoebis; species Phoebis sennae. Next base: position 901,918 of record LQNK01001090.1, on the reverse strand, counting down.
TTTACGTCGTCAATTGTTGGGCTGTACACAATTTCAATCAATATCTTTTATTGTGTTCTTGTTTATGCAAATAACGACCAAAACCTTGCAAAGCTATAAATATTTATTTCTACAAACATATTTTGTTATAACTATAATATTATGGCCTTTCTTATTAATTATGGTCTAATGGCTTATTTAAGTACTAACCAAATATTATTTTTAGCCATTTTATTGAATGCTTTAATATTTACAAGAGATTAACACTATTATTTAGCTTATTCAATAATCGCAAACAACCATTTTCACTAAACTATATTTTTCGATTTACATTTGTATAGAGTTTCTAGCTATTAAGTACCTACATAATATTATGATTGTAGTAAAAAGCTTTATGTTACTATATATTTCCATTTATCGTCATGCATTTAAAGTTAATTGTTAATTTAAAATAACTTATATCTTTATATGGAAGCTATATATTTAACGTTATAACAAATAGTTAAAGTTATTGTTTGTGTTAATCGCCTACGTTATTTATTGTATAGGATATTACGATATCGATGTACTTTTACTTAGACAAACAATATCTTTCCATGATCATATCCACAAATAACGGAATACCTGATAAAAATAATCAGATAGATGAGAAAGAGATAATATTTACAGACTTTAGCAGAAACAATAGGATTCGTCTAACGTATCTGTGTATGTTTATAAAATTTATAAAATTATATTTATTGCATATTTTAAGAAAATGTAAAAAAAATATAACATACCCGTGAAACTATGTTTGTAGTTTAGATTTAAGAAAAAATATATTTAACCGTATTTCTGTATGAAATTATATGTAGATTAATGTGAATGAATTGACTTCAATTGTTTTGATTATTAAAATGTTCTAGGGTGATGTTAGTTAAACTGTCCAAATACCCTTAATTTGCTTTAAACTTCCTATCCTTTGAGACGACACTATATCCACATTTAGTGAACCTAAAAGTGTAGTAGTGAAAATACTTATTATCATACACAACACAATATTATCTCTAATCTCTATTCTTACTAGTAATTTGCAAGCTTTAAAATTTAAATCTAGATAAAAATTTAGGTCGAAACTTGAGACCAACATTTCTTAATCAAGTAATCTTTCGTTATACACTGGCATGTAACATAAATCTAAAATATGTCTCCTGCCACATATTTGCCCACGACATTATCTTTAATAGAACAATTCAGAAGAAAAAACCATTGCTCAACGATAACACTACCTACATGATGCTGTAGGTACCTACATACTTGATTTATGCAGCTAAATTTATGTCCATAAAAGCACAATTAGTATTTAAGGAAAAAAAATATCATGATGGTTACCCAAGTATTGCGTTGTTAACCAATTTTAATTTTTATACAGAACAAGCTGTGTGTTTCTTCGATCTAACACGAAAAGATTTAATTAAATAACACTGTAGCTTTATCATGGTAGCATATAATATTTCAGATGTATGGTATAATTCACCTGATGATAAGCAACTACCGCATCCCAAGAAAGCAAACAAAAGCCAAAAGCCAGTTACTTTGCCAGCCTTATGAAAGTAAAAACGACAAGTTTTTTGTTCAATATTAGGACAGGCGGAAGAAAAATACGTAGAAGAAATACCAACGACTCTCGCTCAAAACATGAACATAATAAATAAGTAAGGCTGTTTATTATAAGATAGGATCCTAAGTAAGTATCTATTTACAATCAAACAGCACGCAAACGCTGCGTGCACATCACTTTTTTTAGGTGTTCTAATACAAGAGAGACTAGTCATATCAAATTATTATAGATAAATTGATCTAAGATTAGATTGCAGTCAATAGGCAATTGATACAAAGTAGATTGCTAGAATTTGTGAAATTTAATAAAATTCTGTGGATAAATTGAAAAGAAACCAAAGATATTTTACTTAAAGGTAGAAATTAATTGCATGTTGCGGTATCCTGCTCGATAAAATTCGTAGCGTTTCCCATTTTTCAAATTTTATAATTATTTGTCAATAGGATGTGGTTTTAAAAATCTATCTATATATCTAAAGCATACCGATCATGGTATTATTAGAGGATAAAACATAAAGAAAATATAATTGTTTAGTTTTCAATTCTTGGATATATTTTTGTAATACTAATACAGTGTTATATTTATATTTTATTATCACATAATATTCACTGCCTATAAAGGAACTGCGATAAGGATGTATATTGATTGTCAAAGTCATTGTCACAGACATTCGAGATCGAGATTACTTTCCGGTGTGGTTGGACGTGGGCAGTCAATAATAATCGAACTGCCGATTGTGATATTAGTTTATGCCGGAGAAAATTAAAGAGCAAAAAAATAAGCAATTCTTAGTTGTGTAATTAAGTGATTATTATTTGTGTGATACATTAAAGTGATAGTTTATTCCAAAATGGTTACCGGTCGCGCTTTACATTTCGTTTTTAAAGTCGCCGATAGGACACTTACCGCAAAATTCTATCGAGAAGTTTTAGGAATGCAGGTAAGTCGTATTACTCCATCATCTGAAGTCATTATAATTTATAACAATGTGATAAATTATTTCGTTTCTATGCGTTAAATGTAGGTACTTTATATATGAAGGTTTCTACAACACCGTATAATTTAATTTCAAGGTCTTATGACTGGTTGTAATCATACATAATCAACTCTGTAATTGACATTATAATATACTTTTCTTTTTTCTCGATTCTTGGAAATTAGAATATAATTTTAATTTTCGTTTTATTTAGGTTTTACGCCATGAAGAATTCACCGAAGGCTGCGAAGCCGCATGTAATGGGTAAGTCTTGCACAATATTATGAAAATAAAATATTTTTGTATTTGTTTTCTAATTTATTATGGTCACTGCGGCAACTAACATGTGAACATGAAAAAGTGGGATGTAAAACAGCTATATAACATTAAACTTATCTTGTTACAGACCATATGCAAATAGATGGAGCAAAACTATGGTAGGATATGGTCCTGAAGACAATCATTTTGTTGTTGAACTCACATACAACTACGGCATCACACATTATGAGCAAGGAAACGATTTCCATGGTATCACAATACAGTCCAGTGAAAGTTTAAAGAGAGCAGCTGCTTCCAATTGGCCAGTTAAGGAACAAAATGGCCTGAAGTATGTAGAAGCACCAGGAGGATACAAATTCTACATCATAGATAAGCCACAACCCACAGACAAAGGTAAATCATTTATTACTAAATACTTGTTTCATTTGGATTTAATTATTTTAGTTGTAAACTGCTGTTAGGGAGGCATTTATTAATTTGGTAATTTGCCATAAATTTGACATAATTTGTAACATAAATTTAAAGATGTCATTCACATGATAACTATTTCCTATTATTGTTTATAGAAACATAAAGTCTTATATTCAGAAAATAACCAATTACATTTTATGAATTACACATAAAATATATAAGTATTATTTCAATACTTTTATAACAAAGTATGAATACAATATATAAACAAATATCAGAGTATGCTCACTGTATCATTACTTCTGTGCATGCTTTATCTTATGAATGCAAACAATAATATAATTACTTTACCTGCACTAACTATTTTAAAATTACTAAAATGTTTGAAAAATATTTTGAAATTGTAAATAATGATATTCTAGTAAATAATAAGTTGCTATAACATATATTCAAAATAAGTTCTCTCAAAATGATCTTGCATATATTAAAAATAAAATAATAATACACGAGTAAAATAAGTGAAGCAGGTATCCTTTAATTCATTCTAAATAATATGCATATGATGACCTTTTTATAAAATTATACAAATTATAAACACATGCAAAATGATTTAATAGAATATTAATACATAAAATATACACTTTGAATTTTTTTTGTGTAATTATCTGTATGATAGTTACTATACTAAAAAAGAGATTATTAATTTCTAAAACATAATTTAAATATTTTGAAGCCCCCCAAATTTTCCTCAATTATAGGACAAGAAAGCATCTATAATAATTAAAATTATATTATCTGAACACTTTAGAATTATTGCATAATAATTAGGCAATACTGAGGCCTACTAACATAGTCGTTGATCTGATTGTTTTGATTGAATGATTAGAAGCATCATGATTGTGCATGTATGTTCTGATATACACCATGTTATCAATGTCTTAAAATCAATCAGCCAAATATGAGGAAAATAACATGGTCAATGTGTCTGCTACTAAATCTCCTTTTGTAAAATCTATATAGCATAATAACAATAACAACGCTTATTTATTTGAGAATGTTTGATATAGGTTGGCTCCATTAGCATAATTTAGTATAGCCTTGTATGAATACTAGTCTATCCAACTATGTACTATCAAATATTTTTTTCACGTGGAACCAGCAATTAACACATTCAGACAAAAAAACTGTTTAGCCTTATATTATTAGTGTAAATACCAAGCAAATGGAAATACTAGCAATTTAAAATCAATGATTAGTCATATTATCAAGATCTACTCAATCATGCAACTCATCCTCAATTTCACTGACACTTTTGTAATCCAAATGTTAATACATTAACCCATTATTAAATATCCATTATTTATAAAATATAATGTATTATTCATTTCAATTTTTAACTACTTACTTTATTACTATTATAATATTTTTACTTTTATGCCACCTACTTTCTCTGTGTTTTCAAACTAAGTTTCACTTCTTAAATGGTTGCCTGAAAGAGATGGCTATGTAGCCATAAGGCCACCATCTGTGTATGTTCCTTTTTATTTGTGTTCTTTTTTCTATATTTTTGTTAAATTACTATAATGGGGTCTACAATAAAATGTAATCATGTCAATTCTCGTTATTGGAATCATTAAATTATTAAAATTAAGATGTATATTTTTTCAGATCCAGTTGTGAAGGTGTCTTTAGCAAGCTCAGATTTAGCCAAATCCATTGCCTACTGGAATGGTCTTTTAACACTTAAGATCTTCGAGAAAAGTGACAAATCGGCCCTTTTAGGATTTAGTGAAGATCAAGCTAAACTAGAATTACTTGATATTGGTGAGTGTGTTTAAATATAAATTTCTGAATTTGAGAAACTAGTTGTGCTCTGCGTCGTCCTTAATATTGTAGGTTGACGCTACTTACCCCAGAAATAATTTTTAAATTTGCGCTTTTGAATGCTTGTTTGATCTTGAAAAGTATTATTCACATTTAAAAATATTTCACTAATTAACATTACGCACATACTATTTCGATATCGAAATCTGTATCCTGCGGTTTCACCCGCGTATATCTGTTTTCCCGGTTTCGTTGGGGTTTCCGAGATAAAGGATATTCTATGTACTTTCTCGTGTTTCAAAAAATTTAAATGTATAAAAATTTCATCCGAATCGGTTCAGTGATCCAGGCGTGAATAGGAGACAGACAGAGATAATTGATTTAATATTTGTAGGGCTACAATATAAGCTAGTACATAACCAGACAGACGGAGAAATTTATTTGTTTAGTAAATGATAATATAGTCATGTATTGTGATCTTGAAAGATGGATGATTAGATAGTGGTGTCATGAGTAGAAACTATGATTGTGTTCACGTGTTTGGCAATGCGTTCCTAAACATGGACGCGTGATTCTCGACGGCTTGTATTGTGATGAGTAATGGGTACTACATGATCCTCCGCTCCTGTAGGGTTAACTATTAAACTGAAGCATATTGTACTAGATTCACATAGATAATGATGCCCAAATGTAGTCTCTTAGACTCTTTTAATCGACTTCCCTAAAAAGTCGCGCATTCTACTCACTTTTTTTGGTAAAGTAACAAATAACAATGTTAAATAAAATACTTTTTATATGATTATATATAAACGCACTTTATTATACAGTATTTCGAACACTTTACAGCGAGCGTGGTGACGGGTGACACGTTTAAAATCCTTTAAAAAGTACTCGTGGATGTTTTAATATGAAAGTACTCTTGTTAAAACAAACACAAGAAAATACTAAAGTAACAACGTTTTTACCACTTATGAACTAATTGATAACACTATAAGACGCACTGTTGCCCTAACAAAAGCAGTGTTCAATACGCAATGAATAATACATACCACAGAACACTGTTGTAAATGAACTATGCCTGAACCTATATAAAAGTAAAGACGAAACGGTTGTTTCATCTCTCATAGATAGTCGCAATGGTTTGGGCAGTCAAAAACGCAATTCTTTAACTCTAGTATCGAAATCAATTCTCGGTGTTTGATCTTTTAAACTATCCAACGGATATTGATGTGGTTTTATTTAAAAGATAATATATAGATTCAAGATTAAGGTTTATATATAGCATAGTATGTGCGAAGTACGGGGAGAGAAACTCGTTCGAAGACTATACATTTTTATTGTATCAGCATAAACAACCACAACGTTTTACATACACTTTAGAATACTCATAGATACAATTAATTGCTTATCATGAAAGCATAAAATAATATTTTTTATCAAACGATATAGAATATAAAGATGCACTAAACATTAACTATTTAAATTCTTGGAGAACTTTTTTCGTTCTCAGAATCGTTTAGTTTATTGATAAGTGTTACCAGGATTTGAACGATTTGCACGAGACGACATGTGACATAGGCTTATCAGGCATTGCACTTGGAAATACACCGGCGAGATAATTATTATTTCGCAGATGCATGTTTTTGGTATGATAAAAATGTTTTGAATTGTATATAAGTAAATAGTTTTAATGTTATTGTGAGTACATAAAATAATAACGATTATGAAGTTTTTTATTAAATAGATGTATCATTTAAAAACATTGCATCCACCTGGCATCTAGATATTTTAATACGAGTTCTGCCCGCGGCTTCGTTCGCGTTAATTTTGAGGTCTATAGCAATAAAAAGTATCTACCCTAACGTCTTATCCAGCTATCAGTCTATCTATTTCCAAAATTTCATCAAACCTGTTCCATAGCTACGGTGTGATTGAAACACAAATATCCAAACTTCTAAACAACCAAACTTACATATCCTGCTATAAAATAAAAAAATAAATATAAACTAGTCACGTCCCGCGGTTTCACCCGCGTACCTTCTGATTCCTTGACTACTCCGGGTTTCAAAGTAGCCTATATGTTATTCTGAACCCTTACCTGTATGTATACCAAGTTTCATCATAATCAGTTCAGTCGTTTATGCGTTTGAGAGTAACAAACATAAATACATACATCCTCACAAACTTTCGCATTTCTAATATTAGTAGGATGTATAAGTTTGGTGTCAATCACGCTGCAACTACGTTTCGGATTTTGATAAAATTTCGTATACAGATAAGACATTAGCTGGATTAAGTGATAGGATACTTTTAATATATCTATATGTAGGTTCCGATGTCACTTAGTTACTAACTCCATAAAATAAACCACATACATTATGAATCATCGGCCTATTTTGGTTGTAGCGTGACTAAAACATTTTTTCTTTGTTTGCAACTCATATAATGTAATTTGAAGGTAATGTTTATTTAAAAGGAACAAATAGTAAAATATTCTAATCACTCTGATTTGTCACCATAATAATTATCTCTCATAAATCTAATTTTTATTTTACTTTAAAAATATCAATTGAAAATAAAAATTATATAGTTCTTTAATTGACAAAGTACGACTTAATATATTCTAGTAGTTTGTCTAGATAAATCAACCCATTTTCCACTGTATCCATCATTATCTGAAAAAGAAAATTTCTACGATTGATAGGAATCTATTTTTGCATTCCGTTTGAGGTCATAGATCGATAACGAATTCCTAAATTTACTAAATAATTTATAAAAAATTTGGAAGAAAGAAGAAATAACCAAAACAGTGTACTAAAGCCCAGCTTATAAATTCAATAGTGAGAGGTAATTTAAACGAAATAATAAAAAAATATAGAGAATTAGCCACGCCAGTTTATACTAGATCTTTACCTATATGTTACATACCAAATTTCATTCAAACCCGTCCAGTTGTTTTTCGTTAAAGACTAACAAACATCCACCTATACTCACAAACTTTCGCATTTATAATATAAGTAGCATTTTTGCAGTCATATATTTACTATTTATATCTCGCTTCAGGTGGCCCAGTGAACCACGCAAAGGCCTACGGCCGCATCGCCTTCTCCTGTCCATTCGACGAGCAGCCCATCATCGACCAGAAAATACAAGAAGCCAAGGGAAAGATCCTCACGCCCCTCATTTCCCTGGACACCCCTGGCAAGGCTACCGTCAGAGTCATCATCCTGGCTGACCCTGATGACCATGAAATCTGTTTTGTTGATGATGAGAGCTTCCGCCAACTGTCTCAAGTGGACCCCAGCAGTGACGCCTCTTTAGACAAGTACATTAAGGCAGACAAGTCTAGAGCGTAAATGTCGTTTCGTCCGTTTATTTTTATTTGTTACGTGGTTAAACTTACCCAACTAAATATGTATCTTCCAACACTATGTACTACAATATAACTGAATTATATATTTTTCTTTGTTAAATTTTCTATCTATATGTTAATATACCAAACGAGCGAATAGTTTTCAAGCAGCACAACTGAATTTAATGATCAATCACATTGGTTTATAAAACGGCAGCATATATTTTTTTCTTAGCTTTAAGCTTAATTTACCCTATATGTGATATTAAAGCATAGCTAATATCGGTTATGGTACTTTTAGTTATAACATGTCCTGTAGAGTTAAGTTCATTCACGTTAACAATATACCTTCTAGAATCTTCTAAGTAACGATGCATGCGAATAAATCATTTGTTATAATAACTATCTTTGTCACATTTAAAAGTAATATATTGTGAGTTAAACCCCATTTCATTCCATAATTTTTTCTTAGTTGTAAAAAATTGCAATAAAAGATTATGCATAACTGTATTCGAATTTTTGAAATCACAAAACGTTATTGTGATTTGTAATATATAAGCACTTATTTGGTATTTATTAAAAGTTTATTGACCTTGATTTTTATTTTATTTGCTCAATCCAGTAATAATGTTAGTTAGTCAGCTATGGGAAACATGACATGAATAAAAATTACCAAAAGTAAAAAAGTATTACTACCCCTATGGAATAAATAACTATACAGTATACAGTTCTATAAGCAAAACTGCAACAAAAATAAACAAAATGGTATTGTACTCCATGAGTTGTATTTTGAATCTCTAACAATAAAATAATGGTTGGTTATTTCAAATCAGTTTCTTGGTGGTTTGGTCGTTTGTTGAAGTGTAAGTTTCTGCTCACTTATGTGCATTTAACGTTATGAACCACATGTAGAATAATTATTAAAAAAACTTTTTGATAAAGAATAATATAATGTAGTTGACGGCAGGAGGGCGGTCTTGTTCCAATGTGTTGAGTAAAAATTAATAATCTTAAAATCTTGGTGCTCTAGTGTCAACAATGCGCTAAGAGGGTGGAAATTCCAGATATTTCTATTAAGTAATTATTTTTGGTAATGATCGGGAAGAGTCAACGGAAGAGAAGGGGCAGTTTGGGTTTCAATTTTAATGCTAATTTGATTTCAGATACTGAGTGGCTCTTTACCTGACGATTCACACAAAAAATGTCTCGATATAAATTGAGCTCGAGACTTTCGGTTCGACTGATTCAAATGCAATGATTACGTTGGATTGCGATCACCTTATTCTATAAAACTTACAAATAAATCATATTTATTCGACATTGCATTTAGGTACATTACAGTCGTTGGCTCCGAATATTAGAAATTGTATTGTGTTGTATGTTACAATAAGCTAAAATAGAATTCAGTGTGTGATTAATGATAATGCAGCAAACTCAAGATGCATAATATATATCGATGATCTATAGATATATAAAACACAGACACTGTTAGAAAGAAGATAACTCGAAATCTGCTGGTCCAATTCGGCAGAAATTTCGTTGGTTGGTTGGCTTAGGGCCAGGAAAACGACAGAGGACACTTAATCCCACAGGAAGGGTCTATATACGCGGAGGAAACCGCGGGACACAGCTAGTTATTACATAAATTGATGTTTATTCTACAATATTTATTGGTATTTTACCGTTATTTTTCATTTGCATAAAAAAACGTTGCATTGCTTAATGCCATTGATCTCGGTTCTAGTTATAATTTTTTTTATAAATTGATAATTTGCTGTAAATTGTGAAGAAAAAAATAGTTTAAGTAGGACAGTAAAAATGCTGTCTAAGAATACATTTACATTTCTTATAGTTCTAAAAAAATTGAATAGCTAACACATCACGAATAATGCTTAGTCATCAAGATAAGTTTGCTAGTAAGTTTACGTATCGATCGATTTAATAAGTAGGTAGATAGTTCCTTGTGGCTCGAAATAATGCTTCATCGCGTGATGCGCCGTAATCTAAGTAGACTTAACGACCATTCTACTTTTGTACGAGATTATTTTCAGTCAGAAACTTTTGTGCCTTGCAATAAAACTTTTATTGGATTTTAATATTTTTTATTAACTGGCACAAACTAGCACTGAAGCATGATACAACAAAAAAGTTCTGCAAGCTCATAAATCAACTGAAATAGTCATAATATTTCTGCATTACATCTTACATTTGGTACTTTGTTCTAAAAAGCTGTTTTTTTATCGCAGTTTTTTGGTCCGATTTGAAAAAAATTGAGTTAGGCTTCGTCTACAAATAGCATATCCTTTAATCTAGACAGTTTGGGACTATATGGCGTAGTCTCAAACAGGGCTTGAATTATCGTTAAAAAATTGGTATCGTTACGAACCTTTGAGGCACATATCGTTACCTTTTTAGGTAACGTTACCATACTTAACGTTACAGCAGTCACATTATAACGTTAATAATACGTAACGTTAAGACCTATTTATTTACCTATTTTTCACTTGTATGTTTGCTTTTAAAGAAAATGTTCCGCCACCTCTGAACTAGTTGATAGTTGAACTTTAGTTGTTCATCATGTCAAGGTGCAATAAATGCGTAAAATTATGAACACATTTAATTGTTATAATATACAAATACTAGACGTGCCCGCCAAGTAGTCTAATGCTCTATAGCAGGGTTTGTGAACCATTGGCACGCAACAAAATATTTGAGTGCGTTACCTATGATATTCATTACCGCGCTCCAAGAAATGTGTGAAATAGATATTTTATCACGAGCAAACGTAAGTGATTCTACGCTACCTTCCAAATTCCAATCCTACGCTATTCTTGCGTGGATGGTTATCATTATTTTTTTATTTTGCCATAACCAGAAAGTCAACTTGATTCGTTGGCACGTCTGTAAACTCATTAAAAATTACTGATGAAAAATTGTTATTCAAATTTTAGGATTGAAGAATTTCATCACATTCATCAGGAAGAACTTCATCGTGATGAACGTACGCCAATAGGTACTAACTAGAAAAAAAATAAAATCAAAATGCGGTATTGTTTGTAGAGCACGATTAAAGAAACTTCCGATTCATAATTATAGTAGGTATATAGCATATCGTAGTTCAAGAATTCAGGACATTCATGCATGTACCTGAAGTCTGAACCCAATGATTCCCAAAGTGTGCGCCGTAGGAAGCAAAAGTGGACGCCGTGAAGGTCGCTTAATGACATAATAATAGGAATTCTTTTTTTAACCATAGATTATAAGTACATAAAAAAGTTAAACAATATTTGGTCGCAAAAAGGATTCTGCCCCCTGCGCCCAAAGTGGGTCTAGGCCACCGACACAAGAGCACGCCATTTCTGCCTGTTTTGAGCCATTTCTTACCAATTACGGATTCCATTATTTAAAGAATTATAGTGTCCTATAATAGTCATATAATAAGGTACTTAATAATTATAGATAACACGGTGCTATAGCTTAACCGTTCGTTTGACCGACTAGTTGATTCAGTGTTAAACACATAAGCGCTTTACCCGATGAACTCAGAGTTGAATCCTCGATAGAGACCTAGAAAAGCAAGTTTTCGCCCTTGCCTACGTACCATGCACTTACTACTTTCCATGACACCAAACCTTACCTATAAGGTTTGGTGTCAAGGAAAGAGGATGTAAATTTTCCGTGAGTTATATTATATACAAGATAATCTTGCAGATTTTACTCTATCACATTTCACGTAGACAAAGCATGAGATGAAGCAAATAATAATATACACAACAGAGCGATATAATCCGATACTTGGTACCATGATAAATAATCTATGGTAAATGGTAATTAATCCATGATAAAAATTCCTTAATCATTCCAAGAAGCGCCCTAGAAGACATTTAATGCGGATAATCATAAAATGTACTCTATACTCATAGTACCTACAACGTTTCTATTTAAAAAAATAATTAAAGAAATATTTACTTTCTCGGAATATGAGTCGAATGACGACGAGAGTAAAAGCAAGTATAAAAGTTCCCCTCCAATTAAACGATTCTGCATGAAAAGCCATAAAAAGGCAAGGTTTGTACGGTATAGAGATCGCTGCGGTGAGCGTACTGAAAACCACAGTTCAGAATTAATTAATCTTAAGCTCGCTAACAGCGCATATAGAATAATCATTGTTTTAGTCGACGGTCTTAAATGAATTGTTTTGTAAATAATAATGTATCGTGACAATCTTGGCTAACGCGAAAAGCGATATCGTCGATAATAGGATCCACGACCTATCATAAATTTCATCGCAATCGAGAATCCGGCTGATCAATTCGCGAGCTGGGCGGGCGGTGGTCACGGCGCGTGCGCGGGCCGGCGCGAGGCGAGCGGCGCGCGGCGCGCGGCGGCTGCGAGCGGCAGTGCGCGTGACGACCCGGGAGCCGCGCTGCCGTCATGGCCGCGCCGCGCCGCGACCGCTGACCGCAGCGAACGACCGCGCCCGACGACCGCGCGACGAGACCTCGCCCCACGCACACGCCCCGCTACGCCGCCGCTAGGTAAAGTATCCGGGCCCATACCCCTAGCGCCGGCGAGCCTTGTCCTTCGCCGGGACGTTCGCGTTCCCCCTACATGAACATATGTAGGTAACGTTATCGGGCAAAACATTTATCAGGACACGATCCCTGATATCGACTACTTTCTGGACTCAAAATACTGGTGTTATACGGCCTCTGTGATTATAATCACCGTGTGTTCCACCCTCGACTGCTCTCATGCCTTGTTGGTTAGTTACAATTTATTATATAAATTAGCTTTTAATGTGCACCTTTTGATTAAGCTTTTTTTATTTTTTCCTAGCGAGGGAAGATCTAACTGAGATCTCGCTTTAACCTCAAGATTAAGTGGATTCTTGGGGTAGCGCTGTAGGTGGGTGTTACATAATGGGCGCTTTGCCAAACCCCGTTCGACCACTCACAGCCTCGAGAAACTCTTTGGCTATTAAAGAAATCTTTAATTAGAGATTTTTACGAGCGATAGAAAATTGCTCTCAAATCAAATAAATAAACATTAGAATAACGAATGAAATTAATTTATTTCGAACACAAAAACAAAAGTCTATACAATTAAATGTTGTCTGAAGAAAAGTAAATATTTTAGGCCATTTTGTTTTCTAGTAAAGACTTGCGTGGAACTGAGTTTGACCTCTACGTGTTCTAGGATTAGTTAAACCGTTTTGAACTCAGGCGACCCACAATAATTGCGTTTAGTAAAACCAATAATACGGATAAGATTACATGATTATAATGCAAAAAATGTTAAAAATTTTATAGTTTCGCTTAAACATAATAAAAATCACCCAGACACTCTAGAGGCGCATCAAAGCAAAGAATGGTAAAACGTGGTGCCTCAGACACGACAAAAGATTTTTTCCATTCATACATGAAAGGCAAAGGGTCTTTCATCATCAAACTATAAATTCTTTGTTCTATTTCCAGTAATTTAAAGAGTAGATTATCACTGTAATGCAAGTCTATAAATAACTAAACAAATAAACATTTTCATAGCAATTATCACACGTAGCGGTCAAACGATGGCGCTCAGTATTATAGGTGTAAATTGATTAATACCGACTACATCAAATTCAACGATGCTTATTTAGAAATGTACCAATCTTTCCATGGGACGGGACGTCTCTCTCGTCAGAAGTTTATCTTTATGTGCTGGATCCGTCAAAAATGAGGTACGATTTAATTTAAGATGTTTTGTATATAAGTTTTGTATAATTATAACAAAAGTTCCTCGCCTTATTGGTTCAGTTATTTGTGAATAAAAGTGTAGCCCTTTCGGTCATTATAGAATGTAAAAAAATCTTGTAACCGTTTGCAAATTTATTAAATAAGGAAGGATCCAGTTTTTTTTTAATTTTCATCCTTTACCTCGTCATTAAATTACCTTTCAGTGAAAAAAATGGTTTAAATTAATCAGAACGCCCTCTAACCATACTTTATCCACTTTATGATATAAAAGATTAAAAAATAGTCATTTCGAGAATATTAATACTCTGTAGAAATGCCAAAAAAAATATTTCACAAACTCACTTCATTGCATTTGGAAATAACGATACTAAAAATCATCCTTCCTACCTTCTTATCTTGTCCTTATATACATACTAGATTATTAAAACCTTCATTCCTATAGTAAATCTTAATGCTTTCTCCAGTATGTTCAAGAAACTGACGTACAATTAAGTCAGCCCTCGTATCATTATAATCGCTTCTGTTCCTCGCCAAGATAAGGCAGTGTAACCATACTCAGACAGTTTAATGTGTCCAGATTGCACTTATGTTTCACACATACGACCAATTTCGCTTTTAATTCAACCCATGAATATGTAATTAAACATAATTATTCTGTGCACCTCATTCTTATTAAGATACGAAGGATAAGCTTTTATGAGAAAGTACTGCTTTAGTTAATTATTATTGCGAGTTTATATACATTAATTTATTTTTCGTTAACTTATTTTTGAAAAGTGTTCTTCCAATAAACTAGAATATTTTGAAACGGAATGAAAATACTAATAATATTTAGACGGATATTGTAAAAATTTAAGATTAAATTGTATCTTTTGCTTTGGGGTTTTTCTAGAAGTTATAGGTAGAAATAAGATAAAAGACTCAACTAATTAATATACTACGTAAGCCTTGTGATAATTCTATCCATAAAGACATAGATTTGATAAGCGAATATGAAGAAAGCGAGGATAACGTCAGTAAATAATGAGCAACAACAAGGCTGACTTATGTTGTTAGGGTAATCGTTGTATGAATATGTAATATTAACGTCTAAACTATGAAGCTTGTTACGAAGCGAGCTAACTAGGTTTAAACATCATTATTATCCATTGAGGCTGGCTCTTGCACGCCGGAGTCCACTTATCTCAATTATCTAAAGGTGCTTAAGCCCCGAAATTCCCCTGAGACTCTAAAATTTACGACATAAGATGAGATTTTAGACGTGGCGTTATCTGTATTATCAGAAGATATTGCGATTCGTACCGCGTTTGTCGTTTGTTAAGCAAAATAGTAATTTGTCATAGATTTCTCCAGATACGAGGCGCCATTCTCCGTTTCTCAAAGGAAATATAGTTTATTTATAAGCCAATAGTGTACGAACAAATGAACGTGTGTATTACCTATGTCGAAGTTCAGCTACGTGTGTCATCCTGAGATCAATGAGCTTCGTCACTCTGACGCACGACGCCTCAAATATGATTCCTTCAGATTAGTTTTAAAAGGTCAGTCAAGCATTAATTGTGTTAAATAATGGCCACTCAGTGACCACTCACGAGAGTTCGTGTTGTTAGTTCTGTTTGTTTTTATTGCTTTCAGATCTTGCACTGATATGAAATGTCATCTTTAGATGAATTTGTTAATTCATCGACATGGCTAATCAAGGTATTGATATTTTAAATTATTTCGTTGTTTTTGCTGTTAGGAATACGCATAATAGTGGCTCAATGATGCAATGTATATTTTAAGGAAATTATAGTTCCAATATTTATTTAAACAGACTCCTCGTGCTTGTGCGTAAAGTAAATATTCTTGTTGATACATTGTGACTCAAAATGAACGCATACGGCTCGTGGACAAATCTGATGCATTTCAATTATTATAATATTTTAAGAAAGAAGATCTTTCTTGTTACACGTTTCGTATGTATCAATTTACAATGCTTCATCGCTATCAAGTGAGCTTAGTACTATCGTATAGTATGTTTTACTTTCATTCCGTTTCATTGATAGAAATAAATGCTACAGAAAGCTGAATACGAAAGCGTCGAATGATGTTTTCCAAGTATGTGTGCAATGAAGTGAGTTTGTTTGAAAACATGCTTAAAGCCGCTCGTAAACATTGGTTTACAACATAAATAGACTGGTAATAAAATCTGGCATTCGACGAGATCTCGGTTGAGTAGTGAGTACTCAATTTTAAAATTTTATCGTCAAATAATTGTACCAGTCATGTATAATATTAACTGAATAAATATCTCAATTAAACATCCCTGTATTAAAATTTAATAATGCGATTTATTCTTTTAAATATTCTTCTCCATAAATTGATTTCCATAATGTGCCTAGCCGATAAAACTTTCAATAAAAAAAGATAGAGTGACATCTGACATTTCCCGCCAATTGTACTTTTTTTTAAAAGCAATGTTATGCATACCAGTTAGTTAAAAAAAACTTACTTTTTTTTCTTTAATAAGAGTATTTTAATGAAAGATCATTACATAAAGATACATTTGAGTTAAATAAATCAGTGAACCTTATATTAAGGATTAGTTTCAAACTGCATAGCACACATGTTTCTTTCACTTCAGTGTTCTCGTCTGCTAATGGTATACATAATTAAGCAGCCAATCAATGGGTGGACTGTTCCACTTTTTCCTAGCTACTAGACTGGTTTAATTATTCATTGGATTATTTTTAGTCTTTACGACAAAAAAGTCTTCATATCATTTATGTTCTCAATTTTATTAAATTTTTAATTCTGACCGTGTATTGAATAACATAACCGTCTTCGAGAAATTTGTGCGCCGAAAGAAGCATAAATTTTCAAAACGCAATACCAATAATGGATTTTGTATAAATATTACATATTGTTTATATTAAAAGTAAAAAAAACATACGTACATTTCTCTTGCACACTTTACACGAAGAGATAAACAGGTAAAATGAGGTGCCGTTTCTAAACATGGATTCAAGTAGAAAACACCTTTCTCATACATTTTAATGGCAATGTATCATCCTGAACTGTTTCAAGTGGCGTTGTGGTTGACGTTATTGATCTAGTTTAATAGCTTCTCTAGTAGAAAACTGCTTTATTTCTATTGAAAATATATCTGCGTTTATACGACGTAGGTAATGAATATTTTTAACAATGGAAATTATTGATATTTGTTTTTAATTATTGTTTTAAGTGCACTGCATGTTAATAATAATAACTTCGAAATTCTGAAGTTTCAAACTTTTTCAGATTTTCTTTTTCGCCGATTATTTCGGGATATCGGACTCTACCACTCTCTTTAAAGTATTCAAACAAAAAACGTTAATGTTGATAAAAAATCTATTAATTTTAACTGACATGTCTTGGGTGATTTATTATAAAAAAATTAAATATAAATACAATAGCCGTATCGGACGTTATATGAAATACAAATAAATAAGCGATGTTACTCTGTAATTGTAACTTGATAATGCAATAACCGCAAAATTGTCTTGATTTTTCATAAATCTTATTTTTAATGTGTTAAATTTTGTCCCCGTAGATAGTTGAATCCTATGACACGCACAAAATAATTTTATTAAGTTATATATTATGCATCGGAAAGCCAAAAATTATTTTTAAAAAGCGTAGTTTACCACTTAAACATTTATATCAATAAACATTGTGTATAACAATGAAGAACAGCCGTCTCTAGACTGACTGTGCGATCATGTACAATTATTACAGCGGTCTTTGAACCGACTGTGACACGGCCTTGTGACTTATGGCTGTAGCGCAATCCTGCCCCCCCTATAAAAGAGTCGAGTTATAGTGTATGGTGGTGGCGGTGACAGGTGTCGGGGGCGCAGCGCGGGCGCGAGCGGCATGCGGCCCATGCAGACGCCCATGGAGGTCGGCTAGCGGCGCGCGCGCAGCCCCCGCGCCCGCTCTCCTCGCCCCGCATCAACGACGCCATGGAACTCGCGGACGTGCCGAGGCACAGACCCCTCGCCTTCGATAAGGTCAGTACAGATAATATAAATTACACCCCCAGTGTTGCCCTATGCATAACTTACAGCATCTACCATCATCAAACCAACAAACAAAAATGGTTTATTGTGCACCATAACAAAAGGAAAAAAATATAAATTACAATAATAAAAGTATCTGATATGATATGTGGTATGATCTCACCATCTTTTCCTACTTCACAGATATTAAATAATATTTTATATGACTCTTAGAACTCTATTTTAAATATTATTATATCTGGAGATAATTAAGGGTAATATTCGTCAAATTAGAAATTATTTTCTCATTTCTAACGCATCTCTTGACGATGTATATATATCTTTTTGTAATTTTAAGAAAAAAATCAGGACGCTGTCATGATTAGGTATAATATGACAATAAATAACATGTTTATATCTATGCATATTTGTTCATGTATAGCTGATTAGTCCAATTAGATATCTCGTGGTTCGCTCATTTAATCTGGCTGAATAAGCAATTATTACAGCATATTATATTTATGTTAAGGTTCTATACATCGTTTACTGGAGGCAGCAAATTCTATGTTATTTTAGAACATTCACCGTAATTCGTAGAGCTATATAAATTTGAAAGTTTACATATTTGATTTTTGTAACAATCATGCCGTAACTAATGAACGCATTTTGGTGACATTTCGTATACAGATAGGTAGATAGATAAATAGGTGATGAGATATCTTTTATCGATGTTAAGACGTTAAATTTGAGCAAAGCCAGAAGCAGAAGCTAGTAAATAATATCATATTGCAAATACAAAACAACCCGAATGTCATACGTTATTTACATTTACAGTTGTACATGTATATTATGTCTATTGTATGGTTGTCACATGTGAATAAATTTCGCAATTAGTTAATTATAAAGGTAAACATTCCCTTGTCGCAAATCCACTCCAACAGGTTTCATGTTTCTAGTAAATTCAAACGAACACTTTCGCTCGCCGAAGAAATCTATAAAACATTTACAGCATTGCTACAAACTAATTAATTCGACAAACGAGTTAATTGATGACGAATAGCATCACGTCATGTGTTCCAGTGCAAATTGTATTTTATAAAATATTTATGCAACTTTAAGCGGCACTCCAACATTTCCACGATTTTAATCCGAGCGTGCAAATTCTAGCATGTTTCGTGACTCAATAACACTGAGATATTATTTAAAAAATACATTTACGAGGTTAACGGCCCGACTTTTTCGAACGCTTAACAAAAGTTTCAATTTATTTTTTATCGTAAGCAGCCTAATGATTAATAGTAATCGAGTTATTATAGCAGTATTGTATGCGCAATGGATCCATCTAATCCGTATAGCCCTCGACACGCGATCTGAATACAGATAAGTGAGAAGTAGGTACTGCTATTCATCTCAAGGAGAACTTATAATCGACGAGATACATACATACTATAATTTTATAACCATGAATACATGTACTGATGAATATATCATACAAATTTCTCACAACAAAACCTTAAGAACTATAAATTAACTAATAGTATAAATAAGGTTTAACAGAATGATAATGTGGATCGCAACTGGCATCTTAGCTAGGTCACAAAGTGACCTGTGTTAAAGATGACAGCTCCTTCCCCAATATGAATACAATAATACAGCTTAATTAACTTTACTAAGCTATGGTTTTAATAATATGTAACAAAGTAAGAATTCTATATGCATGGACATGTGTGTGTGTGTGTATTTGTGTGTATATGTGTGTGTGTTTGTGTGTGTGAACATGAGTTTAAGAGTGTGTTTTTTAGCGTGTATGTGGAATGTGTGTAAACTATATAGTGGAATTAATTAATGTTTCGCTCTCTTGGTATGTGAGACTTAGTAGCCATTTATGCACTGCTTTTTTACATGCGTGATTAGATAAATGATAAATTGGTATTGATTTATTTATTTTATTGTAAATTAAAGATCCAAGATAATAACTAAACCTTTTGGTGTGAGAATAATTGCATTTTGTTAATAGACATATTCTATCTTTGCGCCTTTTATCGATAATTTGGAAAGGAGTCGAAGCGTGTTGATCTAAGACTGTTTGTAAAATAAAAAGTTGCCGTACAGTCAACACTTTACAAGTCTCGTAGAGTTGAGTAGTGGGGAAAGTAAACTTTTTGAAATTACTCACCTTTAGAATAGCCCTTTGGGCTCTTTCAAGCTTTAGTAGAAGTGTTTTAGAAGCACCACCCCATGCTAATATGCAATAATTTAAAAGAGACTCACATAAGGCGTGATAAACTAATTTAAGAACTTGTGGACTTGTAATATGTCGGAGAGTTTTAAATATGTAGATTAATTTTCGGACTCTATTTTGTAGTAGATCTATGTGATATGTAAAAGAAAGATAATTGTCAAGAGTTATTCCAAGATATTTGGCAGAACAAACTCGATTGAGTGCGGGACAGTTACACGATTGACTAGGAATAAAAGAACACAAATGGGCGACGAGCGAAAGTGAGGATGGTGGTTGTGTAGTTTTACGATGTGAGAAAGTCATATATGTGGTTTTCGCAGTGTTTAGCGTCAAAAAATTATTAGCTAACCAAATCGAGACAACATTAAAGCCATGCTGAGCTTTACTAAAAACCTCAGGCCACGAGTCACCAGTGAATGTGAGTGCCGTATCATCAGCGAAGGCGGTCACTCTAGTATCTTTAATATTTATTTGGCAAAGCTCATTTAAGTACACGAGAAACAGGGTGGGGCCTATTACACTGCCCTGTGGGACTCCGAGTGATATAGAAAGCTCATCGCTGACACAACTATTTATCTTCACACTTTGGGTTCTATTTTTTAGGTAGTCATTGAAAATGTCAAGTGTTTGACCTCTAACACCGACACTTTCCAACTTGTTAAGAAGTATGGGAGTGGAGACTGTGTCAAAAGCCTTGGCGAGGTCCAGGAAGATGGTAAGTACCTTTTTGTTATCATCGAGACTCCTAACAATGTGATTTGTAAGATCTGACACTGCCTTTGCAGTGGATTTCTGACGTCTGAAGCCGTACTGATTAGGTTACAATAGGTTTTTGCCCTCAAGATAGTTGATCAGTCTGGTATTCAGTATTTTTTCCAGGATCTTAGAAAGAGTGGTTAAGACCGCGATCGGTCGATAGTTGGTGACACAGTCTGCACTCCCGCTTTTAAGTATCGGATGAATTAAAGGCATTTAGTATTTATACACTGTACAATTATTGGTAACCGATCTATTATGATCTTTTAACGTAGCGTGGCCGGTTTAAATAATAGCAAATTAAATCTCATTGATCCCATTAATTATCTTCCCATTTCAATTTCAGTTTTATCGAAAGTGATTTTAGTTGATGTATTAATATAACTTTGTATAAAATCTGATGTTTTATTTTGTTAATGATTCAGACAAAAGTATTTATTTTTAGTTTTGCACTAGTTTTATTTCATGCCCGAGTACGCGGCATACGAAATAGTTTCGCTCATTTGACACACCTTTGCATATAAATTGGCCTTGAGAAAAAAAGCAAAAAATTTACGTACTGGTTAAAATATCCGAGCGAAATACACAGTACATTAAGTCCAGCTTAGCCCAATTTGATCGTTATCTCACACGCTTCACCTTGCTTCTAATTTTTGATACATGAAACTGAGATAAGTAATGCACATTCGAATTATCGCACTAGATAATCTCATGGTATTAATAAAATCTTTTATAAAAATGACAGATTTAATACTTTTGGTAATATTTCATGAAATTTCGTCTCAAAGCTCAAAGCATTTTCGCAATTATGATGTTTGATGTTTTTGATTTACTCCGCACTGGCAAACTCTATTGTCCTATTGTACCCCATTCGCATTGTAATTTGTAAGGCTTCGGGATAGCGAACAACAATACTAAATGAGGGCTGAACAATAACCGACATATATAATATCGCGGAAACATGGATTATGCTTGTAGTGATTTATATGTTCTCCTAAGAATGCAATTCTCTAATAAAAGGTACAGAAACTCAAAGAAAAAATGAAAATACTATGAAATAAGCGATTCCATTAATGATACCCTATGTAAAAGCGAACATAAAACATAATTATGTTAATAACTGTCACTATAACTATAATTAAAAATATTCGGCCGTAATTCCAATTTAATTTCAAAATTCAATTCCAAAATCTTGAAACAAAGTTTTACACGTCGGAATTTAATTTCCTATAAGCGGATTTTGCATCATTTTATGCTTTAGCTTACTGCGTTATAATTAATTTTGTATACAATTTTGAACCAGTATCAAATTTATTTTTTAATTTCGTACACATAAAATCTTTTTTAATAACTTTAAAGAATTAGGTACCTCCTTCATAGGTAATATGAATAATAGAGGTACATAAGGTTTAGCTGGGATGTGAGGGCCAGATTTAAAACATTATATATTATTCATAATTAAATTTATATGCAATTTTAAGCAGCATTTATATACTTCTAAGGCTGAATAATTCCTACGCTTCCGAATAAACTGTGTTTAGATAGCCAGCCTTTTCCCATTAATATGAATATATGTTTTTTACGTTTTTACAGAAATGAAAAAAGGAAATTTAAATATTTAAATAATAACCTAACGTTAGAAGTACTTAAAAAGTCTGTAGCAAAGTGTGAGTAGAATATTTGTGTTATAAGAAAAATGTATCTAGGATTGATTGCCAAAATTACTCCCCAATATTTAAACTACTTAGAAATAAATTCCTTTAACTACGTGAATACTGAATTGTTTTATTTGAAGGAATTACTTAGAACAGAGCTAGGTATGTTTGCGATAAGTATAAATCGTCCGTGAAGTAGATTCGTAAGAGGCAGCCGGGATGCGGGGCCAGTATTGATCGTCCCGTGACGTCACCATCTTGGCCTTCGCGCCCGGCTCAGATCACCACCGTATACGACAACAAATTATTCTCATATACCTTTATATATATGTACCATGCGGATTCGCTCCCATAGCATAATTTTATATAACCTTTGTTCTTTAGGTATGATGTAGGATTCCAATGGTCAAAGATTTTTTCTAATCGGTCCAGTAGTTTCAAAGCCACTCCAATCAAACAAAAAATTAAATCTTTCCCCTTTATAATATTACTGCATACACTATTATATTATATGGAAGCAATTTTGATATTCATTGGTTATAGAAATAATTACTTTAATTCTATAAATGCGTAAAACAAATTTTAAATAGCTACTAAATTCGGTTGTTATTAAAGTTTAAAATTACACATCTATTTATGAAAATATAAACTGTCGCTCGAAACAAATTGTTTCTCGGCATCTCACTGAGCGACGGAAATTGTGAAATATCCTTAGTTCCGCTACTGTAGACGTCAAAAGTAGAATTTGTTTGCACTCGAGTTAAATTTCGCAACCTACTGACGTATATTGAGAGGTTTTTCGAAGTATAAAAATTTCAAGCATCGCGTCA
Source organism: Phoebis sennae (assembly GCA_001586405.1). Classification (NCBI taxonomy): domain Eukaryota; kingdom Metazoa; phylum Arthropoda; class Insecta; order Lepidoptera; family Pieridae; genus Phoebis; species Phoebis sennae. Next base: position 878,254 of record LQNK01001090.1, on the reverse strand, counting down.
GAAGTTGCTAAAAACCTTATCACAAGGGCTCTTGTCCCTTCAGTGGCTTAGTCTTTGTCCTCGCCAAGAATAAAATTGTTCAAGATAAGCTGTATAAGCACCAACTGCCCTTCACATTTTTATGAAGAGTCGTGTAAAGGAATTTTTAGATTTTTTAAAGTGAACATGATAAAATTTGCGTCTATGATTCTATATTTTAAAGCATTCTTTCAGGTTGATTATAGAATTTGATTTTTCGATTAATCATTTTATCCTTAATTTATTTTGAAGTTTTGTGATTTCTTTTGTAAGACAAACCGACAAACGTTGTCTTCAAATTTCTAACTCTACTCGACTAAATCTGTCCCTATAATATTAGTGGTATGGAACCAGGGGTAAAATATTATATAGGAAACCACCAGCAGATTGCACGCCTATCACCGTAACTAAGCAAATAAGCATATATGCATAATGGATTTGCATCGTACGTTGATAAACATTATTGTATTTGTATCGTTTGTAAGAAAAGGTAGGATCTAAGATATAGGGCCATCCGAATCTTTAAAACATAAAAGATAATACATAACAGCTTATTAAAATCACATACTTTTCTTTTCAGATGGAATGTTTGGTAAAAGAAATGCAAGATCCAGTAACAGGTGTACCAATACGTAGTCAAAAACTCTTTCTCACCTTTATTCCATCTGCTTTTATGGGTAAGACATTTTTAACTGACTTTTAATAATAAGATGGTTATATAAGTCACTGGAGTCTTAAGGCAATAATGGCACGATCTTGAAAATAAAATAGTTTAAATTAGACTAACCTCAATATGATATTTCATAATTATTTCATCTTTTTTGTCTTGTACCTTTATTGCATTAAACAATAATGTATTATTTTGTGTGTTTTTTTTTCATGTTTTCGCACAATCGTTTGTTAAATAACTTGACGGTTTGCTGATAGCTTAATAGTCTTTTATGTTTTATGAGGACTGGGTATGAACATTTCATCGAATGGAATGGTTGCGAGCGACGTCTGCGTCTAATTGTAAAATCAATACTAAGAACTTATTTATGGGCCTCGGTCATTCACCATTCCTTTTCCTTGACTTTATTGGGTATAGTTTTATTTTATATACGGCAAAAATTATAATTGTGTTTATGTAAAACATGCTGCGACAAATGTTATATATGTTGCAAAAATTTCGGAACCACATTCGAATTTTCTTCTATTTTCGCGATGTCCAAAAAATATATTAAAATTTTTATCAAACATTACTGTTGAGTAACAATGAAATAATATATTATACATTTAATAATTTAATAACTATTCTCAAATGTATGAAACAGTTGTGCTAAGATTCCACATTTCGGTACATTACGCACCGAATTAATTATTTGTATGAAAAATGTGATCGGTACGAGGCGAATTACTAGTGTGACACTTTTGTAACATTCTATGCAAAGATTCTTAGGACCCTGCTAGGCGTCCACAAGTCGGTTACTTATTCATTTTTTGTTTCAGGATGTGATCTTGTCGAATGGCTAATGGAAAGGTTTCATTATGAAGATGGTACAAATGGTAAGACTGATTTACAATATAATAAATAATATGTTAAGTACACGTCGAATTAAACCTGTTTCTTCATAATTTCAGTCGAAGCTGTAAATTTAGGAAATCTTCTATGTCAATACGGTTACTTCTTTCCTGTCAACGATCTGAAAAATCTAGTTTTTAAAGATGATTCTTCTCTATATCGATTTCAAGTAAGTATTACTCCTTTACCGAACTCATAGTTAAAAGATTAGATTATGATTTTAAAATCTTTAAATGAGTTATTGAATTTGTATGAAAATGCGTGATAAGTACTGAATACATCAGCGCTTTGTTTAAATGACCACATAAACGTTTTTTTAATAAGTATTTTTAAATGTATGTAATGGCTATTCTATGAATAATAAAATAATCTACTTATACAATATATAAAGCTTTTAAAAGATGCGTTCTTAATTTCGGTCTTAAACTATTAGCTCCCGCGAACATATTGCTTCTTTACAAAAGTAGGAAAATAGAGCAAGCTATATTATCCAAAGGTGTCCATATAACCTTGACCCATTCCACAGAGCCCTTACTACTGGCCATGGCAAGCGCCGCGGGTGGCCGGCAGCGGGTCGAGCGCGCCCACCCTCGGCCCCGACAACATCGAGTACGCGATCTACCTCGTCAAGCGCACCCTCCGCAACAAGCAGAGGCACGGCCTCGAAGACTACGAGCAGGAGGCCCTCGCCAACCTCAAGAAGAACCTCGCCGCCAAGTGGGATTTCATCACTATGCAGGCTGAAGAACAGGTTCGGGTAATTTGAATCCTTTTCAATTGGCTCTTGTATTGTATTTAGATTTATTTTATGTTTACTTCTTCATGGTTCTTGAAGGTTTGTAGCGAGATCTGAGCTTGCTTGTACTGTACAACGGGGTAAATTTTGTGGTTACTTGGACGATAACAGAAGTTCAGTTCTTAAGATTTTTACGACGATTCAACATTTCTTGTAAAAAGACAAATAAATATTTGGAATCGATTTTATCGGTAAAGGTCGCGTGGTAAATAATAATGCATGGGTCGATTCAAAAAATCTATTGAAATGACCTGATTATTTCTTTTTTTTCTTGGGCTATAGTGGTGCCAAGATGTGGAAAGATGATTTCAGGCCCGCCTAGCCAAAGAACGCAAGAAAGGCGACAAGATAAAATCTATCGAAATGAACTGATAATTTCACTCTTTCTTGTGCTATATTGGTACCTCATCTTTCAGGTCCGCCTAGCCAAAGAGCGAAAGAAAGGCGACAAGATAAAATCTATCCAAATTAACCAATCATTTCATTCTTTCTTGTTCTATAGTAGTGTCTTGTCTTTCAGGTCCGCCTAGCCAAAGAGAGTAAGAAAGGCGACAAGATAAAATCTATCGAAATAAACTGATCATTTCATTATTTCTTGTGCTATAGTAGTGTCTCTTCTTTCAGGTCCGCCTAGCCAAAGAGCGTAAGAAAGGCGACAAGATAATCAGCGACAGCCAGGAGCGCGCGTACTGGCGGGTCGCGCGGCCGCCGCCCGGCGTGCCGAGCGCGCTGGAGCCCTGCCCAGTTCCAGTGCGCTCGAGACAGCCCAAGGCCAAGAAGAGGACTATCCCTCAGCTGCAAAGAGAGGTATGCTTCTTACTGATTTGTAATCTTAGCCATATGTACTAAAACCACCTCGTCTAGTGATTATTTCTTTGACTACATCAGTGGGTCACAGGTTAGATCTCGGATTGGATCAAAAAATGTTATGGCAATTTTTTGACAAAAAATGACTGTAACGGCCCGGAGTCTGGAAGTTAATTGTGTCTGCTGTCCCAACAACAACAACAATAGTAATGCAGACGACTGCATTCTCAAACGAAACATAGCTAGCTAAGTGACTCATGGTAAAAAGATATCATATTATCCTCGCAGATGCTAATGATGATCGGCACAATTGCGTGGGCGTATAAAGATCCCAAAATATGATTTTATCTCTATGATAAATATTCATAGAAATATACATTATAAGTTAGTTAGTGAACCAATTTTTCACAAGAAAAAATGTATAATGAGAAATGATTCTCAATAAGGCATTGTTAATATGTGACACTATGTTTTATCCCAGATTGAGCATCTCAAAGCAAGCCTGGATCGCACAAGAGTGAAGACGTCGGTAGCTTTGGAAGCGCTGATGGCGAACTCTGAAACCTACTCACCGTACGACCCCTGGCTCACACAACCACAACCTTCCAACCCTTGGATAAGCGATGACACTCTCTTCTGGCAGATTAATAGTCCAATGTAAGTAAAATAATTGTAAAATATTTTCTATTCTTGACTATATTATTGGATGCTGTGTAAGAATCAGCGATTTATAATTGATAAAAAATAATTAATAACGTTCATAAAACTGGGTCAATAGAAAAAACTCGACTTAATGGACAATGGCTACTACTTATAGCGTTTATTTCAAACAAATAAAATATAATAAATGCATTAATTTTAAATTAAAAAATATGAGCAGTAATAGCAAAAACTCATTCGTGCGTTTATAAATTTTTAATAAGATTAATGATGATAGTCTTAGTTTAAATTTACTTTCTTAGTTAATCAGTAATAAATTACTATAACAGGAACATTTAACAATACTTTAGGCGTCTTCCAAAAAGCCTTCTGTGGAGAAGAAATGTTTTTAGTCTTTGTCTTTGATTACATAAGGTTTAATGTAAACATATTTTTTACAGAGTGGAAATTCCGAGTGAAAAGCGTGTACAGAGATGGGCGCTATCGATAGAGGAACTGGTGTCAGATCCGACTGGTCTTCAGGAGTTCACCAGTTTTCTGAGGAAGGAGTACTCGCATGAGAACATACGGTTTTGGCTTGCCGTCATGGACCTGCGAAGAAGTAGTACTAAACAAATACCTAAGAAACTTGATGAAATTTTCGAGTAAGTTAAAGCGAAGTTTCTATATACATAATTTAATTTACATAAATGTTGTTTGTTTTCATTTCAAACTTTTCAATCAAAAAATCAAGACTTGCCTTGTTTAGACTCTTGTCCCCACTCTCGTGTTAATTACTATATTTAATATTAAGAATTAGTTCAAGATAAATTTTTAGGAGAAATAAAAAATACATCTTTATATATAAAACAAAGACGGGTTTTTACAACACCTATAACTCGTGATCTGCTGGACCAATTTGGCAGAAAATTCGTTAGGACCAGGAGAAGCATATAGGATACTTTTATGGAAATCAAACGGGAATGGCCGAATGGCCCTTGGTGAAATCACAAGGCACAGCAAAATGGAACCACAAAAATAATATTTAATGTCAATGATATTGAGTGTTAATTGCTAAACAACATTTCCTCCGCACAAGCAGCACTTGACAGTACTGTTTTTTAATTTGACTGTTTTTTGAAGTCCCTTTAACCGTTTTAATAGCTACTTCTAACTTCCAACTTCAACATTGTCTCCGGACAAACAAAAACAATTCTCGATAGACTGTATTGTCACTTCTTGATGGAAATGCATTTTATACTATTTTATAGAATTGAAACTATTTTTTACACTATTTCCACTTATTATTCCGGTTGTAAATTTAATAAAGTTTATAAATAAAAGTGGAAATAGTGTAAAAAATAGTTTCAATTCTATTAAATAGTAAAAAACAATTCATGTACAGTCAGCTACAAAACATATACTTTCAGAGAATTCCTCACCCCCGGCGCACCGTGCGAGATAAACATCGACGGCGCGACCGCGGAGCGCGTGGCCGAGGCGCGGCGGAGCGGCTCGCGGTACGCGCTGGACCACGCCGCGGACCACGTGTACGGGCTGCTGCTGAAGAAGGACTGCTACCCGCGGTTCATACGCTCGGACCACTTCCAGCGGCTGCTCACTGAGGGGCGGAATGTCCATCAGAAGAAGGCTAAGTGAGTTCTTTTCGTTCACGGCATAAATTGTTAACGTGATTATTGATTTTTTTCTTTTCTTTCATGCATTTTGATTGTTTATGGTTATACCGCATTTTAAACGTATAAAATCAAATATTTGTTGTTTTTCTTTCATACATTTTAATTTTATGTTTATTTCGTAATTCGTATGGATGACCAAGATATTTTTTAATTCTTCTCCTTTTTCAAATAATAAATCTTCTTTCTAATCAAAGAATCAGAAATAGATTGATAAATTGACATGCCAATTGGCAATGAGGACGCGATATCATTTCTCTTGTTTTAGAGCATTATTTCTTAAATTTCCTTTTTTAGAAATTATATATTTTGTAAGACTTTAACGACATATTCACTCTAAAACTTATATCCACAATTACCTACATATCACAAAGTATTTATGGTGAACTTGTCATTTATAGCGGTGCACAGCACTTGTAAAAATTAATTTAATTATAAATTGACATTCTTTTATAAATCTTTCGTTTACAAACAATCTTTTAACAATACATAGTCGATACCTCAAAATTTACTAATGTTTTCATCAGATTCTTCAATTTCGGCGGGCAAGTGAAGAAGAAGCCCAGCTCAACCAGCGGCAGCGGCGGCAGCGGCAGCGGCGCGGGGTTGTCCCGGCGGCGCGGCTCGGACCGCTCGCTGTCGGGCTCGGCGCACGAGCTGGCCGTCTGCGCCGTGCAGCCGCCGCGCCCGCCCGAGCCCCCGCCGCACAGCCACTCGCAGTCCAACCTTTGCGATATACCCTTTAGGTGTGTTGGATTACGTAATTATTATCATGCTCTTCTATATAAATAAAAATCAATTTCCGTTCGTTAGTCTCGCTAAAACTCGAGAACGGCTGAACTTATTTGACTTGTGTTGTATAATAAAACAATTATATTTTTCTATACATATAGTTCATCTCTGTCAAATACATTACGTTCAAAAATGGCGGTATGAATATTCGCCGGCTCAGCTTGTGTCTTATGATTGAAAGAAAGAAAAATATATTTTTTCAATACAGACAAAATAAAAAATAAAGAGTAAACGCAATAAATGTCAAATTAAAAATAGACAATAAAATAACAAAAAATGACCTTTACGTAAAACAGGCAGCACTTAGCATTTGAAGCAGTGCTACGCACAAACAACGCTGATTTTCAGTGCTACCTGGTGTTACGACGATGAGAACTGAAAGTCATGAGTCATCTAAGTAAAAATTAATTCTACAATACAGAAAATATATTTAAAAAATATATTACTTCTTTCAGAGACCCCTTGGACGATGACACTTCTGAAGTCTTACCCTGGGAAACTTCAACTCGGGAGGGTCCTTACGGCGGTGTAAGACGGCGACAAGATTCTACCGCTGATTCCGGCAGTTCTTCGTCAGACGTCAGTGCGGCTGTGGGAAGCGGAGAACGAATGAGACGACTGCCTCAGCAGAGTACTTTAGATGGTGGATTACGCGGAGCCCCACCACCTTTGCGCCGGCTTTCTGCAGTAGAACCGAGGCATTTGGCGCCTCTCGCCTCACCGCCACATTCGCCCCGACAAAAACGTATAACTGCTATACAACCATCGGTTCCTCACACACAAACTACAGCGCACCATCCGACCCCAACTATTAGTGTCAGTTCTGCCCCCGATGAGGAATCAGGTGACTCACCGCCGAGAACTAACTCGCCAGAAGAGCGCCGCTCCTTAATACACTCCGAAGAACCGTCTTCAGTATTTGCTTCGACGGACGTTACTCCGACGGAGCCTGGTCATGTTTTTGTGGAGCGCACTATTCTTGAAGTCGTATCAGATTCTACTGATGTCAGAACTGATAGTACAAAAGATGAAGTGCCAGATAATCAAGCCGGAGACGATGCTTCGAACCCAAGTTGTGAAAAAAGCGAAGAATTGTCTATGCCAGTTACAGATTCGAATGCTAAGTTAAAATCTTCGAATGATAATGTCACTTCAACTCCTCCATTTTCTCGAGAGACATCTTTGGTCAAAGAGACTAATCCGGCCTCGCATGTAGAAAGTGTAAAAACAACGTCTTCTCAGGTATCAGATATTGCGGAAGAGACTTCAAGAAGTAATCTCGTCAGACAAGACACCGTTGTCATAGAAAACGTTTTAGGAAACGTAATAGTAAGTCAGAAGAGTATGGAAGTAATGTCGCCGCCAGTCAGTATAGTTTCGGAGAAGGAGAGCGTGCGGTCGTCTCCTGAAGGGATTCGTATTCCAATAGCACCTCTTGCGACTTGCGAAGACATCGGAGTTGAAGACGATAGTGTAGATAAAGTGCCTTTGGTACAGAGGGTTGCGGGGGAATCCAAATCGGTGTCTGAGGGTGTAAAAACAATTGCTCATGGAGACGAACTTTCTTCCGTGTCTGAAACTGATAATATCGTTAAGCGTGATAATAAAAGCACAATCAGTGAACGTAAACAGAGGAATGACATTTGTCCTTGGGAAGACGAGTAAGTAATAAAGTTGTACATTTTTAGTGCACACACGTAGCACAGTAGATAGTTCTGTGTTCGTTGTATACTTAAAATACATGAAATATAGACTTATTGTTTCTTGTTTCGTTACTTTCGTTTTTGTATTTTTTTCTTTGTAAATACACTCATTGTACATTTTGCCTCATGATTTTTATTTATCCGCAAATAATGTATTTTTGATTGCATCATTGTTTTACGTACAATTATTTTTGTTCCGAAAAAAAAGGATGATGAAATAAAATTAAAATTTTGGTCCACTTAATAATATATATTTTTACAAACAAATCAACAATTTATAGCAAATTAATAAAAACCAAAAATGTAAACTATTGCTGGCTTTAACTTTGGACTTTGCACTGCATATAAATCAAAAATATTAAGCCCCAACTATTGACTGTAAATTGTAATTTAATACATATTTGCACATGCACATCTTTTAATATGAGTACTCGTACACAAATAATTATTTGGGCCTGTTTTACTGTCAAAAACTGCCTCCATACTCTACAATAATAAAAAAATATAACTATTATTTTCGTAAAAATTTAGACGAAGAAAGTTTATTTCATTTCTGTTATTAACAAAAGAGAAATGACAAAAACATTTTTTCAATCAGAATATTAATCAGAGCAAGCAAGGGATTATGTGGTCTAGTTCAGTAAAATATCATCAAGCACCAAACCATTTATTTTCAAGTGCAGTTTCTGAGTTATAAAAAGCCAAATGTGTTTGTGGTTTCCCCAGCGCAGCATTATACTACAATTTCTACAGCCTTCCTTTAGCATAATAAAAATTCATCCCACAGTTTCGAAGATTACTTTTGATTCATTAAAGAAACAAACAAATTTTACCGCTTTAGTATAGATTGCATACCTACATTGGTTGGTTGCTCGATGATGAAGTTCAATGCGTTGGCCGAACGACACATAATTGTAATATTCTCTTTTCTTTACAGGAACTCCTGTGAGAGTGACGCTCCGTTTGTTAAAACTTATGCAACTCTGGGTTATTTATAATTTACGTAGGTGAATGAATTACAATAATTTATGATGTCAGGGTTATAGTAAACATAAAATTTAGTTTTTAGAACCGACTTCTATTCCTGCAGAGTTAGGCCATATTGTATTAATGAGCGAAATAATGGTTACTTATGAATAGTATTATTTGTTGTATATATTTATCGTGCGCTTAATAATGTTTTATCTTATATGATAGACAAATCGTGAAGAGGGTATGGACCTTATTTTATAAGAAACTATAATTATATAACGTATTCGCGCCGATTTAGCGTAACCATCGAGGGTTTTGGTAAACATTGAAGTAATGCTTCTTTTATGCGCATAAGAACTACAATGAAAATAACGACTAAAGGGTTTAAAGCTGTAGAGCCTTTAATCTTATTTCATTCCTCGCATATATGACATTGGAGTACTACGGTGGACTTGTCTTGCTAATTAATATTATTCCATGGATTATTAGTGAAGCTTTACTTAATTATACTTTCACATTTTCTTCACTATTGATAGTAGACCTATTAAAATTAAGAGCGATTGTGTTGGCGCTTTTCTTATAAGTACAAAGTCATTCATTTGCCGGCATTTTTGGTGTCACATACCTGCATTCATTAATGTCAGCTATTTAATTCCATCAACAAGTCTTTAAAAGATGTGATTGTATAGATCATATGAATTACACAGATTTTCGAGCTACGTATTACTAAAATCTATACTACAAACCCTATCGCCTGCTAGCTGTCATGAAATACATTAATTTAGTACAATGATATTTGCAGTGTGAAAAATTATGTATATGTTGTAAGTATTAGTTCAATGTGTTGAGTTCTATAAATAAAAATATTAATCATTTAGTTAATGAGGTATTACATTCAATATCTCATTAGGAGTTTCAGTAAATTATTTGCTCAAATACATGTATATTTAAGTTCGATATTTCAAATTAATAGTAGAGCTGCAGTTTGCTATTCAATATGAGTATTATTAGTTTTTATGACATTTATTACTTTTTACTTGCAGTATATAATATAACCATGTATACTTCATCTCTTACTTTAGGAAGTCAATACGAGATATTAGATTTTAAGTGCGTTTTAATAACTCTATAAGTATTTTTATTTACTTATTCACAATCACTTAAGGCATACTAGCTTCTTTAAAAGAATCTTATCCATGTTCGGCATTACCGTCTCATGGGTATTTATGTAATATGTAGAAAAAATAATGCTATGAATCTGTTTAATAACTATCGACGTTGGTTGTGGAAAATACAAAAATACTACTCACGAAATCTTTATTTTTCAATGATTATGTTAATACTTTAAAGATAAAATTGAATGTTATAAATTTTTTATCTGGATACCTAGCTCTGACGATTTTTATATTACTACATTTATTCCGTTGTAAATGATTATTGAAATAATTGTATAAGTTTATATAAATTGTATCTAAGTGTTGCGTAGATTTTAAGTATCAATTTTACAGCAGTTGGCGAGTATTAAACGAGTAAAAAGTCTCACAGGTAAAAATCAAATGTTAATATTGTTGTAATAATATTATGTATATTGTTTTGGCTTAATGAATCGACGATTTTAGACGGTTACATTTTTAATGTTACTATGTTAACTAGGTTAAATTATGAATAATTTAGGAAATAGTAGGTGTTGTGAATATTTTATGAACAATAATTATTTTGCAGATTAAATAGTGTAAATTTAATGGTTATTTAGTCATTTGTAAATAATTACCTGATGACCTATAAATTTAGAAATTAGAAAGATGTAGAAGGTACTTAGAGCGAAAAAGAGAGAAGATTAAATATGAATATCAGTTACAAACGCATAAGTACTAAATATATATGATTTTTTTAGATTATACCTATAGATACAAAACGTTATTCGAAAGCAATTTTAAGTATTATGACATAATAATACCTTTTAAGCATTTTTTATTAATGGCTGCTTATTTGAAATAAACGATATCGTAATAAGACGCACAAATTATTATTATTTTTAAGTAGATAAGTTGTTTTGGAGAACATTTTAAGCATTAAGTACAAATAAAATACAAAGTTACAAAAAATACAGCCTACTTACTTCAAGTGATATGTTCAGTCAAGAAAGAACTAATAACTACTTACTACACAAGATAATGCTTCCTAATACCTATATACCTAACTATTCTATTTATGAAGGATCGAAGATTGTCCATTATAACCAAAGTGATGAAAATATTTACCAAGACCCAAATCAATGCCCTTTTCATTACAAACTATTAGAAAGGAAGAAATAAATTTTTAATTGACATATAAAGTGTGATCAAAGGCAGGAAAATAAAAAAACAAAAGTTTTTTTAAACATCCAAATTTCGGGAGGAAAGGAGACAAGCAAGGCGGTCACTAAGTATGTGCTATTGGCAAAAGCAATTTCAATATCTGTTTTTCAGTAACCCCTGTAACGTTTGGAGCGTCAGTAGTTAATAAAGCTTTACAATTGATCATTCATATTAAATTTACTTAAAAAAATAAAAATTCAAAACAATTGACAGATTAGTTTTTAACACTTTTTTTTCTTGATGTGCCCTGTTCATCAAATATTAAAAATTTACGAGCTCACAATTTAAATTTTACAATATTTTTTACAAGTCCTTGTAATTTTCATTTATCAAAGAATTCCACGAGACTGAATGAATTATAAAGGGATGATATTAACCCTCCGATAACCACGTCTCAAACTAAAGTAGGAAAAGAAAAAATATATGATAGTGGAAAAGTGTATAATAAACATTCACACAACTTATGACTAACAATCTTATATTACTTAAATGTACCAGCTGTTTTAAAAAACCTCCCTACAGACTCCATCAGCCCCTCTTTCTGAACCTTCGGGGCAGTTTGCAGGCGTTGAAATCATGTTCCTACTCGTCGCTCGTACAGAAGTGACCGGTTCACTTTGAGCTTCTGTTTCTTTCACTTCTTCATCTTGCACTTCGATTGGTTGTTCTACAGCTTCATTGTCTGCCATTTCTGAAAACGATAACATATTATTGTTTTCATTGTAATTATAATCAGGGTAAAAAGGTCAAATAATCAAATTGTTAAGTACCAATCAATCTCAGGATAGGATTCCTTTTTGAACCAAATACCTTATAAACATTTTTATACATATTATAAACTCTAAAAGAAACGGATTTTCCTCATCATCGGCATAATTTGTTTATTATTTAATCAATGCATATTCTTTAAAAAGCTGTAAGCAATAATAACAACAAAAAAAACAAAAAGGAACATTGTTTTACAATAAATAACCATAAAAATCTATCGAAATTACAGTAGAAGATTGGTCGTAAACTCGTAAAATGTTTGTCATACATCTCCCGGAGTCCAAAGATGTGTGCAGTCATGGACATATTTTTATTGAAAATGAAAAATAAGAACAACTCTAAGAAGGAATCTGTTCTAGAAAATTCCCGTTCTGGATTCCATTTAAACAGAGACTTCGCTTCATCCTCGTTTGTGTCGAATGAAAGTACACGAGTAAAGAGTAAGAGTTAATAAGAGTTTAGATCTGTTATATTTAATTCAGTCGGGGAAAATTTGCGATTGCGTTTTTTAATTGCTTTAAATATTATTGATCTAAATTATATAGAGACGAACAATGAAATATTGATGTAAGTACTTACTAGTGCACAAACAAATGTTTCTTCAATTCAGTTCAGTCACCCAACAACCCGGAGCACGTATGTTCTTATGATTTTGCAATCTAGGTGCCACAGTTTATACAAGAAGCCCAGTTCAATTTATCAGGATACTAACTACTGAATCATCTACGTCACTGGTATGTACACTCCCAATCGATAGGAATTTTCTGACTAATCTAACGATATGATTCCTTGAAAGTAAGTCATGATATGTTATCTTTAATAGTCTACCTCAGTGCCTTTGCAAATTATTATTGCGTAGTATTAATATTTTTATTAGATTCTATAAAATACACTATGACACCCTCTTTCACAGTAATCAACATCTATACGTCTGCCGAAATTAGTGGAGATAAGCTTCGTAGTAGTATAGTATTTATCAATTCAAATTCAAAGAAATTTATTTGCCAGAATCTAGTAACAAATAGCTATTCATTTTGTATGGATTCTTATACAGTCTATTCGAATATTGAGTGTGCAAATTAAAAGTAAAATTAAATACCATGAGAGGTGTCAAATCAAAAGAAAAATCTTGTTCGTTTTCATCTTTAATTAGAAGAGTTTAATGAATAGAGGGATCATTCTTCAATTAAGCGTGCTAAATGACATGTGGGACTAGGAGGAATAGCGAAAAACGCAGTGATATGCGTAGGCATAGGCATATCTACCACATTTTCCTATCATTATTTCTGTTCCAAATTTGATTGATAATCCCGAAGAATAATAATTATACTTGCTTATTAAAAGAAGTTCCTACAATGAATGAAAATAATAAATAATTTGTATTGTTATTCTCTCATTGTCTGACATTTGTTATTATATGTATACTTAAATCAATTTTACCCTATTATACTTTATAATAGGGTAAAATTGATTTAAGGTTTATTGTCATATCGTCTATCAGGGACTGTAAAAAATTCTGACTGATTGATTCTAAAAAAATGCGCAATGTGTTACCGTGAACAAAATCTTCATTAAACACAGTTATATTAAATGACTTCTTCAGTCTTCATACATAGCTCAAAATTTATTTTTGCTAAGATATCGCTAATAATCAACATTTGAGATAAATAGCTTAATAACATTTTTTTAATAACCTTTATTTATATACCATATACATATATACCTTTATTTGAATTATATGAAATTTTAAATTATTGAATTACAAATTAATTACTTTAATGTTGATAATAATAAAACTGAACTAAAATCCCATCAATTTATTATAAAAACAATAAAAAATACAAATTAATAATACTGTACAAATTCTTACATAATAGAAAAAAGTACGTACATTAAAAACACACATTAAACTAAGCACACAAAATGATATTCGTTAAATTATCTTACAATTGTAAAATCAATGTAAAACATATTGTTTTAGATAAGATTATAAATTCTTAACATTAAAATTCGCTTATGACTTATAAAACTACGCTCTTGACTGAAATATATCCAGTTATCACCGACAATTGATTGAAGGTCGAACCAATTGCCACTGATATAATATAGATTCATATTGGCTTTCTTAAAAAACTTCTCGACAAACCCCATCAGCCCCTCGAGTATAACCGTCGGGGCAGTTACCAGGGGTTATAATGAAATTTGTAGGCGCCATTACTGAAGGCGAGATTCCTGGAACGGTCTCATGTGTGCTGGGTTCCTCCTTTTTCTCTTCTTGAACCTCTATAGGTTGTTCTACACTTTCGTTATCTGCCATCACTGAAACAATCATAATTATATGTCTATGAGTCTAAAAATATATATTTCTCTTTATTATGGGGGCTCAGTATTTAACTTTACAAATATATATAATTGATTAAAAACATGCATTCATTATTAGTTATTATTATCAAATAATGATTCATACTAGTTATAACATTAGATAATAATCTATATATAATCTCTCAATTACAGAACCTACGAAGAAACTATTTGGCTTTGGTTTTCAACTTGTTAACAATTACAACACCAAACATAATTATATTTTAAATTTGTAAGGCGAAAAAACAATTTTAACAATATCATAATAGTTATGAAAAATATCTACCTAAAATAGTACTCTTCCCACGGTTTTCAGCCACTACGACTATGTAGTATGATCCCGAAACAACGTATGAGCCGAAATTTCCCGCTCAATATTTATATGTGTGGATAACGGTAAGCTTCACTTATATCGGTGAGCTGAGTCATCATCCATTTATTGTACAGACTATAGACAACGTAAAAAAATTCTATGGAAATATTTGACATAATTTAGAGATAATGGTTTTACCCGCGATACTTCTGAACCCGTGGCATCACCGGGATTTAAAGTAGTCTATGTGTTATTCTGAACTGTTACATATATTGATACCAAGCTTCATCATAATCGTTTCAGTAGTGTTTGTTTACAACATGGACAAACTTCGCATTTATAATATTATTGTAAGATAGTAGTGAAAAAAAGGATAGAAAACTCATTTCGGTAATTCAGATATATAGAAAAAAAAGAACTACATATACATGTGCGGTTGCTTAAGAATAAATATCGATAACACTCAATGATTTTTGTTCAAGGAAATGGCTAGGCTCATTTTTAGTTCATAGAGCCCTAATTTATAATCAAGATAATTGACATTGCGGTATTATCGATGGATTCACATTTGATTTGTCATTTTTTAGAATATTTTTAAGCTTGACATCTTTTGTAAAAAGGCATGAACGCCAGTTGTCAAAAATTTTTCAGAAGTTTTGGACTTTTTTTGCTACAATAAAAACAATTCTGAGTGCATTATGTTTTATGATATTTTATTACTCGTTCGATGAAATGAAAAAGAGTGTTAGTCTCGAAAAGGTGACTTTGATTTTGCTTATCGATAAAATATATTAAAAATCATCATTGGATTATAAAAATCTACCAACCACGAAATTGTTTTATATTATTGTATTTTTATAATCAACATGTTTAAGTAAGTTATTAAACATTGAATAATATTATTGCTATCGTATAGAGAAACCAGTAAAAAATCAAATAAAAAATAAAAGGTAAAGGATAACATGAATATTTTATCTTACAGATAAATGGCACGGAAGTAATATCTAATGTGAAAAGGAATACTGCTAGATGTAATTTAACTAAGTAAGATTTTCTTTTCAATTACTCGGTATAAATTGAATATTAGTCTCGTTTTTTTCATCCAAAACCCTTACTCGGTATAAATTGAATATTATTATACTGCTCTTAAAATACGAATTTATTCTTCTTCATTCATATTTCAATTACATTTGCGTATAATATTGCAATCGATCAGATTGCAGATTGTCTTCATTTCTTGTGCGCACGGCCAAGGAGTGGAACTCACTTCCTGCGTCTGCTTTTCCGGCTGAATACGACATTCAAAAATTCAAGAGACAAGTGAATAGGCACCTTCTAGGCAGACATGAATAACATCTTCGACCGCACCACCACTTTCCATCAGGTGGGGTAGCGGTCAAATGTCTGCCTATTCTACATAAATAAAAAAAAAAAAACCTCTAAATACTTAAATATCAACGAAAAATCGTAAAAATTTTCAGAGCCCCTTCACAAATAAGAAGAAGACCGATTAGATTGCCTGGACAAATATTTGAACATTATCAAATAATAATTAGACCAAAACTGCATAAAAGCAATTCATTATCTGACCTGACACCACAGACAAGCAATCTTTGTGAGTGTTTATTGTTAGTATAACAGTTTTATAAATTATTCCTTTGTGAAAATATAACTACACTTATACCGAATTTATATTATAGCATTCGATTTCTTTAACACAAAAAGCGGTTGTTTATGCAATCAAAATCAGCGACATATACACGATAGTTCTGGGGATACACTTGAAAGGTACTCTAAATGTTTACTTGACTCGCCATACATGTCGTGGAATTTCAAAAGCAAGTAAGTTGCCTCTTAACGACTTTTTGATGTCCCTATTGACGCATGGGCTAAACGAGTGGCTACTGCGCCAGAGATTGTGGGTTTGATCCCCTTGAGTAGAAAATTATGATGTGATGAACATTGTGTTGATTTATCAATAGTGTGTATATATTTCCAAAAAAAATATGTTAAAGTATGTTTATCAGTTGCATAGTTTCCTACAGCTTTGTTTAGTTTGGGACTAGATGGCGATGTGTCTATTTGAAATGTTTATTTATTTACTTTAAATAATAAATAAAATACATTAATAAGTGCCTATTTAATAACTATATATTCTAATTTAAAACAAGAAAGATGAAGAAGAAAATTGAAACATCTCCTGAAACCTACGCATCTAAATTTGCTGCTGACTATACTTATACTGGAGACCCGAATATGTCCTCATATGCAGAAATGTCAAGGTATTATTTGCTTGTTAGACTTGTAGACGTTGTAAATATGAAAACATTTAAGAAAAATCCAACATTAAATTTTCTAGCACTTGTAGTACAGATGACGCAACTCATAAGAAGATGGCAAGCTTTCCCTTTAAGCCAACTCCTAGTGGAAATTTAAAAGTACAGTCCAATCAGGTAAAATTATACTTTAAATGAACTAGTAAATATTGACTTTGTAAGGATTTCAAAGCATAACTAGGTATATTCAAACGACTTTAGGTAGTGTTTCAGTCTTCAACAGTTGGCGTTTTATTGGCCGATCCAACACTAGCAGAGGTTAAAGTTAAATTTGAAGGAAAAGCAGCTCAGGAACTCAATGACGAATTAAATACTATTTTAACTGAAAATCACTTTACAAATGTAAGTGTTGATTTCCACGGTTCCTTTTCATAATAAATTGTTTAACAAGCGGTGAGTTATAGCTGAACTATTTTTTGAATGGAATGTAATTCTATTAAAATATGTACATATTATTAAAGGAGGAACCAAAACCTCAATTGCAGTACGGCCCAAGGACAAATCCTAATACACAATTCAATGTTAAACATGTACTAGATCAAAATGTCAATGACAAGCCTCGGAAGACACAGGAAATAAAAAACAAAGAATTGACCTCCCTGGGCTATGGACAAATGGAACCCATAGACTGGATGAATGTTCAACTACCGAAAAAACAAGAATTATTTCAAGAATTCTTTCGCAGAGTACACAATTTCATGTAGGTTGGCAAAGTCTATCTTTGAACAAAATGATTGTTCTTCAATGATTGTATAATGTTGAGTTTTTCTCTAGTAATACGGATTGCATTGTGCACATCGGCCGTGAAGAGTTCCACTGTCATTATATGGTACTTCAAATATATTCGTCATTCTTTAACACGAACACTCAAAGGGAAATTGAATTACCTATTGTGAGTAATATTGATGACAAGTTATCAATTATGTTAGAATGAGGATAAAATCAATGTAAATTTTGAAATACATAGTACAGTAAATAGATTATAAAGTAATATATTTCAGAGCAATGTAAAACCAGACGCCTTCCATACTATTTATGAATGGATGATATTTAGTGGATCTGAAAGCAACAAACTTTTAAAAAGAGAAAATATTTTAGACTTATATTCTGCTGCCCAATATTTAGCAATAAAAGGTACATACAAAAATTACAACATTAAATATTTTGTTTCATTGATGTAAATAGTAAAATTATGTGTTTTTCTACCAAGATAGATTTAGAAAACCAATGTTGGTCGTTTATGGAGAATGAAAGCATTTTTAATGAAGATACGGCATTCACTTTATATCGAACAGCAAGAATTAAAAAAATGACTTCAGTGATGGAATTGATGGTAACAAAAATATATACAAAGCAATTTTACATAAAAAACAATTTAAAATGTATGACAAACGTTTCTAATAATTATAGGTACGCCGAGTTAAAAGGTTCTTTCTACCACTCGTGGCTTCAAAAGATTTCCTTCGACTAGAAGCTGATGAATTACTAACGTTCTTAAAATCGGATTATATTTGTGTGACAAGGTAAAATAATGCGAGACAAAATTATATTTTTATAGAAATCGATACATAGTTCGTTAAAATATTTTGTTTTGATGATGAATACCGGTACAAATAACATATGTTACTTTTTGATTCGATGAATTTTAACAAAAAAGTATTTGCAATTTCCTGAAATATGACGAATTATAGTTGCACTTAAACATACTTTCCTTGTTAGCTGTTATCATCGAATTAAAACTTATTGATTTATATTACTCTAGCGAAATAGAAGTTTTAATGGCTGGAGTAAGATGGCTCTGCGGTGACTGGATGTTGCGGAAACGATTCGCCGTGGAGGTGACGCGATGTGTAAGATTCGGACTCATCTCCCCATGGCAACTCGTTGATATCAAGAGGAACCCTGAGAACGTGGAAATACTGGAGATTGTTAATGAACCAGAAGTTCAACAAATGGTTGATGATGGACTAGCGTAAGTGGACATTAAAAATAATAACTTCCAAAAAATAATATTTACACCTATTTATTGTATTGATTTGAAACTATACTAACAAAAAATAATACTAACAAGAATTAACCGTTACTTTATAATAATGCGGTTTATATAAAGAAGGTTCAACATCAAATAGTTACTGGCCTTAATAAGTCAGGGCATTGTGTTGGTCATTAAAAAAAAATAGCGCGCCCTTTTCCTAATTTAAAACATTGTTGTTCCTATAAAATTGATAGGGTCTACTGTTAATGCAAACCTTACAATAAATTATTGTAAATTACTAGTCGCTCAAAATTGTTAACAGATATGTTATAATTAAATACTGGTACGGAAACAACTCGAAAAACTATTACCATTGGATTGATGTGCTGGGTTTAACCGAACCAGCTGAGAGAAACTGGATTGGTGAAGAAAAGGTGTGTTTAATTATTTAATTCCACATAACATTTATTGGTGTTTTATTATAATGGTCTAGTGTATCAGTGTGCGTGGGTGCAAACGGCCCCATAAACGTATGCATAGACAATGCTTAAACGGCGGTCAAATGTCCTTTACATTAAGTTTTATTGTTTTTGAATTAAATTGGGATTGCACTGAGAAATGTTTTTCTTCGCAGTCTTGCTACCTTATTTGCTGATACACCAGTACTGTTTGTGTAATAAGGTGTAATTCTATATTATATTTCGCAGCTTCATTCTTCAGATATAAATAAACAACATGTAGTACTTTTAACCTGCTGGCAACTTCGCACGATTGATAATATTTTTATTATTTTTTTACAACTACCGACACAAAGGTTTCCTAGTCGATGGTGCAGTGAAATCTTCATTCTTTTTTCGTGCGCGGCAACTAGCACACGCTTTAAAAATGTCCAAGAAAAGTTAGAATTCTATAATTCCAAAATAAGAAAACTACTAAAGAAAAATTTTTTAAATAAGCCAAAACGAGTGATTGTGTATTCATCATCGTCGTCCTATTCGGAAGAAAGACTGGGTAAGTCCGATAGATTTATACAGTTAGTATAAATACTTACGTATTTTGTTTCGAGTGACAAGGTTCCTTCTAATCTTAGCGTCTTTAGGCTTTCCTGGAGGTTAACCGTGAGTTAACACGATGGTTAAGTATGACGCTTTTATAAAAACAGAAGTTAATCGATATGTATTGAGCTAAAAGTATAAATATAGGAACAAGATTTCAGAAATCATTGATATAGAATTTTTAAAAAATTAAAGAAAAAAAAAAAGATAACATTATAATATCAACTGACCTAATTATAATATACTTTCGTGTGCAATGTCCTATTTTAGCGTCTTTAAGCTTTCCTGGAGGTTAACCGTGAGTTAACACGATGGTTAAGTATGACGCATTTATAAAAACTGAAGATAATCGATACGTATTGTAAAATCGATACGTATAGCTAAAAGTATAAATATAGAAACAAGATTTCAAAGATCATTGATAGAGAATTTTTAAAATTAAAGAAAAAAAAGATAACATTATAATATCAACTGTCCTAAAAATAATTTACTTTCGGGTGACAAGGTTCCTCATCTTAATCTTAGCGTCTTTAAGCTTTCCTGGAGGTTAACCGTGAGTTAACACGATGGTTAAGTATGACGCTTTTATAAAAAGATAACATTATAATATCAAGTGACCTAATTATAATTTATGAACTACCTTCATTTACATATTTTTTTTTCTTTGGTCAAATATCGGAACCGAGTGCATTAAATCGCACATTAAAACGTCGTCATTATTGACGGTCGAGCGCCGGCATTATCGCTCCCGCTTCAGGTTTCTGATACAAGAAAATAATGTGGACCTAATACCCGACGTAGATCCTGAATTATTAAAGGCTTTGGGTAATGCGCCTAAAGAATAACAGTTAAAGAAAACCTTTTAAGGGGTTATTCCATCACTAATTACTGCAAATTTTTGAAAGCACCATCAATACACCCAAGAATATCGGTAGCACGTCATTATTAATCTAAAAAATAAAAAAAATAAATAAATAAAACAGGATCATAATGAGGTATTATTGCCATAAACAGATCCGTGGCGTTGTTGCTTGCCAGTGATGAGATAAGGTACCGCCTTATATCTTTCTGTATCTACGCCTGGTATCGACTTGCACTTTGTCGATACTTAATTAAGAACCTCACTTATCTCCAGGACTACAAAAATCCGTATCGACGGTTTTGTAGGACATACCTTGCCAGAAAAATTTTTGCTTCTAGAGCGATTGAAAGACAGGGATTTCAAATTAAATAGACCGCTATAGCTAAGACATCAGTACGAAGCACATCCTTGCTCACAACGTCTAGTCCTCGTCCCTATGTAAACTCGTCGGGCTCCCCTCGCTACCATGCTCCGGGAAGGGGGGGGGAGGACAGTCAAAGACCAATATCGTCATCCTCCAATGCCGGCAACCACGCGTCCAGCTCCCAATCGATCGTCAATATTGACGAGCACTGCAAATGTGCTACAACTAAACAGTAACGCAGGTACATGTTGGTAGACTGCATCATTACTTTGATTTCTGGTGTACCATAAGAAATAATTATGTTATTTTAGACGAAGTACTTATTTATAATGGAGACAGAATACCCTTTACTGGAAAGTTAGTTCAAGATTATCCTCCTAAAAATGTTTTTTTTTTTCAATAAAACAAAAAACAGGACATGTCTATAGCTATCGAAAATCTAATTAAATTACGAGCTATGTATCATAATTATGTGAGCCACGGTAATGTCAAGTTATTTCAATGAATTTTAGCCCTTACGGCTGTACCAGCTATATCTTAGATTTATATTTAATCTGAAATAAAAAATAAACTGTCATTATAAGATGGAGGATTATAGGAATGTGTGAAAAAAATAATATTACACCAAAAAACGGCTATTTTGCCATAATTGTTCTTAAAAAATCTTATTTACTTCTATGAGTTAATTTCGCATCTTAAATATTAATTATATGAATTTAGCGCTATGCCTTACAATTTATCATCCACACCTCGAGCATCTACAAAATTGATGAAACAGATGATGAGACATTTAAGATCGATCTCGAATCATTATTTATTTTATTGTGTGTATTGGATTACTTTTGACGAATCCATGGAAAACGTCAATGAAACAACCTATCAGGTTATTTAATTGTTTAGGTTTTGTTTTAAATAAAAATAAAAGTTCACTGCATTCTCGACACATCTGGAAATATTTAG
Organism: Phoebis sennae; assembly: GCA_001586405.1. Classification (NCBI taxonomy): domain Eukaryota; kingdom Metazoa; phylum Arthropoda; class Insecta; order Lepidoptera; family Pieridae; genus Phoebis; species Phoebis sennae. The sequence goes on along the minus strand of LQNK01001090.1, from coordinate 855,921 downwards.
GATTTCTATATAACTCTACTGAGATGACTATATCACTTACAGCGGACAAGCAAAACAATTTATTAAAAATATAACAAAGGTTTTTTTCCATTTACCAACAGGTATTTATAATAACAATACCGTTAATTTTATGTTCGTAGTGCCGCTAGCAATCGACCACCTCACCTCATAGGCCTCCTTACATCTGCATGTCCAGAAGTTCGCAATGGCTGGTTGAATGCCAAAATAATTGAAAGACAGAAGTATACTGATCTTAAGTGGTGGGCAAGTAATATAAATTTAACATTAAATACACTAGAAATTCCCAAGTTTGACTTGGCAATTTTTACGAATGCATCTCGAACCGGTTGGGAAGCCTATTGTGACAACAACGTCAATGGAGATTGGAAGGATAGTGAGTTAAAGTTTCACATTAACTATTTAATTATTTGCAGTATTTTTGCCTTAATATGTTTTGCTTCCCGAAAAACAATTTTTCATATATTATTATGCATTGAAAAGTTGATTGCCGTTTATTACATTAATAAAAACATTTAGTTTACCCATCTAAATGATCTTACCAGACTTATATGGCAGTGGTGCGAGAGAGAATTTAGATAGCGGCGTCATTTATCAACACAAAAGATAACGCTAAAGCTGATTTTGAATCACAAAAATTAACCCTGTTATTGATTGTCAATTAATTGATAAGCAATATAAAATGTCACAACAATATTCGGAAAACCCTAGATTGGTCTTTTCGCTTCTCAAGTGAACGCGAAATGTGACTTATATTTTGTGGAGGCAAGATCCTGATGTTAAAAAAAATTTGACGCCTTTTCCTTAAACTGAAAATTGGCTATTTTCTATGTATTCCCTCTGATTTACATATAGATGCACTGATTTTAAAGTGCCCTCTTAAAATTGTAAAAGAGAAGGTATCTTAATTTTTCCTAACTGGCCATCTCAACTGTGTTTTCCCTTACTCAAAAGTTTAATTCGATGTGAAATATTATATTTCACGCCGAATGTATCCTCCTATCCCAGTTTCCATCAGCACCAACCGATTACCCTGAGGAATTCATTCACATGTAAGGGAATCCCGGAGGAAGCTTGGATTTGACTTTTGGCTTCACTTTCCATGAAACTTTCACACTTTTACTCAAGGCCAGTATAATGTCACATAAAAGTTATAGTGGCAATTGTGCATTACTCATAATCTTATTCCCTATGCGGGTACAGTCTCTTCAGTCATCTTATTTTAAACCTATCAATTTGGTAAAGGTGCTGCTTATGGCTCTTTAATCAGTCATTGTTCTGCACTGTCTCTTATTATAGGTAATAATATTAGCAGCGATGGCTAAATTAAACGACTCCTTAAGGGAGCTTGCAGACTGGCACGCAGGCCTGGCACGCCCATCTACTATTCCACTTGGGGCCCTCAAAAGTATTGGATTTTTGTCGCATTAAGAATCTCTAAGTAATTCAACTAGCTCTGTGCGCAGCACATAGAGTGCAGATTTGTTTTCTTTTAATAAAATTAGATAATATAAAAATAATAGTCTGACGTAGAAATAGGCATTACTAAAATAATTAAAACTTCTGCAGCAGGATGTGAACAACCTGTTCTGCCACTGTGCTCGAAGCTTACATTCTTGTAACAGAGAACATTCGTGCAATGACAACATATAAGTTGATTATAATCCACAAACCATCACATAATGCAGCCAGTTCTCAAACCATCAGGCGATGGATCTAGAAGGTTAAGTGCACACAGTGTTTCGCGCATCTAGCCTTTCTTTAGATGCAATTCGGAAGAGAACAGGTTGGACAGATAGTTCGAATGCTAAGTTTTACCACCGTCAAATAATGAGTAATGACAACTTTGCCGGTGCTTTTTTATTACCTAATGATAATTTGTAATGATTATCAAAGAAATTTTTGTATACTTATTTTCTTGTTGTTATTTGCCTACTTTCTTTTAAAGGAAATAAGAATGTAATTCTGCTTAAGTTTTGTATTTTAATTTAAGTTCACAAAATTGCCGGTCTCTGAACCTCTACATGTTGTTTATTTATATCTGAAGAATGAAGCTGCGAAATATAATATATGATCAAACGAACTTAACAAGTAAAGTTCGATCAATATTATATGAGCAAGCTTCATTCGAAGATATAAACTCCCTCCCACCCAAACCCCTAGTGTGGAATGCAATTTTGTGAATGCTTGTTTTCTCTAAAAAAATGAAGATTTCACTGCACCATCGACTAGGAAACCTTTGTGTCGGTAGTTGTAAAAAAATAATAAAAATATTATCAATCGTGCGAAGTTGCCAGCAGGTTAAAAGTACTACATGTTGTTTATTTATATCTTCGAATGAAGCTTGCTCATATAATATTGATCGAACTTTACTTGTTAAGTTCGTTTGATCATATATTATTGATGACTCAAAAAAATAACATATTAAGCATGAGGTTGTCTGTTTTTGTTTATTGTCTTATCTCTATGATGGATATCTTAGAGATAAAACAATACTAGATTTCCGCATTTATCATATACATAATATTTTGTCTGCGTGCGCTTGTTATTTTTGTATGCATTGGCAAACTATTCGGCGAATTTTAGCCGTGCAAACATGTGGCGTTATAGATAACGTAAACAAAACCAGGAAAATCCTATCATTCCACGAATACATCGCACAATAATAAATAAAATATGTCTGGTCCGCAGAATCATGTTACTTACAAGGAATTTCTGAAATATCTTGAGCAGTTTATGGTGCCGAAAACGCAAATGTATCAGCAAATGGCGATGATGCAGCCCCCGAGAAGGAATGATGATGGGCCTGGTAATGACTAATACGTAATATAAGCTCGTATTAATTAGTTTCAATAAATCAACGTATTACATGAAATCCTTAAATACACTTGGTTATACACTTTTAGCTGTAGTCCGCCGTAATTTTAGGCCTTAGCCCTTTTCATGAACCTGCCTTTCATAATCAGAAATTATTTTTAAAGTCAATCGGGTTGTATTGAAGATTAGGGTAATTAAATCAACATCCGATAAACTTTCCGCTCCATAATATTATTATTATACTACATACATACAGTTATAGGTATATTTTAATACTACAAGCCAAATCTATTGCAATATCGTTTTACAACCACAACTGAACATATATTGATTATCGCATGATAAGGTTTGGTATACAGTGTAAACATTGTATTTCGCAAAATATGAGTAAAAAATAAATATTGAACGGATATCGAAAATGTATTTTTATGACCGCATACATACATATTACATACTGTCGACATTTTAACTCTTGTAATCTAAACCGATTTGCACTAATAAACGATATTTTAAAAAACAAAATGTACTTGTAGTTTAAGTATTATATTATACACTTTTCTGTTTCTTTGATTTTTTTAGTCTAATTAAAAAAAATGCTCAGATCTCTGATGATTTTGAATAGCAATAAATTTTTGTGGCAATTATTTTTTTTTATTTTTATAAAGATATAGTCAAAGAATCACGGATGAAAAAGTATGTAATAATGTAGTCTATATTATATATATCATTTAATGTATCTACTTTCTTCTCATGTTCTCTCATATTCAGGTAGCTTTCGAGGAAAGGATCAGGATAAAATGGAAATGCGAAGGCCTAAAATAGACTTTCCATCACCCGCTACTCTAATGGGGCTGACCGATAAGGACAAGTTTCCAGGCATGAGTGACTTCTTTAATAAAAAGGTAAATAAACGGTACGATGAATGACCGTTTAGATGTCCTGGAGATATATGGAGTACACGGTCACACAACGGAAAAATCATAACGATATGTGTAATTTGAATATAAATAAAAGTAGTAAATATAGATATATTTTACCAATAATTGTGTATACTCTTAGTAACTCATGTTCGTAGTTCTTACGATTTCAGTCGTATAACAATAACGATATATTCGAGAAACCACATGTTTTTTTGCATCTAATTTTATCATTTTTTTAACAAATGTGTAACAGGCTTATGCGAGCCAATATGATCTAGAATTAGATTATCCGTTCAATGTTTTGGGCGTCAATAATTAACAAAAAAGTCTTTATTTTAATAGACATATTTTTAAATAATGTTGCATTTTAACGTTTTTTTTAATTTACTAACTATGTATACCTATTCAAGCGATACTTAGGAACATCTTTGGATGTATAATTATTTTTGTATAAATTTAAATACTAATTATTGGTTTCAGATAAAAGAAACTAGTCCACCTAGCTCGCCTGTTAATTCACCCCCTACTATGGAAAATGCACCTACGCGATCAATTTTACACGAGTCTACGAATAGACCTGCAATAGATAGGAAACAGAAACCAATAATAGATGTAATACATGTTATATTTTTATTTGCTTCGTTTTGCAGAAAACACACGTCATAATATAAATAATAAGGTCATCGAACACCAGACAAATTATTGCAATTAATTTTTTATCATACGTATGCTACGGATATTTTCGACTTAAATTCTAATGGTTCAATTGTACCTCTAGGAACAACGTAACATACAGGAATATTATATGAATCGCAACCAATTCTGCCAAAAGGAAATTCAACAAATACACACCTGCAATATCAATACGCAAATCGTAATTATTTTTTGTTATTTTTTTTCATTTTCATTCAAAATGAAAACACTATTTGCGCTGGTTTTGTGCTAAAAGTAATATTGTTTTGTAGATAGGACAGATTTATGATCCCCCTGAAAAAGATTCCACCGAAGAAGTACACTCGACTAATAGCGAGACAAGTGATACGATTGGCTCTAGTGTTACAGTAAATGTAAGTATTATATGAAAATTCTAATTCGGTAAACTCCACCAATCATCTTATAAAAAATATATAAATGCTTTCTTACAGGATACAAGAAAAAGTCAGAAAAGACATAGTGTAGCAGCTTGCTATTTAGCTGCCGCTACCGCAGCTTTGGCAGGCAATAGAAGGTGACAAATATAAATTAATTATGAATGATATATGAATGCATGTTATGAATTAATTAGTAACTTATTTCGTTCCCCCCTTATGTGTGTCATTGCCACAAAAAGTGTCCAGAAGATCGGCGTCTATACTTCTTCTGGTCCCATTTCAATTTAAAGGAATAGCGATGAAATATGTGATATATTATTTAAGAAGTCCACTAGTTTCAGTTAAAAAACTTGAAAATATTGCAAATATGAATGAGCTTATTGTGCTTACTAACTTACAGAGATTCTCAAAACCCAGACCGTCGTCCTCAAACTACAGGCAACCTATCTCGTCCAGAACAAACAAACCGCCCACCGACGTCACAAACCCTGAGCAGCCCACAGGCTTCACTTTTCAACCAGTCGAAGGAATCCCTGGCTAAGGCCAATATGTAAGACATACGATCTATTCAACCTAAATCACAGGTATTACAGCACACATCATAGGCAGGCATTACATCACAGACAGACAACACATCCCGTCTAGAGCAAACAAATCGCCAACCCACGTTACAAACCCTAAGTAACCCACTGTTCAACCAGTAGAGGAATCCCTGGCTAAGACAAATATGTAAGATACCCGATCTTTTTTCGACTCCATCCCTGAAAGAAAAAGGCAACATATCCTGTTCAGAGCCAACAAATCGCCAACCGATCAGGCATCACTGTCCAACCAGTTCAAACTAATATCGGTATCATAAGCACCGCGCCTTAGTATTGACGAAGATCATTTTTAAAATAATCACAAGAAAAATAACTTTGCTACATTGGTTCTGTAAAATTACACACTTTATTCCAATATACTATATATACTACTTTTGCAGTAATATTATCAAAAATATAAATTTATTTTTTGTCTGCGCTTTACATTACAGGAACAAACTTTCGACGTCCATACTTGGACCATCAAACAAGAATTACATAATCGATGGATCCCTTTTTAATTGGGATCGGGAGACTGTCCTGGTATTTGGTGGAATTGATCCCCACACTTCATACGGGGTTACGGGAAACACTGGAAAGGATATTTTTAGGTAATTTTATAGAACATATTTTCAGAAATCAGTGGCATCCACCAAGATTTTATTCTTATACTTATAATTGTTAAATGTTCATATTGACTTATGAAATAGAAAATGATACTTCATTTTCATATATGGAATTTTAGATTTGATCCTGTTACGAATGCTTGGGAATATGTAGGCGAGCTACCGGAACCGAGGCATCACCATTCTGTTGCTTTCTTACGTGGAAGGGTTTTCCTCGTTGGTATGTTTTACCATAATAACACTACGTAAATATTTGCCGCAATAATTGGGCACTCCAATAGTTTTATTTGTTTTACAAGTTGTAACAATGTTTATTGATCTTTTCGTAAAAACTTGGGGCAAACCCAATGCGTCACTTTAGGATTTTTGGATATTATGATGGAAAAACTATACAGTACCAATTTTGTATTTAAATTGATATTTAGTTGGAAAATTAACTAGCAAATAATAATTAGGTGGTGCAGATCCCCGTGAAGATGATCTCCGGGGGAAATCTATGGTAGTATCCACTGTATGGAGCTATGAACCAGTAACGCGATCATGGTACAGTGAATCAGGACTTGCGATTCCAAGGAAACATTTTGGTCTAGTGGTGCATAAAATGGCCTTGTATGCGATCGGTGGACAAGATAAAAAGGGCAGGTAATATACATTCATGTGGTAATACTTAAAGAATTTACACGTACAATATATAATATATAATATTTATAAATGTTTTTAGTAGCTATCAATTTTCTGAGGCTTAGTACTTACATAGTGTCCTCAACGTGCTGCTAGTAAAATAAATTTTAAATATGGATGCCTTTTGAAAATGGATTGACCATAGCAATATTATTGCCTCCTTTTTCGTCCTAAAGATAGATATTTTCTGAATCATAATGACATGACCTTAAATAACAGAATCTTTTAAGTTATGTAACATTAATAATTATATCTACGGAATCGAAACATGAGAAGGGAACAATTTTATTTAGTGCCTAAAATAGCATCTCTGGACGTTGGAAAGGAGTATTGGTTATAGTTAGAGTAGTGAAAGTCCGATAGAAAAACTGTGGTTTTATATTTCATAAATTTACAGAGTATTAAGATCGGTCGAGAAATTTGATCCCAAAACTGGGTCGTGGAGCGAGGTTCGTTCGATGTCTGTGGCGCGGATGGCGGTGGCGGCCGCCAAGTACCGCGAGTACATCTGGGTGGCGGGCGGCATGACCGGCGAGAGGAAGCGCCCGGTCTGCAACATCGTGGAGTGCTATAACTCCAAGACTAATGAGTACGTGCAGAATACTTTTGCTATGATAATACTACATAATATAATATATAATAATAATAATAATAATTAATTTATTTCTCAAAAAAAAAACATATAAAATCAAATACATGCAGTCGCTTGCTCCCACACTAGGATACCCTGTGTGGGTGGTGTGGGCAGCAAGATAATATATAATACTTTGCTTAGTTTGGGACTAGATGGCGTTGTGTTAAATGTCCGAGAATATTTATTATTTTATTTATTATGATAGAGCAGATTGAAAAATGAAATGGAAATATACTTTATTGTACAAACCACGATTGAAAGTAATTAATGAAACAATAGGCAACATGCACAATAGGCGACCTTATGGCTACAGAGCCATCTCTTCCAGGTAACCAAAACAGTTCAGGAAAAAAAATTGTAAAGTGGATAGAGCGGTTTGATCCCAACACGAGTTCGTGGATTGAAGTGAACTTGATTTTAGTGGCACGGATGGATGTAGCAACCGCCAAATATGTACTGAAGCTTATCTGCAGATCTTATAGGTTGTGAAATTCATTAGATCCCTATATGAACCCTTACTGACGCTGACCGGACTAGAAAAAAGGAATAAGTATCTAATAATAGGACTTCACATATTCACCGCTGTTGATATGTTTTAAATTGTTATAGTTTCATAAATCAATTAGGTAACTATATACTATAGCGTATAAGTACTGTAATAATTTTATTATACTGCAGGTGGACAGAAATTCATAATCTTCGCTTCCCAAGATGTTTCGCTACATTATTTTCCATGAACGACAAATTGTATATTGTAGGTGGTGCTGGGAAAATATCTGATAAGGTAATATTTGCCTCGCTTGGTTAAAATATAGATCTTTTAAAACTAAGGGTCGGATGTACACATATCGGTAATCTATCAATCATCATCAATATTATTTTTATAGAAGACTATTGGAATATCAATGATAATCTCTTAGAATTATGTTGTATAGGTTTCCGCATTATGATGTAGTTAAAGGCCAAACAAAAGTTGTGGCTGATAAGGGTGTCCTGAGCGTCATTCATGATTAACTATAATATATAACCCTATAACCCTATAATATTATGAAAAAAACATTCATTTATTTTTAAAAAACTAACGAAATTGACTTGGTCATGAGCAATGTTCTAAAAAATAAAATAAATGTAGAAAATATTTTATTGAAGCATATTGTTAACGTGTACTCAAACAAAAGTAGTACAGGATAAAACGCCGAGCAGCGTCGGGGCTCTGGACGTGTGGGACTGGAAGGAGCGGCAGTGGAAGCAGGACACCGAGATGTCCATCCCGAGGCACGGGCACGCGCTTGCGTACTTGGGCACGCAACTCATTATTATCGGTAAGATTAAGAGCTTCTGGGCATGGGCGTACCCAGGTTCTGGGCTAGGGGAGGGCAAATCCTATTTAACCTACGTAAAGTATTGTATTATATCAAAATAATGTAAATATATTTTACTACAAAATAAAAATTTTATTCAATAACAATAGAGAGTAGAGAGATATACGATATCAAAGGGGGGGGGGGCAGGGCAGGGCAGCTGCCCCTGGGTACGCCCATGCTTCAGTTGGGTCCGTCAAAATTTGTATGAATTTTGTTCCGATTTTCGATACTTTCCGATCGGATTCGCTTTTGTGAATAGGAAGCCAGGACAATGAGATGTAAATACCGAGCCAAGGACACGCTCCCGAGTATTTGGGTATGCAACTCATTATTATCGGTGGGAATAAAACACCAAATAGCGTTTGTGTAAGATATGTGAGAAGCAGGTCAGGACGGAAGATGTCGATACCAAGACTGTCGATACAAACCGAAACTCTAGGACGTAATCATTCTAATTATAATTGGTTATCCCTGATGAAAAGTGACTATCTTTAACTTATGCAGGTTATGAACTACTACTAAATAGAAATATGTATAGGTTATTAAGAAGACTTAAGCCAATCTTAGTTTAGGTATTGTCTCTTCTCAAACCACTATTATAAATCAAAGTTTTATAACGATGTCATGGATATTTGAAAAATACATATGACATATTATACAAAGCAGTTTAGCAAGAACATGATAAAGTGTCATTTTAGTGCTTACGAACAATTGTCCCGACATGAAGCTATATTTTAATGCCCGTTGTAGATTGCTCATTGTATTTTCCAATTAATGAGTCATTTCATAATATCACGTTATCTTTTGAATTGCTATATTACAATGCATTAATGTTTTCCAAGATCGCCCAAGAAGGCCTTTTAATTACAAGATTTTAAGACTAATTATTAAGGTTTTTAACACGGGCTTGAATGTGTTGCCAACCTTTTAAAAAGGAATAGGCTCTTTAAATACACAGATTCATGGATAAACAACAGTATTTGCAAAGGTGGGGTGACGACAATCTACATGCGTGCTCTCAGCAACGTCGAGTCGTTCTGCTGCGAGCGCGGCGCGTGGATCAGAGGGGTTGCCTCCCTTCCATCTCCACTATCAGGACATGGAGCTGTCACTCTACCCCCAGCGTCTCTTATGTGATATTTGAATCTCTTGAAACCCTTAAAATTTGGTAAATTGTTCGTTTCAAGATGTTAAAAGTAAATGTAGGGTAGTTGTCTGTGTGTTTTTAAAATGTTTAAAATAAATATTCGTTAAATTGCATGCGTTTTTTGTGAGTGTTTTATTTTACATAGAGGAAAATGTAATGAAGAATGATGTGAATTTTAAAAATGTCAAGTGGTGGTAATTGCATTATCGATTTGATTGATTGAAGTTATCAGGTGGAAATAATCAAATAAAGATTGTGTTCTGATTTGCGTTCTGCACTTTGTTCGATAAAAAACGACACTTCTTAACGTGTAAGGTCAATTTGGATAAAGATGTAAATTCATGTAAAAATAATGTAACTTATTGTCGTTGTAACATAGTTTTCAATAAAGAAGGAAAGTATCTACAGTTGTTTAATTTATATCCTTCTCCACTTTCAATTGTTATTGTTTTGTATATTATATAAGTATCTATTATTTTAATTACTGGTAGAGATCACTGTTTAGTGATACAATTTATTCTGTTCTTTTGTTTTATTTTACTGTAGTTTATATTGTATATTTTATTTGATAGTATAATAAAGAGTGAATAATAATTCAAAAAGATTAAAACAAATGCCATACGTGTAGATAAAGAGGGTTAAAAAATATTTCAGTAATTATAAGATCTTAATTTAAAAAAATCTTTACTTATATATTAACTCCTTAATACTATCTAAAAACAAACATTAAAGCTCACAATTCACTAGATAATATAATACTATATTGTATTTCTAAACGACTACATACACATTTAACTCTAAAGCTAAACGTCCACAGAGCGGTATCCTACGCATGTGACACATTACTTGTATAGAAAATGCGATCCGTTCGATGTGGATCAATGGACAAACTTGTGTGACTTTCTATACAGAAATATTACAATTTGTAACGCTGAGCTTAATGTCACATATCATAAAGTTAGGTAAAATAGGCACGGGCAACATAAACCTTACATAATTAAATTTGATTATTATTCCTTAAATTTGCTTACTGTTTCTTTTAATATTATTCTCATTATTTGCATTACTCTAAGACTAAAACTTTAATATAAATAAGTACATATTTTGCAAATACCTACTCCCAATTATTTAATTATGATAGTTTAAACTCATAACTAGGAGTGTTGAAAAGTTTCATAGATGCACAAATGTTTTGTACACAATCCAAATTTTTGTCATGGTTTTTAAAATGTGTAGGAATAATTCTATAGATTACAAATGAAACATCAACAAAAGGAATCAATCCCACACTTCACGACAGACACCCACCGCATCTCTTTGGAAGCCATCTTCACACGGCTCTGAGAACTTGAAAAACAAAGCGTTGTTGACAGGAATGAATCGATTCAATTTCACGTCAAAAAGTACGTTCTGGAAAAAAAATAAACATTAGCGGTTACATGATCCGATGGAGCAGATTGCCTAAATTTAAAGAATTTATGTACATAAGTCATATAAAAAAATATTTATTTGGAGCTAGATGGCGTAGTGTAAAATGACCCAGAATATTTATAAGTAAAATAATCTTAATATTGTCACTAACTATTGCAGTGTTAATTTTGGAGATTTTTTTACCTATCGTACACATTCTCAAGTGTCTATTTCCATACGCAATACGTGAATCCATGATGAAAACTTATAAAATGAAATTATTTTTAAATGTTTTTCAATACATATACAATAAATAATATTGCTATAATATTATAAATATAACCGATATAACATTATCCGCGTTAAATAATTTCAAAAAGACTACTACAGTACAGTAGTTAAAAATCTTTTCCGAAGATATTAGAAATTGTTTTTTTTTTTAATGTAAGCAAATAGGGACCAATTAATGCATCATATAATTAATCTTACCATAGGTATAACGTCTCCGTTGTTCATCTCCTCCCAAGTAGTCTCATGACCGGGGTGGATATGTCTTCCATTGACAAGGACAAGACAGACCACAGCCAAAACAAAAACAATGAGTTTCATTTTAGTAGTTTTTGTAAAATATCGTGCAATAGTATTTAGATATTCAATATCCCTCAAGATGCCTTCAAGTGACTCTCGCAGAATGATAACTGGATTTTATTTTGCTACTCTTTTAAATGCAAAAATTTTGTTATCTGTTTATGTAAGGAGCTCGCGTCACAATTTTGACGCAAACAAGCCTTTGAAGTCAGCTGCCACGCCGTCTGCTTACTTTTCGATGGAAAAACTGCATCAATACTACGCAATTTCTGAGAATGATTCTTCTTTTACGTAAATACAATTCGAGTTACCCTCTTCGCTTATGTTATTGGAAGGTCACGACCCCTTTGTTTGTTATTAGTTCCGTTAACCCGGCATCTGCTCGCAAAGTATAAACTTTGGCTCTAAATAAACTTATACAAATATTTCTTTATTGCACGTCTTGGCGTATGAAATAAGTCTAAATCTAAATTTATATTTATTTCATACAGTATTCTATACTCTATAGTAAAGACTAGTTTCCGCCCACGGCTAATTTGTGTATTGTTTAAATAAAAGCGAACGTTATTTCAAAGCTCAATATTAAATTTAATATGTATAAAACATACATATATGTAAACATAAATATTGAGCTTATGAATAAATTATAATGCTCCAAATACACCTTATAAATTAGCTTCGACCCAGGAGCTGTACTATACTGTGCCCTTTCTCGAGTTACAAATTATCTTTGGATAATATTTCATCCAAATCGATTCAGTGGTTTCGGCTTGAACAAAGACAGATAGACAGAGTAAGTTAGGAAGTAAAAACTACTATAATTCAAATACACCTTATAAATTACTAGCTGTGCCCGCGATAAACCAGGACCCGGGTACCTCCGGTGTCAAACCATCTTTGTAAACAATTTCATCCAAATCGGTTCAGTTGTTTATGTATAAAGAAGAAACAGAGATAGAGACAAAGTAACTTCTAATAATATGAGTGGAGAAGTAGGAATAAGAATTTAAAATTCTGTTATAAAGGCTTTATTAAAATTCAAGTAGGTAAATCATAGTAGTGCCATTGCGACTCAGTGGTTGTTGTCCTCTTCCGTATTATGCATTGTAAGTTCGTTCCCATAATCTCACCTGCAGGACATTCTGTATAATCTATAACAAAGAAACGATTGTATTATGTACAACATAGAACTTGATTCAAAATTAAAATAATTTACTTAAATTATACCTTTTAAAAATATAATACAGGTTTTTATATATTTATCGACTAAGGAGCAGCGCTAAAGGTATGAAATGTTAAAAATACTACAATATAGGGTATACCAATATTCGGCTTCGTATTTTGGTTGAAATATTACTTATCGCAATGAAATAAAAGAAGCGCCCTGATAATAATACCGAACCGTCTCTATAGTCAATACTTTTATATACCAGCAGGATTTAAAAAGTAACTTCAGGTTAATCAATATATTATAATCCTAATTAAGAAATCGTAACATGGCCACTTATAAAGAATTCATTTTATGAATTATTGTTATGAATTTTTATTAATATGAATTGTAAATTCATATTTAGAATTCATTAATTTGACGCCTATGTTCGGAGAATCGTAAAATCACCATTGGCCACAATATAATATGATGATTTTATGTCAAATAGCAGAATCATAAAAAGTTATGACCTTATGAGCCCAGCAGTTGTATTATTTATTTATTACATTTCAACTTTAATATCTATATTAAAAGAGAAGTGAAATTTGATTCTAGGTCAATCGTACATAAAATGATTACAGCGTAAATTATTTTTCTATGATACATAAATCTAGTTGCGAGTACATTAACATCGGTTGAGTAATGAAATAATATTTTAATGTATTATTTTATGTATAATGAATGAATGAATGAAAAACACTTTAATGTACACACCAAAATAAAAATAATAAACAAATAAACACAATAAGATTTGATACATGGAAATGTCACAGTTTTAGCTATGTCACAAATTTTTAATTTTTTGTGACATACTCGTAGCTAAAAGCTTTGATATATCCTGTAAATAACCAGAATCAACGGTTTGGAATACAACAACAGTTCTTTGACTTGTAAATCGAATTATCAACCTACGTTTCCTGTTAGGGGAACTTCGAAGACGTCATTATATTCATCCTACATGTGTCTAGAGGATATGAGTACTAATGCATTTTAAAAACAAATTATTTGCACATGTTGGACCTACGTCATACGTGCGATCCTAAAATATTTGCGTAAATAGACAATCTTACAGAGATTTACACTTTGCTATCTTTTAAAAATAAAACAAAATGCCATTGCAAAAAAACATTTAATAATAGCGTAGCTCGATTTTCTTCATGCGACATAAGGTTCAATGTAAAAGCTTTTACGTATCTACATCCATCGAGTAAGTGGTATATACGCTAGGTAATGAGCTTTCCATAATTCTGCGGTCGTAGGTTATTTTTGGCGAGCAAGTAAAAAATAATGGAATATCGCATCCATTCCTCGAATATGAAAAAAAAATCTGCAACGGCCTATTGGCTCTATAAATGTCTTCCTGGGCAGTTGATTGACGAACATAAGGAATTGGCATCGTTGGTAAAATGTTATTTAACATGCTATCATGTAAAAGTTGATCCCAGATATCCTCGTCAGATGTATCCGGTATAGTTCTCGAGTGTCGATTTTTTGTAATTTGAGTCTTTACGTGATCCCAACGAAATTGTTTTCCGTGTAAAATGTTTCCATACTGATGTTCCTTCATTGGTGATTTTGTCTTAAAGACATACGGATAAATAGTATAAAATCCATTGTTCTGGTTTATATGATTTAAATCGTTGGATTCAGAAATTAAATTATTTTGATGAGTTTTCTTGGATATTAATAGTCCTCGAGATTCGATTGGAGCTGACGTCATAATATTCTTTTCAAAATTCGTTTTTATAGTTTGAGGTTCAAGAAAAATCTTACATGTTTCTGAATTCCCAAAAGCTGCATTAGTTTCACTGTCCCCGCTGTGTGTTACCTTTGCTGTCCCTCGGTTTAAATTATTATTTGGCACTTCGAAAGCAAATATTATATTTTTAGTGCTTATAAATAACAAAATATGCAATAATAAGACTATCTTTATGACCGCCATCTTGAAAAGTTCTGTGGAAATATTCACATAGTTCATCGATTTATTGGACTGAAAATAGTACAATGCAAGCAAGTTTGTACGCGGTTTCACGTTTCAATACTTGATTGATTATTATTTATTTGTGGTGCAATGGTTAATTTCATACTAGCAAAATTATTGTATTTTTACTAATTTCCCTAATTGGAGGCGAGTGTATTTTTGTAGTCAACAAAGTACACATTACATTACATATAATATCTTTGCATTACAGCATATTAAATTAATTAATGAGACATTCCTAAAGATTTGAAATATATCTACTATTTTTTAATATTCGGTAAATAATATCATGAAACTTCTTAAAGCAATTTAATTATATTAAATAACTATTAACTACTAAACCTTTAAATAAAATTTAAGAAAGTGTGTACTGATATTACATCAAAATTACTAAAATACATGATATAATAAAGATTAATATTAGATAACAAAAAAAAAATGTTATTATCAACATTCAATTAATTTTATAAACTGTATTACTTGATGCTTAATGCTTATAGTGTATATCTAATAAGGTTATTTTTTTATTATTTTATATATCATTTTTTTAAAAACGCAAAATTAAAAAAAAAATAATCTTCTCCTTTGCGATCTCTATGTGAGAGCACATTCTTTATAAGGTCTTATTATAAGGCTATTGTGCATCCACGTTCATTATATTTTCGTCATTGGCCAATGCCAAAGAACAATGGAATTTTAAAGGGGAAAACAATAAGTAGCAAAAACAAAAAAAGATTTCAAAATGCTTTATTAACTCTTTGTGATGTTTTCCAGTAAAATTACTTAATATAAATACAATACTATTTGCTAATCAACAGTTCGATACCATGACGTGCTTTTCTTTTGACCAATATATTCGATGCAATCGTCCTTCAACGCGAGGTAAGAGCAAAGGATTTCGCATTTATAGCGGGTGATTCATCAAAGGATTGAGCATTTTGCTTTCCATAAAACCTCATATCATCACCTGATTTAAAAGCGGGGCTGAATCCAAGTGAGTGGGATTTCGCAAGGCTCCCTGACACGACTGAGGGAGAGCAACTCAAAAGTAATGGAATCCCACAGCCTCCATTACTGTTGGGAAACAAACCAACAGCACCGGTTCCACTTGGTGCTTGACCCACTAGAGGTATACTAGAACCAAAGGCTGCGTTACGGTAGCCCCATGGCTGATTATTTTTATTAAAAGCGTCTCGCATTTGCATTTGCATATTCGCGGACATTGCAGAATCCCATTCAGACTCTCTACCGCTTTCTGGAATATTTTCTTTCGTCATTGTATTCAACAATTCGTGCTTATTTCCCATCTGCGGGTTGTTCACAAATCTTCCCATTGGAATAAAATGGTGGGCATCGTCCTCAAAATGTACTTTTCCTGGGTGATTATGATGAATATGCACATGGGCGCCGGGGTTTGAATCCATCGGTAAATCAGTCCTATATCTGTCGTTATGCCAGCCACGAATCATATAAGGTTCGTGCATATGATAATTATTATGATTCCAGTTGGATAAACTGTCCTGTATATGAGCAGAAGAATGAAGGTTAATGTTGTTATCCTGAGTGAGTTGAGCAGAATGTTGTGAATTTAGGTCGTTATAATAATCCATTTCCGACATCCTCATTGGTAACGTATTGCTTTCATGTAAATCATC
Organism: Phoebis sennae; assembly: GCA_001586405.1. Classification (NCBI taxonomy): domain Eukaryota; kingdom Metazoa; phylum Arthropoda; class Insecta; order Lepidoptera; family Pieridae; genus Phoebis; species Phoebis sennae. The sequence goes on along the minus strand of LQNK01001090.1, from coordinate 839,198 downwards.
AGATGGACCGACTAAACGCATTTTGTTTGCTTCGTGCAGCATGTCCCTATTGTTTACTTCTAGCTTATTATGCAGCGTTTGGGTTTCAAGATGTTCTTGTACTTTCCTATGCTTAAAATCGTCATTGTGATGTTGTTTTTCGTGAACTATTTCTACTTCTCTATGTTTATTATTTGTGTGTTGACTATTTAAAGCTTCAACTTTAGTCTCAGAACTCTTTGCCCTGATAGTTTTAGCTATTTTATCATCGTGACGCCAATTATTTTCTAGTAATGATTTCTCTGACAGGTCATCTTCAACGCTTCTTGCTTGGCTTACAACATGAGAAATTACTTTATCCTCCTTATCTTCAACCTCTCGTAATTTAGCTAAGTCAAATTCCTTTCCTGTTATAGACTCTAAAGTTGATTGTTTTTCTCCATCCTCGTTAGCTACTCTCATTTGACTATGTTCTTTTACAAGACTATCCGTAACTTCGGTTTTCAATAATGTACTCTGAGATTTTGTGTTCGTATCGGTGTTGATTTCTTGCGTGGAACGTAATTGAGGCTCTAAAACTCCTAAGGATTCTATTTTAGAACCCATGGGTGTTTCCTTTTCAGATTTCAACATAATTCTACTTTCTTCTAGGTCTGAATCCTTCATTTTTAATTTATTTTCATAAAGATGTTGTTCTTTTTCTTCCTTTACCTCTGCAGATTTACCATGAATATCTTCATTAACGTTTTCTATTTTAACATTTTCATGAGTAAGATCCAACACCTCCTTGCTCGATTTTAGTAGTGTGTGTTTGTCGTTATTTTCAAGAGATGCACTTTTTTCTTTAATGTCAATATTTTTCTTCAAATCTGTTTCATCCGTTTTTAGAAGTTCCTTAGCATCGTCATGGATATCTAGGTTTTCAACTGCTTTAGGTGCGGCAATAACGTCCTTATTAAAATTATCCACATTGGATTTTTTTTCTTCTAAATGCTGAGTAGTTTGCAAGTTCGCATCTGCACTTTTCCATTGTTTGGTGTCAATACCATCATGTGTTGCTTGAATTTTATTCTCTTCGTTTGAACTCATTTTACTTCCTAAATGATGCATCGAATGAGTTGCTTCATTTTCAAGCTTCAGATTTTCACTAACTAAACTGACTTTGACATCTTTATTTTCAGTTGCATAAGATTCTATATCCTCTTCAGGCATTTTGGGTTGTATATTTTGATTATGTTCAATTTTCAAATCCTTAGTCAGAAGACTCGGATCCACTATTGTTGTTTCTAAAGATTCAGTTTTCCTTGACTTAGATACATCTATTTCTTCTCCGGTTATATGTGTGTCATGTTCAGATGTCTTCAATGTATCTTCTATATTTCTGGCAAGTTCAACGTTTTTTTGAATATTTTCAATAGCTTCTTTCCATTCAGCCATTCTAGTTTCTTCCGACTTTGGAATAATTGTTTTCCAAACAGATGAATCTTGATTGGCTATATCGTCAGTTGTGCGTTCTGCTTGCTGTTTTGGTTCTTCTATGTTCTTGTGCAATTCATTTTCCCGCTCACTGTCATAATGGGTCTTCTGGGTCAATTTTGCACTACGTTCAATTTTTTGGAGATCTCTTTGCAAACTTTCTACGGCCTCTTTGGCCATTCTCAAACTCTGTTCGACGTCTGTATCATCGATATCTTCTGTTTTTGTATTCCTCATTCCGTTCGACAGCTGATCATCATCACAAAGCTTGAATCTAAATTGTCTCCTGCAATTTTCACGTGGTTCAGCCTGGGCAAGCTCTTCATCGGAGTCTCGATAAATGTGATAACCGAATTTCTTCTTGACGATTATTGGCTTCCTGAATCCCAACGACGATTTTGCAATATTACTTGGAAAGGATTCACTGTTGGTTTCTAGACCCGAAGACAAATCAGAGGGAGATTCTTGAATTAACGACTTCCTTTCCCTTTTTATGGTTTTTAAAACGCCGTTAAGTCTGGATTCTTGCTCGATGCCGTCTCGTCCCAAACTGGTTGGTCCTGCAGACGCTATAGCTGCCAGAGCAGTAAGTAATATTAATGTCTTCATTGTGTGGCGTTGAACTGACTGATGATGGTACGGTATAGCATTTATATTTAAATTGTGAAGTATGAAATTCATTAATGAAGTATAAAACAGCGAAACGTGCCTAAAGCTACTCACGGGACAACGTAAAACATTCCGCTTTGGTAAACATTATTCACAATAAAGGTGTATATACAATAATTTTAATATTGATTTTTACATTTTAAAAACACAGACAATCTATAGATTTACGTATATCTTTCTTAATAATAATGTGATATGTTTATGGATACAGCGTCTTAAAAAACAAAGTTTCTTAATATGTTTTTATTTAATCCCATAGAAACAAAACCTACCCTTTAATTAAATCTAATGACTTAGTGTACACCGGTCTTAAGATCATCATTTAAATTAACCTTCAATATTAAGATGTATGAATAAAGAATTTTTGTTTTGCATTTCAACCTTATAAAAATTAATAGTAGTGTATATTCATAGGATCTATGTGACGGGTACCAAATATGAATGATCCTTTATTTCGTATGTTTAAGGATATATTTTTTTATATTTCTAAAGTTTTAACTTGGTTTGAATATATGCACATAAAACACTCTTTTAATGATTGACATTCATTTGATAAGAATTAAAGATGAGGTATAGAACTGTAAAAAGAGGTGCATAATATTTTGATAAATGAATTAGACATAAATATACACAACTCAATATAATGAACTATATAATATAAAATAAGTGTTCACAAACTTTGAATGTTTACAACATACGTATTGAAACAGAAATAAAGGTTGTTTGACGCATTTCTTTGATGTCCTAATTTTCAGTTAAGTTAAATACATATACTCCTTCACTTTCAAATGTCCATTTGTTTTGATTCTGTAATTCATTTTGGTTTGATTTATTTTAGAAAATATGAATATAACGTATATAAAAGGAATACTTTGACAACGATTAAAAATTAAAAATCTACGCAATTTGCCAAGCTTATTTTATTAATTACTGCGAATTTTACTGTATACTAGTTCCACTTGTCAATAAATTAATAAAATAGGGAATATAATTATAATTGAATTAGGTCTATATCTTTATATTCGAGGTAAAATATTAGTAAGTGTAGAATTTTTGTATTAAGTTTGGAACAAGGTGAAATAGAGAAACCTCCGAAAATCTTTTCAAAAAACTTGTATTTATGGGTGAATGTACACCGACCACAGCGTCACTCGCATTACCATAAGTACTTTTAAAAAAATATAGCTTATGTTCACCTAGGATAATGTATGATTCTAATAGTAAAATAATTTTTGCTATCAGTGTAGTAGTTTCCGAGACTTCAATTTGTAAACAAACAATCAAATTCAATTTGTAAACAAACAATCAATCTCTTAAAGAATTGGTAAAGAATAGATGTTATATTATATTAAACCACTGTAAAGAGAAATAAGCAATTGTTTTATAATATATTCATTAATCATTATTATTTTTCGCCTTTTCTATAAACTAAAGATGTCCATGGAAAGTAAATATGATCTAATATTGTAGTGACAAACAATAATTATTACTATTTAAATAATTAAAAATTACAGTTAATAAAAATGTAAACAAGAATACATTTTGATGATAATTTCATCTTCTAATTCGATTTATTTTTATTAGTAACTAGTCGGAGTTAACGAGCTTTTTCATTTCAAACAATGTTATGGGAAGATATTATATAAGTCAATGTAAACATTTAGATTATTTTAGAAAATATTAAATTATTTTTGTAAATATTCTTTAGTAATTAGTCTATATTGATTTGGTCCGTTTAAAACGAACAGTTCGTTCCATTAATTAAAAAATATATTGATGATTTCGAAATATCAAGCCGGAATAGAAGGGGTTCGTTTTCCAAACTTAATGACGCAATACTTCAATTATATGAAAAATGTTTTCCATATAAAATAAATACAAGTTGTAATGATATATTTTGCATATAATCACGTCAGTATCATTGCTCATAAGGAGGGCGCACGTATGAGCGAGTCAGCAGAATAGCGTTGCATATAACATTATAAGCGTTTTTCTTTTTATCATACTATTTTTATCACAATTTTTCTAAGCAAATTCCCAATAACGATATATTTCCCTATCCGGGATTTTGACCCGCATTTTCTTTAACTGTAGTTAAAGATAGAATTTCTAAACCAATTCTCATTGTCTCCAATCTGTTGGATTACTAATAATAATTGATAATTAGTAAAATATTTCATAGGTCCATTTCATAGTCCGTTTGAAATTAAAAAAAATATGTCATTTTCCATGTTTAATGCCTGTAATAATTATTATTGAGTATCTATTATTAGTCTCTATGCCCATGGGCTATTTATGGCATCCATATGCTATTTTTTTCTATTTAAATAATAATCAAAGTACATAAGTAGAAAGTTGAGATGACTTTCGTGAATTCGAAAAAAGCAAGCAAAAGCAAATTTTCAATTGATTATTTCTGATAATATTTCGAGTGTAATTTAATGTGAACATCAAAAAAGTTGTATTCATCATTGGACTCTATTATAATTTTATAAAACAAATGTTTTTATGTCTCTATCATGTTTTGGAATTTGTGAAGGTTAAGAGTTTCTGTAAGCATGTAAATATACAATTTAAATCTTTGCGTGATCACAAACTTTTTAACTTGTATAGATTTATCAATACAATACAATACAATTTCTATGTACTTTTTAAATATCAACTTTGCCAAAGTTTAAGCTCGGGGTAATGATACCGGGTCAATAATGGAAATACTATCCTTATGAAAAATCGGTTAATCTGGTTGAAAAACATTAAAAATGCCTAGCCACTATTTTCAAAGAAAATTTAAATTATAATGAAATCGTTTTCATAGAAATTTTCTAATTAATTGAGCTTGGCTATTTATTCTATATAAATTTCTATTTGTGGATTAGCATTCCGAATACTTTTTGACCGAAAAAAAAAACTATTAATATTTTGATTGTACCAAACCATGCAAGTTATGTCACACTCGATACTAATCGATAGACATTTTTTTTCAAATCAAATATTTCACCACAATTTTTTTATGACGAGGTAGGCAAGCAAGCCTGTGTTACGAGAGCTAGTGTTTTCTAGTTCCTGCCATATATTTTCTGATATAACTATAGTAGAAAGGATCTAGCAACAAGTAAACTTTTATCCCATCCCTAAAAATTGTACGTACTATACGATAATAAATATGCAAAAAAGGTTAAAAATAAAACCAATCCTACTAATGCTACTAGTCCTACTAATATTATAAATGGGGAAGTTTGTGAGGATGCATGTGTGTATGTTTGTTACTCATTTACCCAAAAACTATTGAACCGATTCTGATGACACTTGGTATACATATAGGTAAGAGTTCCGAATAACATATAGGCTACTTTTAATTTGGGAAGAGCCACGGGATCAGAAGTTACGCGGGTGAAACCGCGGGGTGCGGCTAGTGATAAGTTATTTTTTTATAGCAATGAAATAGATTTTTTTGTATAAAAAAAGTTTAAATAAATATAATAGAATAGAATTTTGTTAAAAAAGGATATTTAACTTATGAAAAAATTAAAAAGGCTTTTACATTTACAACAGTAATATTATATTTAGGAACGTTAATTGTACTTTTCATTAAATGAAGCTACAATATATATAAACACTTATATTATTTCATAGATAGTTAAATAAAAAACTGTTCACATAAGAAATGTTTTATTATTTTAAATACAATCTTTTATTCCTAGCTTAGATTAAGATTTTCACTGATGTCCAACTACAAGAACGTTGTCTGGTTCACTCGGGGCCGCTCCTGTGCCCACACTGTCGTGAGCTTGATGTTCATCATGGAAGCTGGCATGAGGATCATGGGGCAGATCCTCCGCACCTCGGTACCCATACGCGCCGAAATCATAGCCCATTGCCGGTGCCTTGATAAACCTTCCCGGTACTATGGACGGCGCACAGCTAAACAGGAGTGGAACGTTGCAATCTGTATTACGAACATTGGAAAACACTCCATAAGCCGGCCCGTTCGAAGGAGACACTAATTGACCGAAGTTGGGGAGACTTGAAGCGCTTTGTTGAGTTATTTGGAAGTTGGATGTTGTTGCTGCTCCGTCCAAAGCGCCTCTAGACGACGGTGGATGCTCTTGCCCCTTATCCGAGAAGTTCATCGTTTCCTGGTCATTATGATGGTCGTCTGTTCTGTAATATCCACGCCCGCACCCAGGGAAAAGTGACTGATAACCATAGGCGTATGGATTTACGTAACTCTGGTAACTTTGATATGGGCTATAATAGCCGACCGGAGAAGAAAGCCCTCCATAAGAATAAAATCCGTGTCCTATTTTCGATCGTTTATCTCGTAGTATATGTCTATTTGTTTCTTGCAAGTATTCTGGTATCGATGTAAATATGGTGGGGGCTCCGGCCACTGAAGCAGCGAAGGCAATAACTAAAAACGACACAACCTTCATTGCAGGGTGTTATGTAAAACTAATATAATTATTAAATGCCACCTACCAAGGTAATATATAAATATGTTTACACAAACATTTTTTGGTCATACGTAGGTACTTAGATTGCATTACTCGTACATTGCAAATCAGACATATTTTAGTTTGGATATTGTTTGTGTTATAACTTTTTGCAATAAATGCTTTAATGAATAGGCTTAGTAAAATAATGAACGTTTAAATTTTTGTCCATTTCTGAAATTCGAAAAATATAATTGTAGTGTAGAAAATCTAGATAAACATATATGTATAACATAAGAAGTAAATATAATATGAAAAAAAATCTAACTCCAGAAATTTGTCTTATTCTTCTTCCTAAAGTTTAATTATTTTATCTCTACACCAATGATAGGAATGAAGCAAGCAAGCTGAGTTGGAAAAAAATAATATCAAAAAAAAAGATTATTATTAATATATTTGTTTATAAATTGTTACAATTAATATCAAACAATTCTATGTTTTTAAATATCAACTTGAATTGTTGTTCTTAGTATACAACCCACAACCACGTTATTATTTAATTTATTCACTTTAAATAACTTTACATCCAAGCAAGGATATTATGTAGTAGTATTCATAGCGTGAAAAAAGTATTTGTTTTAATTCATAAAACCAGTGCCGTAAATAAGGGTGTGCCATCGATATCCAGGCACACGACATATCATGACGTTAACCTTAGAAGAGCGCAGAAAGGGCGCAGAATACAATTTAAAGAAAAATTACAATTATAGAAGCTTAAAGGCTATTCAGGGCACTGTGTAATACATTTTTTGAAGAGCTTTTAAAATAGTAGAGTTCTTCATATCTTCAAGAGCCCGTCTTCAGCTTTCATTGTTGAGAACTTAGCAAAACTCTTTTTTTTTTAAAGTGAAGTCCCGTATTCTCCTTTGGGTCATGGGGTGGATGTTAAATCTTTTTCACTGATTATTTTTTATTTAGTAGGTTAATAGCCTTCCACGCCCTGCCGGAACAAGACTTTTGTTCACGTCTCTACAGGAGATGGAACCCAGGGCCTCTAGATTGTAACGCCTAACGCGCTGACCAATGAACCAACTAGGCGGTTAAACTATTTTACTGAATATTACTTTAATTTTTAAATTATATTTGTCGTTTTACAAAATTTATTCAATTTCTATTTATATACTCAATAAATATTTTCTTTAATATTATAAAAGTTATTTTATGTAATATTTTATTTATTTCTATTGAGTTCTTATATCACCCTAAGTTCTAGTTAAAGCCCTATGACCCTCTGAATTAGAAACATACTTTGTTCTCGAAGGGTTTAATGAGTCCTAGGAGTTACGAAGAAGTATTTGCAATTCATTTCAATCTGTATAATTAAAGAAAACGCAATCTTCCTAAATCACACAATAGGAGTCCACTCCTTTTATGTGATTTAGGATATGTTATTGTTCTTGTCCTTATCCTTACTGATATCATAAATGCGAAAGTCGCTCTGTCTGCCAAATTGTATGAAACCCAAGGAAGGACATAGAGTAGTTTGTATCCTAGAGATCATATGGGAACGGGAGATTTATTCGGGTAAAACCGCGAGGTACAGCTAGTTTAAAACATATATCGACCCATAACATTCATTTATTTCCAAACGACAAATCAGAAAATTCACCGAATTGAGAACATAGATTCATAGAAAGTGAAAAGCAAATATATTTCTTATAACATACATGTGCTGACCTAAATACTATTTCTTGGTATGTGTAATAGATGAACTACTATTATAAATAGCTACCTAGAAAGAATTGCAAATATATTTTATGTTGACTTTACATTTTGTAAATTCCTGTTGTAAATAAAAGTACTTAAAATAATAATATATTAAATAAATAGGTACATATGAAATACAATTATTTTTCAAAATCCACAATTAAATAATACTGCTATACAAAACCGTCAATGCCCAAAATATTAGTTGTATTAAGACGGTTAATACTCACTGCCTTTTAACTCGAGTTCCTTCAACAGCCCAAAATATTACCTTCCGCTTATCTGCCTGCTAAGTTCAACTGAATTGATAAAGTACTAGAAATATTGCAGTTATTTACCAATTCTATTGTTTAAACTTATTGTTACGCTTCTTACCAGGACAATTTTGGATTGTAACACAATCCTTACTATATTCGTCCCTCACAAAGCCTGCGACACAACGACATCCCACGAAGCATTCCCACTTGTCTGGACAAAGAAAGTTTAAAGGCATTTTTATTAGCCGAAAATTAATACACGTGACTGGACATTTCCATCCGCAAAGCGAAAACTCTTCATTCTTTTGTAAACACACAGAAGTTTTGTAACTTATACCGTGTTTTAAAATCAATAATATAAGTAAAGTTTCACTGAGCATTGGTTATAAACTAGCCGTCAGGTACAATGTTGTATGAAATCGCAATTTATTTTTATAGCTTTTTATTATAAAGAAAAAAAAACACAATCTCTTATTACTTTAAACAAGGCCAGAAAGATTGTAGGTACCTATTAAGAAAAATTTACATGCTTTTGAATTATAATATTACGTATGCCGCACAACTTAATATATTCGAGATTATATCATAAAGACATAGCTAATTTTTATTTCTAATAATATATTTTGTGTTTTTTTTTTGTAAAGTGTTAATTTTGATATATGTTCTGCAACTAAAAAAGGTTAGATGATAAATGATAGTTTTATATGCGCTAATTATAAAGTGGTAGCCACAATTGTTTAAATTATTTCACTCTACCTAGGATGACAATTTTAAACAAATGTAATGCAATGAAAAGATATTAAACTACCTATTTGCTAGAAGATTTTTTTCAAATAATAAATACAAAATATTCCTCCTCAAACATGTGTCCCCTAATTCATTTCGGTTACACTCATTATTATCTTTTTAGAAGTAATCTTTAATTTATTTAAATCTTGTCTTATCGACTTTAACGTGATGATCGCTATTATACTTAGAATACAGACGTGTCTTAACTATAATTTGTGTTAATATTTCATTTATAAGTTATCAATTCAACTAATCTTTTATCTGAAATTATAACTTTAGTATAAAAAATGTAACTTCTCTTGTACAATTGTCAATTAACGCCTCGACCTTAACGCGGAAAGATGTCCAAACTCATGCGAATAATTCTCATTTCACTTTCAATATCATGTGCAAGAAGCCATGTCGTTTGGGAAACACCTAGCAACTTTCAGCCAGTGCACGGCCTTTTTGTGAAGCCTTCAGTCGATGGAACCACTGGGGACTTGTACGTTGCAGCCACAGAGGAAAGCGGAACCAATTCACAATGGTTAACTGATCAACCAATCAACTTTTTGTCATCCACCACGGAAACTCAAGCAGCATCTGTGCCATTCACATTAACATCAAGCGAAACAGAATTATCGCCAGAAGACAAAGTCACAACCCAGAAGCGAGCAATACTTACAACCCCGCCTATAAAGTTCGCTTATGCTATATCTACAGCAGGTTCTGAAGGAAGTACGGTGTTACCTTACCCTTACACTGCCCCCTCACCGTCTACAGCTGAGGAAGCCAACGTGCCTACCAGCGCCCCGTGTTACTCACCATTCCAATACTTCTATCCTCAAATGATGTCAGCCATTGCTAACGCCTTTAATGCTTATAAGGTAAACGGCGTACCTGAAAATGGTAAAACTCTGAACATGGCCCAATCAGCCGTTTGGCCTCATACATACGCCTATCCATTTCAGTACGTGATGGTTGACCCAACTGCTTGGGCTGGACAAATTGCCACAACAACTTCCAAAACACAAGAAAAGGATGGTTCATAAAATAATTATAGGTACATTATAAAAACATAATGTAACTCTTTTGAGTATCTATGTTTAAAATAATTTATTGTAATAGTAATATTTATTTTTTGAAATAAACCCTTAATAATTATATGGGAAACTTTTTATTTTCGCAAAAGTGTTTTATACAGCAGAAACTATTCAGTATAATTGATGACACTTCATGGCTGATGAGCTTCTCCATATTGGCGCAAAATCTCGAGGACCTCAAATATATGGACCAAAATACAAAATCACAATTTTATAGACGATACTAAAATATCTTTATTTTATTTAAACCAAAGCATCTTTCTTCACTATTATATAATACAAATAATATAAACATCAGCCAATATTTAATAGGCCATTATGGTTATTAAGTATAATATATAATTATGAGGCATTTAACATTTTCCCGCAGTTTTTAAGATTTTCATTTCAATTTCAATCGCCTAAATTACTATCTTACCTCATACCTCTTAATTTTAAAATGCATTTTTTAATAGAATTTACATATAATAAAAAGTTTGTTGCTTTGTGGTGAATTATTTTCCGCAATTAGCTTGTAAGTTTTATAAAATGATCGCAAATTCAAGTTCAAATTCCAAAATCTATTTATATTATGTTACCTATACCGTATATTATCTTTACAAATTTCATCAAAAAACAATAAGGTCCATTTGTATTCGTGCTACATACGCTGATATACTTAAATAAAAAATGCGGCATTTCTTTGTATCGATTATTGATATCGATTCGAGCACGTTAAATTCGATCAAAAGAAAGGAATTGGTACTGTGAAGTATGCAAACTAAAATCTCTTCAACAATAGAATAATTTTATTGCAGAAAAATAGTAAAGAAATGGCTCTATCAATCAACTCTCATATGAGGATACTGAAAATCTTGTCTAATTGTCTATTTTAGTTGTACTCATATACCCGCACAAATACACATATTTTAACTGCCAATTTCAATAATTTACATTATCTTAAATCATTAATAAACAAAAGCGATATCATTACATTTTTATGGGTCTGTTAACAACTTAATTTTTGCTAATGAATCTATTCAGCGTGGATCAATAATGGCAATACACAGCGACAACTGTCAACGCCATATTACCGAAAAATTGTCAATGTCAAACGTCGTTCCTTTCATTTACCAACAAGCATGGATGTTCATGTTTAAGTGTGGTGTATGTGAATGAATTAAATAAAAAGATACAAGAACATCATTTTAAAAAAGAATATATTAAGCTAATCATACATCATGGTATCGAAAAAGAAGAAGAAGGTAAATATAACAAATAAGTTTCTTTTATGTCCTAACACGTGTTATATGTAAACACATAACCAATAAATATAATTTTTGTGTTAATTTTTAGTATTCATCCGGAGAAGGAGCACAGTTTATGACCAGAAAAGCTGCTCTTAAGAAACTTCAATTATCTCTCAAAGATTTTAGACGCATTTGTATACTCAAAGGGATTTATCCTCGCGAACCACGGAACAGAAAAAGGGCTCAGAAAGGTGCAGGTGGAATTAAAACACTGTATCACACTAAAGACATCAAATTTCTTTTACACGAACCCATAATATGGAAACTACGAGACTTAAAGGTATCAAGACTTTATTTTTATTATACATAGGTAAATATTTTAAAATTATGAATTACTTATCAAATTTTGGTTCTAGGTGTATCAACAAAAAATTCGCCGAGCACGATCAATGAGAGAGTATGGCAAAATGAGAAAATACTTCAGGGATTATCCAGAAATCAACATAGATCATATAGTTAAAGAAAGATACCCTACATTTGTTGATGCCCTCAGAGATTTAGATGATTGTTTGACCTTAGTCTTTTTATTCAGCACCTTCCCCTCACTCAGAAGGGTACCAAGGGATCAGTCACTACTATGCCGACGATTATCAGTAGAATTCATGCATGCAGTGATTGGAGCAAAGGCACTGCGCAAAGTTTTTATTTCAGTTAAAGGTTATTATTACCAAGCTGAACTTGAGGGTCAAACTATAACTTGGATTGTTCCACACCACTTCTCCTTCCAGGTATCAATTTGTTTTTAATATAACTGATCTTTATAGAAACTAAAAGCCAGTTATAATTTTTTAAATATTGTATTTAAATTAAATATTATAATTTTATTTTCAGCCACAAAGCAAAGATGAAGTTGATTTCAAAATTATGTCAACATTTGTTGAATTCTATATCATGATGCTTGGGTTTGTAAACTTCAAACTCTACAACTCACTTAACCTGGTGTATCCACCAAAATTAACTGCTGCATTTTCATCTGAAACTGACAAAGATCTTGTGGATGAACAGGCATATGTGTCAGAAAGAATTGCTGCAATGAATTTGTCATTAGCCAAAGTAGCTGGTGCTAATGAAGTAGAAGAAGTTCCAGAAATAGATATATTTGAAACCGAAGACAATGATCCACAGAAATTAGAGGAGGCCAAACAAGAAGCTGAAAAGGTAAAAGTATTGAAAACCTTGTTCAAGGGATTAAAGTTCTTCTTAAATCGGGAAGTTCCAAGAGAGCCCCTAGTGTTTATTATCAGATGTTTTGGTGGTGAGGTGTCCTGGGACAAAGATCACTTTGTTGGAGCTACTTTTGATGAATCAGATGAATCCATTGCCTATCAGATTGTTGACCGACCAAGCATGGATAAACAATACTTATCACGCTACTATGTTCAACCCCAATGGGTGTTTGATAGTGTGAATGCAAGAACTCTGCTCCCTATAAATAAATATCTTATGGGTGCAGTTCTACCTCCACACTTGTCACCATTTATAGACAAAACTAAGGATCAAGTTTATATACCACCAGAACAGAGAGCTCTTAATGACCCTGAGTTCAAACCACCAGGTAAGACCTTTATTGTTAATATAATAATATTTCCTACTTGTAAGAAAAAAAGAAAAATGTTATATTTTTATTTTGTTGAAAATACATACATTTTTTCTGGTTATAAAGATGTATCATCACAAACAGAAAACAAAATATACATATGAAGTATTGTTTTTAGTTCTTTTGTAACTGTTATAATAAAATGAATTTATATCATAAAAACTTAAAAGTAAAGTATAAAATATTTTATTATTCTTTTAGGTGATGATGAGTCTGATGAGGAAGTTGAAGAAGCCAGTGATGAAGACAAGGAGGAACAAAGTGAGCCTGACTCTGATGACAATGCTGAGGAAGCATTGACTAAACAATATCAGGCAGAAGTGGCCCAGGATTCCTCTTCCGATGATGACAATGAAGATGGTGTGGATGCTGAGAAAAAGAAAATTGCTAAAGAAAAGGTATTTATAAAATCGGGATATGTAATTTCAAAAAAAATTGTTCATTTGATGAAGTTGGGGATGTTAATACCCTCACTGTCTCTGAAAATATTTATTTATTATATATAATTTATTTTTATCCAATTAAATAGATTTTACTTTGATGACGACATGATTATAATGTAATGTTAACCACCCTTCTAAAACCATATTATTTATTATTTTTAGAAAAAGAACATGGCTGTCAAAACAGGCGTGCCACATAAGGACCACCCGTATCAGAAAGAAATTGAAGACAAGCAAGCATTCAGGCTTAGAGAAAAACTTGTACGTAAGAAACACAGGAACTTGTATAAGAGTATGAAGGCAGGACAAGAGAAGAGAAAGCAAGAGATTTGGCTGCTGCGAAAGAAGAGACGTCTCCATGACGAAAGAGCCAAGGAAGAGAAAAAAGTTGAGAAACGTAAACAAAAAATGCAAGCATTAGATGCAGCGGTCTAGTGCATTCATGTTAATAAAAATAAATACTGTAACAGTTAAAATTTGTTTTATTGGTCTTTTATATTCAACTACCATTTAGCTATGGATACTAATATAAAAATAATGTTTCCACTAGTCTCAACTATTATAATAATTATAATTTATCAACTACATATATAACATAAACTGTTTAAAAATGATTTGATAAAACATTCTAGTTTTGGTGTTTAAAAAATTACTTAAAGCAGCCAGTAATACGAAAAATATCTGTAAATAGCATTTGATTCACTGTTTTTATGAAAAAACAACTTGCGCTTATGTAACAATTAATGCTAAAAAAATTGATTTATACTTTAATTGGAGATAAGACAGTGGTATTATAATAAAGTAGGGTGGGCCAATACCTCGTCAGAAATAATTGAATTCGGTAACATAAAACAATAATAATAAAAGTGTGGGTCTTGTTTATCATTCTGTCCATAATTCTAGAATTATGAGTGATATCATGATTGTAAGGTAATAAGGTATAATTCCAGCCCCGTGCTATAAGGTGTAATAAATAAAACATATTTTAAAACAAGTCAATATTTTACATTCAATCATAACAAGTCTTAAAAATATATAAGACACTTAAATTAAAAACTTCAGGCAAAATAGAACACCAACAAAATTTTATTACAGCTTTGTAGCTTTAATAAATATAATTTTCACTTATTAAATTAATAAATAAAAATTATCTTGAAGCACTTAAATATGGCTTGACTATGACAATATTTTAAAGTACACATGTTAAATACAATGTTTGTAATATTTTGGAAAATAAGTAAAATACACTAATGTTAATCGGAATCGGAATCACTGTTGTCTTCTGCATCGCTATCTTCGAGTTCTGGCATTGGAAACCGTAAGATCGCAGCTACCCCCGTCAGCTGATCCAATTCTGTAAATAATAAAAATAAAATAGGCATTACTTTATTTGCAAAAATTTTATAATAAGAGTGGTTTGAAAAAAAAAATCTAGACCAATAATAATTAAATAACTTCAACTGTTGGAACTTAAGTTAGAATTAAATTGCTTATTAGCTAACACAGCTAGATTGCAATATAAATGAGGGATCCTTTCAAGAGGACTATTCATAAGAAAAAAAAAATTGTTGGCATTAAGAATTTTATGCAAAATTGGGCCACTATTTATATTGAAAATATATAAGACCAATATCATACATTCAGGCCCATTAAACAACTTTGAAATAAATTACTAATGAGGTAATTTTTAATATTAAAACATAAGTTTATGTTAATACTTACGTTCACCAGACACATGCATACTCGAAAATATCCTTACATCAGCACCATTTTCTCTAGCAGAATCAACAAGAGTTACATACTCTTTCCTTTTTTGAATATCTTGGCACCTGTAATGAAACTGGTTATGAATTCATTTTTTAACAATAAAACTACATCTTAATTTTAAACATTCTATTTATTTTCTACTCTTATATGTCATAGATGATTTTCTAATTGGTGCAGTGGTTAGCATGTTAAACATTACAATAAAGAGTGGGATTCAATCCTGGTGGAGACATATTTTTTTGTCTTTGATGTATTGATTACTTTCTTGCCCCTGAATAACTAGAGACTCGCTCCAAACTGGATTTGTTTTGTAATATGTAAATCAAGACCTAACATTTGATACCATCCTCGGGCATTAATCAGGTATTCATATTAAACTTATCTATTTGTCCTTCACTATCTTCGTATCCCTTCTACCTCCCCCCCTCCACAGATGTCGCTCAACTTCAATTTATGGTTTTCTTTTATCTAGACTAAATATTTGTGTACATTTTTTTAAGATTGTTAAGATCAGATTTCAGATCAGATCAGAAGAGTGATGCTCCAGATATTGTCAACAACTTATAAATACTGACATACAAATCTTTTCTAGGTTTAAAATTGATCAATGAAATAGATATAACATCTGCCATATTAAATTGACATCTAGTAATGTAACCACGGGACAGAAAAAACAAGTGGAAGTGCCCTGCTGCTCTAGCCTGCGACTTTTAACTTTATACATTAGTACAACATCGGTCCAGTCGTTATTCGCTACTTGATGTGACATAACGTCTCGACTTCAGATATAATATATTGAAATCAGGCGTTATTCCGCAATTATAAATTGTAAAAACGATCCAGCATAATAAATAAGTCTCATGGCGATGTATCTTATCACCGGCAAATATAAAAGTTTGTTTTAATACAATAAAATGTAAATTATTGTGAAAATCATAAATTCGTATATTTTTTCAAATTAAAAAATACCTTATGCTGTTGACTTAAAGTACATAATTGACTTTAATACGTACCTAAATCAAATGATATAAGTTCTAGAAGCTTTGATGAGGGATGTGACAAATTTGTTGATATCGATAAATAAGTGAAATTAATAATGTAAAAACAATACTTGAATTTAATACAATCAGCTAAAAGAGTATTGGACTCGCATACGAAGCATTTTAAACCATCGTATAAAATGTAACACTGCAAATCACAAAAACAAATTGAAAATAAGTAATTTTAAAATATATATCAATTTATAATACAAATTAATTAAGGAATCAGTATGGACGATTTCCTCCTCTTGGAGTTCTTAAATTTATGTTTCATTATTTTTCAGTTATAGTGGAAATTTAACTAATATCGACATGTAGTTATCGATACGATCTATCACTGGGTGAGTAGCAAAATGACAACTGAGTGTCAAGCGGTTGTACCGTAAATATAACATTTATTTAAAAGGTGTTAGAGATCAAAATTTTATGAATTTATTATATCGCCCTCTAGCGATGAATAGTTTTACCTTTCTTCTAGGTGGAAAATTGATTCAACAGATAAACTAATTACTACCTTACTGTCATACAAAAAGACTTCATTTTAAATAACAATAAATACGATTTTCAACCGAAATGTTTTTTTGTCAATTTTTGACATTACTTCTTTTGTATGCATTGTACAATTTAATTTGTCAATGTGTGAGTTTGGCGACATTGGTTCTCATACTAAAGAAGCACTAGGCCACTTCCACTTATTTTTTTTTATTCCGTGAATGTAACCTATCTTTTAAGTATTAGTACATAGTAACTTACATCAAATAATTTGATTTGCTAAATAATTTCAAGGCTAAATTATTTATTACTTGGTTCATAATAAAAAATACTACATACCGGAATAGTTTATCAGAGATCATTAAAGTTTCAATAGCAAGAGCCTCATTGGCTCTCAAGACATCCTTCTTGCCATAGAATGCTTTAGTTGGCTCCAACTGTAGCATTGTATAAAAACTCTCTAATAGTTTCACTTCGCTGGCTGCTTTTGTGTCCGAAATCTTTGCTATTACTGATGGTTCCTGTAGCACCTCTGTAAAAGAACGAAACATATTCTGATATCTAATGTACATTTAAAGGATAATACAGTTAAATGAGAAAAACTAGTGTGAGAATCAGTAAATGGTATTCTATTACAAAAATCCTATACTGATGGAGATTAATTTCTTTGGCACTCATAAACTTAGGACAGTTGTAACTTATTAAATTTTAATGACTGTTATCTCTTTAAGGGCTAAAACATGGATCAGGCTCTCAGACCACATTGATATAAATAAATAAATATTCTCAGACATTTAACACTGCATCTAGTTCCAAACTAAGCAAAGCAAAACAATTAAAATGTGTATATTATACCTTCTTAAAATAACTAAAAAGCTGTGAATTATGGAGTTTAGGCATTATAATATGTTTAAACACTCTTTTACCTTTTAATGAATGTTTGAAGCCAGAAGAAGCCTTTACTAGCAGAAACTTAGATTTATTCTCAATCAGCAACTTGTTATCTGTCTTCACAGCTTGTTGCATCATGTAGTCATAAAACTGATCCTTGACAAATCCAGGAGAGGCAACTATTATACATTTTACAACATTAAAATCTATGTGCCTCAGAATTCCTTGCATTACAGCTTCATAGAACTTTGCTAATCCCTGGAAAAAAATATTTGGACTTGTTTATAAGGTACAACTAAATACATTTGGTTTCTTTTAATCCAGACAATTGAATCATTAATTAACCAAAGAAGTTCAGATTAGCTTCTCAATAGTTTCTAAGCTACTACTATTTTCTAACTGTTCTTGATTATTTATTAGAAAGACATACATATACATCAAAATTAAATCTTAATTTACCTATATCATTTTCAAATTTTAAGGGTAAAATATAAACTAAATTTTGTTTTTATTTTACAATTGTATTTATTGTATCTTATTTATTCATTAATAAAGATTTGCAACACAACAAACCTTTTCATGTTGTTGAACAAATCCTTTCCTCTTCCTTGGAATTGTAACATCTATTTTAGATCTTACGAGAGTCATAGAGGATGTTATGAGACAAACATGCGCTAAACCTTCCTGCATAACAACTGCAGCAACATCGGCTGAAGTAGCTGGGTCACATGCCATATCCACTCTCTCTAGAGCAATTGAATCCCATTGTGCTTTTTGCAAATGAAATTTTCTATTTAATTCTAAATCCAGTGTATGGTATGCACCCATCTGGAACATATTAATCAGAAAAGTTAATAAAAAGTGGTTACTACTGGTACAAAACTACATAAACATTATCTTAACATCACCAGCAGCTGGTACCAACCTTGACATATTGGTTCTCCACGATATTCCGACCTTTCAACCGTAAAACACATGCTTGCGTATCAAAATCTATATTTTCGACAGAAATGGTTAGAGTTGTTCGTACTCTGCTGCTTGTGGAAGATCCAGTAGATGATTCATTCTGTACTTTTCGAACTGTTGACGCAGTTACAGAATCTCCTTCTGCGATAAGGTTGTATGCATGCCACATATCCTCAGACTCTTCAGGTATAAGAGCAATGCTCCTAAAAGCAAAATTATCAGAGAAATGGTAAGTATTTCTTGTATGTGAACTAAAACATTGTTTACAGAGTACCAGCTTACCCGCTGCCATCTTTTTCGATATTTTTATAAATTAACTTCATTTTGAAAATATTTATTCAATAAACAGTTTATGGATAAATAGTCATTTTTACTTTATTTAATTATTTTCAAATGTTAAATTCTCTCAGGCATACAAAACGACAAAAATTGACACTAAATTGACATATCGACAAGAAAATGTGCATTTTGAAATCTGTCAGATCAATGGAAAAAAAACACATAAAACGTTTAAAAACGTTATGAGTGATATTGTCTTAGACATCACTCATATAAATAAACAAATGATAATTTTCTATTAATAAGAATCATAATTAAAGTCATAAAAATATAGCTTAATTTTATCTATATTCAAATTTCTTTTTAAAAAAAGCGATAAAGACTGAATAAATCATGGTAATAACAAAACTATATTTTACCATAAATATGGGTTATAAGTTGCATAAAATAATTCAGTTAATTGAAATCTTTACATAATTATAAAGAATGCATTATAAAAACAAATTCCTTTAAAAGCCATTACTAAACGAATACAAAAACGACGAATGTTTATAGCCAGCAATGTAGTGGTAAATATCGTTAATTTTTAAGCGTTATGCACAAATGAAGCAATGTATTTCTAAGTTGTGTCTTGTGTTGTAATTTTCGTGTCGTGTCGTGTGATCTTCTTGAGTTTGGTATCAAGTGAATGTAATCGTAAATAAAATAGTTTTATTGGACTGTAGCTTAGTTTGTGCTTAGAAATTATTTAATACCAAACATCGCGTTTATTACCTATGATATTTTAACAACTATGAAGTGCAGTTAGATATAGAATGTAAAATGTGTTTTGTGCAGTGATAACGTCAAGCTCAGCTGGTCCAACGAGCGGTAAAATTTTGCGACTTTTTCTTAATTATTCTTTGTAGCTCTTTTGCGCTCTATTTCATCACGGAGGTATGCAGTAATTTGTTATTTTCTTTGGGTTTTGTTGATTTTTTAACTGTTAAGCAAGTCAATAAATTTCATTTAAGAAAATTACACATTATCACCGTGGTAATAATTTTATTGAAACAATGAAATTGCAAAAATCGCAGTTTTAATTTATTTACTTTTGCATCATGGCCGTGATCCAGATTACACGTCCTCTACGCGCGCGGGAACTTGTGATATTTTTAGTTTATTAGTCGCGTCGTATGTTTTCAATGTTTCGGTCGCAGATTCTATAATAATCCAGTTACACACGTTTTCAGTCATGTAATCATGATAATAGGATCTTTGAGTTGAAAGTGAAAAAAGTGCATCAAGAATGAATGAAACAAATGAATCGAGTTCGGAAGCTGCCGCGGTTGTACCGGCGCCTTCATCGGCTTCTTCTGACACCGCATCTACAATAAGCACGGCCACATCAACAGTGCCACGATCTGAAGCCTCCCGGCCTACAACATTTTCAAAACCATCGGGTCTCAAACCACCAAGCAAAATTGGCCGGATTTGCTCCAATGCTGCCCCCAAACCAGCCATACCCATTTCACCCAGAGCTGGTAAGTTTTTTATTTCTACACTTTTTATGCCCTTTTATATGATATTTTTAAAAATTATTTGCCTGAGATTTATTTCTCTAGTTTTCTAAGTACTTCAATAATTTACAAACTGCAATTGACAATACACAAGTGAATTTTAATTTTGAGAGGAAAACTTATGTACGAAATTTTTCTTTTTATTGTTCATCAGGGTAAAAATAGCCCATTTAAGCATCAATTATAAAGAACTTTCAAACAGCAAAGGTCCCTGTTAGAGACAAAAGTGTATTGTTTAAAACTTTAATGATCTCGCAGAGAATCTAACTTACCCTAATGAATATATAATTTTTCATTCAAATTAATTTATTATCTTAATTCATAAATGTTACTGTCCATGGTCCTTGTAATTTGTCCTTTTAATATGTTTTAAAAATTGGGTATGGGGTATATTTGGGTATTACTGGTGCTTATATGTGAATTGTGAAATATCTAGTTATTTTCATAGTATTTTGTTTTAATAGGTAATTTTCACAATACATCCACTTTGAATAACAATGGGAAATCTGCCATTTAAGGAAACCAACCAGGAATATTTCAATATATTTTATTCCATAGTTCAACCCATACTAACTAGGTATATTCTATAAGCTCAACTTTCAAAGATACTAAATCTCTGATATGTTGAAGGATAACTTTGTTAATCATAAAGTATTCCTAAGCTTCATGATAATTGATGTATAGTTTATCAGCTGTGGTGGTGGTGGGCAGTCATTTGGTGGTGGGATGGTGAAGCTGGAATTAAAAAGTTATTATAATTACTAGAAACCATCAGATTTTTCATAATATTGTAACTTTTACTGAACAATATCCCTGGTTGACGATGTTATTCTTATAATATAATATTACAGTCACAACATGGTATAAATTTTACTGTATTTACTGGAGTTCAAATAGTTATTGTCATTCTAACTAGATAAAAAAAAATGGCTTCTTTCTGACATTGTGCGAAATTCATACGGATAATTGAATAGCATTACACATAGTTCGACACATACTTGACCGCTTTTTTCAGGGTTTTAAGATAACGGCAGGTAGACACAAATTACTATTACTAAAAATTGTATATACAATTATTTTTTAGTAATACCTTATGTAGGTTATATTAACAATTACATCATCTTCGCTATTTATAATATATATTTATAAACTTGATGCATCAGATGATCTCAGCTTAGCCATTGACCATTATAAAGGACAAGCCGCAAACAAGAACACGTACCTAAAACAGGCTTGATTTTATTCAACAAATCAGGTTTTTATTCGTAAATTATGTAAATTTTGGAATATAAAGTGCGTATTATATGACAAAATTAAATGTTTTCTCTGACATTGGTTTTAAATACAATCTCTTTTACTTTTTTATCTTTGTGCCAGCTCTTAAATACTGCAGCTATCTTTTATTTATTTGTAAATAGCGATTGTCGAATTTCTCTCGAAGTTATGTACAACAAGTAATTTGCTTCGGTTAGTGCGCATCGATCGCCAGCATTCGATTGGATGCAGTTGCAGTTACACGATTTCTCCATCGTGCGTGATAAAAACTGTAGAAATA
The DNA here is from genome assembly GCA_001586405.1 of Phoebis sennae. Lineage (NCBI taxonomy): Eukaryota > Metazoa > Arthropoda > Insecta > Lepidoptera > Pieridae > Phoebis > Phoebis sennae. Next base: position 816,868 of record LQNK01001090.1, on the reverse strand, counting down.
TTGTTTCTTTCTAAAAATACATTATTTTATTACTGGCAATTAACGACTGTTACTTAGTAATGAAGAAAAAATATTTTGCGAATCTACGCGTTATTTATTATGCGCTCTTTATGTCACGATAATAATAATATACCATATACAACTAATAATTCATTCAAATGTGTTTAGTTTAGGTGAATAACAGTGATTGAAAGAGAAACTATTAACTAAATTAGATCGATCTAGCACGTGCATTTTATTAATTAGGTTTAAATATATAGACGTCGTTAAGGCTTTCAACGATCCGGTTTGAAACGAAAGCAAGCACCGTGTTTACTGTTTTTTAAGTTCACTGCAATCTATTGGCAAAAAATTACATCCTGTTTTATTCTAGTACCGGTTTTCGATACGGCCTTCATTACGATATTTACATAACTATTGGGACCGTTACTTCATCTCAGTTATGAGGAAGTGAACTGTAGAGGCTGCAACATGCTAATAACAGTTATTAGAATCGCATTGAACTGCATACAAAATAACAGTAGGGTTCATAGTTGTATGAAAATCGCGATAATCTTTTCGTCAAGAATGCAGGGAACCTATTCATGCACTTTCTAAAATGATGTTTGTTTTGTTTAATATCCATTATTTATTGGAATATCTCTACTTCGACATTATCTCTCAAATGTATACAATCTATATCTCAAATGGATCAAGAATGAGATCCCAGAATGTTTTTCTGTATCCCATACAAAAGAAAATGTTTTTCCATATAAAAGATCCGTATTTGCAAATACCAATAGACGACGATCGTTCCGGTGAGTGGGCCATCAACCCCACTGGCCTATTTACTAGACCGAGACATATTTACATCAATAAAGAGCGTTGCACTCTGCTACTTGAGCTAGTCTGATTTTTATTTACATCAACTAACATAATAACATCTTCCTATCAAAATGCTATTATACTCATACACCAAATGTGCCAAATTAATGAAGTACCGAGATGTATCAAAAATAAATGCACCTATTAAATTTGTGGCCGATTAAATTTCGTAAGAATAAAAAGATGGAAAGCAAGAACCAATTATAAATTAGAATTGGTTACTTTAAGCTCTATTCGCCAATTGAGCTTGAATTGATGGTTAATGCTTGTTATTTCATTTGAAGGTATTCCTTTCACCACAAGTGAGCATGACGGTTCGAATAGCTAGCACGATCTATGGAAGATGAATAAATGTGAAATTTCATGAATAGCTCGTAGGCAAAGGATGATGACGACGCAAAACGCGAAACTATAGAAAAATGAGGTTATTTAATATATTTTGTTTTTTATTCTACCATTTAAAGTGGAACCATACACATTTCATTTATTAACAGCAGTTATGTTATCTGCAATTACAATGGCGAACGCGTGGGTATTCAACTTTATCATAATAAAATTAAGCCTATGTTTGTGAATATACCTCTATATTATAATAAGCTGTCTTAATTAATAACAATAAAAATATACAAAGCTACAAAAATATATATTGCTTGCAAAATATAAATATTGATTATTCACATTAATCTCTAAAACTAAAAATAAAACAAGTAGTATCAGATAGGAATAGACAAATAGATTTTAAAAATCTTGTTTTATTTTAATAGTTCAGGTAAGTAGGTGTTAGTCTATGTACTGTGAAGCGAATGAGATCTCGACCTAATTATATTATTAGCTTATGAAGCAAGCACGGATCTTGCTTAAGATAAGGGTCTGAATATCATTGGCACTTATTTACATTTTTAATGAGGGCTGCAAAAGGTTTCAGCCTTGTGTTTACACATTTAACTTGGTATGAAGATAAAGTGACGTCAACCTGACGTGTTTGAGGTTGGATTTCTTGCTTCTTGGTAAAAACAACTGTCCGAATCGGTGGTAGCTTTAAGAGATATATGGCAATTCAAAAACGCTTTTAAATAAGATCATTTAAATTAAGATCAGTTACTTGTTTCTACGTTTAGGACTAAAGTCTAGAAGACTATCAATGCTTAAAATCAAATCGCTCAATATTTAAATTTTCCGAAAGTGTTCGGACCTTCCACAGTGCATCGTTGCTATAAAGCAAACGAGAAAGACAATTATAATTTTAAATGGAAGTTCAAGTAGTTTTATGAGTCCATTGTTGAAATAACAACCCTTTGATATGTATGAAAATCCTAGATGCACAATCAACAAAAACGCCCTCAAAAAATGAGTTCACAATTCAAATTGTGCACTCGGTCTTTATTTAGGTATCAATAGAACAACCTCATTAAAGTTTGATAATTAATACTGATTAATAAGTTTGCCGATTTTTTCCCTAAACTCGTTACTAAAATAATAATAAACATTACTAAAATATATTTAGTAGGCACATATTTCTATCAATGTTTGAATTTTACGTCCCCTATAACAAAACTGTAGTAATGAGCTATTTATTTTCCGCTTCAATTTAATTATTTTGCAAGGTCCAAAGTCGAAACAATGAAAAATGTACTTGTTTTTAGTCACGGTGTTGCAATTTAAAATAACATACAATGACATGTCGCATTTAATGTAGACATAAAACAATAAAAAAAATGAGAAAATTTACGAAATCGATTCAGGAAAATAGAGATCAATCATTTTATTTTTTTACTGCCGCCCTGAATTTGCGTGCAACCAATTCGTAACTTTTCTAATTTTGTCCTGTTGATAAAGAATACAACAAAAAAGAAAAAACCTAATATGTTTCAAGCTTTGGCCAAGGAAATAACTCATAATTGTTTATAAAAACATAGATTATACAGTCGATCTTCAATATTTTCAGGCACATCGACATTATTGTCACTAATTCACAAACATATGCATGCAAATTATTTTATTGGGAGACGTTATACTCTATCAAGTCTATAGTGTATCACCTCTTTTTCTCATGAGGTCAGAAAAGCATATCATTACCTACAATCCTGCACAGTACAAATATGAATAGCGCTGATTATAAAATATTTTAAATGTTTTAACTATGACTTCGAAACGTCTCTGGCTCTTTCCATTGATGGTGATTACTCGTCGAGATAAATTAAATCAAATACGGTCTAATAATCACCATTTTCTATTATAAGTTGCCTGTACGAAGTTATTAAAAGCGAAGCCAGTCATATAGAACATGTAATTGGTATTCATTTTAGTGCCGAAACTAATCTAGTAGGTATTGCAAGTAGGCAACCTTGGTGTCGAACGTTTCGCCTTTTATTGTGCATTTTACCAATGTTCCATTAAATTATGTGTAGGTAACCTGTCTATACAGTTTACATATATTTAATAAAAAATAATTTAATTATGATGCGTATATCGAAAAAATACATTTTAATATCTATGATGAGATAAATATTTTATTATATACTTATTTCAAAATAGAGACTGATAACAGATCTAAATGGACAAAAAAAAGTTATTATTTTGTACCAGCCACTTCTATCTAACATGTAAAAGTATTTTGAATCTTAAACTAATTTGTTTCATAAGCACGAAAATAGATCAATAAACTGACTATCATTTCTTTATGCTTCTAATAACGTTTCACAAGCGTTTGTTGCATAATTTATGTATAAGTGCTTAGCCTATTTCGCTATTTTTAAAATAGATCCGATAGAACTAAGCCAATAACTATGCCATTTCAAAATTTTCGTTACATCTTAGAGTTGAAATTTGATTTAATAATTATTAGCTAGCTCCGCGGTTTCGATCCGCAATCAAATTCTCGTTTTCGGGATAAAAACTATTCTATGTCATTCCTGGGGTTCCAAAGAGTCTCCGTACAAAATTTCACCGAAATCGGTCCTGTAGTTTCGGAACCTATTCAATACAATCTTTTCTCTTTATAATATTAGTATAGATTATTAGGCTTAGTTCCGCGCGCCATCTCCCATAACGTTCTTCGATTAATGTTCTAAATAAAACAAAAAAAAAATCATAATAATAAACTGAGACGTTCCTCGCGTTCAAATAAACTTATCAGCTCATATAATTATTATTAGTATAGGTGTGCTGGAAAGGACTCTGTACTTGCTTTATCCCACACATTATCATTGTTAATAACTTTACATTAAGATTGCATGCTTATAGGCGTTTAATTAATCGAACGAGACATAAAGTAGTCACAACGATAAATTATTGTATAAAAGCATCATAAACATACATGTTAGTCAGGACTTTAAAACGCAATTACGAATTACACGTATAATATTTGTATGTGTATTTTGTCTACATAGTTAATGGATCGGCAATTAATATGATTCGATCGAAAATAACGAACGTAAAAGTCACATAATGTCGTAAATTCAAATATATTTCGTATGTTATAAATCACATTCGATAAAATAGGTGTAATTATTGGTGTTGTAAGATTAAAGAATTCAATAAAAAAAACGTTTAACATGAATATAAGGCAAACTTGCAATTACCTAAGCATTATAAACACGCTGAGAATGGCAATACGACTGTCAGTAAAGTAAAGTATAGACTAGACGCAAGACCAGACAACATATGAACTGAGATTTAGTATTTATTGCAAACAACAATGTCCTCAGGAAATTTGCCACCTTCCTGAATATACCTCAGGATACTGAACTTCCGTTATCCGATATCCTTATTTAACCTGCAGGCGTAATATAAAACGAACAGTAATGATATATAAACGAGGAAATCCAGTCTCTTCGCAGTCTTGTCAACTGAAAATAATAATGATGTAAGATTTGTAGGTAATACGCAAAGAAAACTCCAAGGTTACCGAGCACCGTGATAATAATAGCTCACTTATTGATGTATCTTACCTTAAGTATGTGAGACATTATAAGAATTATAATTTGTTTTATAACATAAATATGAATGAGATTTAGAGTAATGGTTATTTATGTCCGTTCGTGCTGTATGTGTACATACAAAAGAAATGATCGCGTTTTGCCAAGATGTAGAACCGACAGCTTGATACTAAAAGTACACAATTAGGGAAACTGGTGCCTATAAATACCTCTTTACAATTTAACAATATTTTGCATCGACTAAAGGTACTGATTTTAAAACGCGGTGAACAACCTGCTCATATTAATTTCTTTTCCCGTGTATTTGATCGTCATACATCATAAACCTGACATGTCGATTATGTCAACGACCTTTATATGAAATGTTAGCAGCATCCTGTTATTCGATCGAACGGCAAACGTTGCCGCAGGTGATCTGATATTCCTGAAACTTAATATTGAATTCATTACTGGAAAGCGTTACGGGCTGGCGGCTGGCGCTCGGCTCGGCCGTTGGCGCAGGCGCAGAAACCACTCAATATATGCAGCGGCTAATAGTCGAGCTTATAATTAATTCAGCGCCTTAGTTGCTCTTGAAACACTATGATGCATTGTATAACGTACAATGTTCGTTCTACTATTCTATTTCTATCTTTAAACTTTCCATCCTAAGAATACGTTAAGCTATACATATAGCATACGTTCAGAATGATAACTAGCATTTGAAAATGCTAATATTTTTTTAACATACAAAAACCAAATATAAACCAAATAATATTGTCAAAACTGTACTTAAAGAACTTGCACCCGTAGTAATGTTGGGTCAGTTCATGCAATAACTTACTTGGTTAATTTTTATTTATCAACATTACATTTTGTCAATAGTTTAAGATATATAGTTCCTCACTACCTATATCACCCCAATAAATATACATAATATGTTTATAAAAGTGACAAAACAAAAGTGTTCGTTAGGTACAATACTTATGTATTCATGTCATGAACATTAACAATCAGCATAAATTTGTCTATTTTCACTTTATCTTTCCAAATTCGTCGTAACACGGCCTTTGCGGATAAAGAAGCAAACTTCAAATATTCAAGTGTGTATTTGTTAACAGCTCAATATTTTATGTCATTTTAGTTAAGCATTCTATTTGTTATGCAAATAAATTGCTCGATCCGTGAGATCGTGCTCAAACATTGGGTTCGCAGTCATACCCCGGTGAACAGCAGTCAAAACAAACGTGGACCGAATCTCACAGTAACGCGACACCTTCATAATTTTTAGCTGAGAACGTCAAACCACGATGACGTGTTGTTTTGGAACAAACGCTATATTTCGTAACGCGTGACATGGGCTGCTTAAAAATTCGCATTTTGAAGAAGTCCTACTTACATTGATTTCGCCGGTCGAGTTTTTTCTTTGTTTCCTATTTTAGGTTGTTGTTCACTTTCTGTTCGGTCTTGTACAGGATATTATAGGTAATCAATTCGGACGTAATTCTGGGTTGGTCTTGAAAGAAAAAATATAGGTATTTGCTTAGCATTTAGTGATGACCATTACAGGATGAATATTCGAAAACTATTGTAAAATGATACGTCTCCTTTAATAAGTTAGTGTTAATGTTTAGATATTGTCAATAACCTTTCGGTTCACAAGGACATGTTGATTACCTCAACTCGTTTCTCTGCAATTGATAATGGGGTTTTTATTATTCCCAATGTTGTTAAAACTTCAAAATTAGTTTGGCTTTTTAATTTGTTAAAATTGTGTAACATTAATTAAAATGTCGATTTATTACGCATTATTCAACAGTGAAAGGTATAAGTACTAGATCGCTTTCAAGATTAAACCTTCATTATATATTTGATTGTAGATAGTCAGTTTTAATTAGGCGTTAATACTTTCAGTATTTAAAAGTTCGCTATCAATACTATACAAATACCTTAGTAATAAGAATTCATACATATCTAATGTTTCGGTACATGTTTCACTTTCGTAACGAGCTCCGTGTTGCGTTATGTGGCCTCGATTGGATTTATGAAATCGGTATTTCCTCTGAGACATAAATTAACCCCCATTGGTCAGGGATTACGGATTGGTGGCTATACGTGCCTTCCGCTGTAAACCCGGAGCGTAAGTCAAGGATTGTTTGAATACCGGTGCGCGGTCACTGCACCGCTGTGTCAATATGTAATTATAATATTCTGCTTGTATTAGTTTTCTATGTTTATATATAGTCAACGTTTTTTGGAATTATGATGTCAATAAATTGCAGACGGTTCATATCAATAAGTTAATTGGGGTTATCTGAGTATTACTAAATGGCATATAATTTCGCCAATTTGTTTGTATCGATAGCAAAACAAGATTTGAGGGCAAACAACAATATTTTGGTCAGTTTGTAAAAATAGAAGTGTGTAGGCACATAATTATTAAATTTGCATGGATATAAAGAAAAAATTGAATGAATGAAGAATGATTTTGTCTACACAAAATTATAAGAAAATAAGCACTAAATGAATAAACAATAAAATATATAATCGCAATTAAATTTATAACTCTTAAATAATAAACCTTGTTTCAAGAACTTTTGAACATAAAAGAAAAATAAAAACAAAACATTACTTTCACTTTTATAGAGTTAAACTTTCAACGACATTGTTTTGAATATCCCGAGTCAGTGTCGTAACTATTTAAAAAAAGAGAAACAGAAGCAAAGGTAAGTAATGTGGACGTGTACAAAACAAATTGTTTTCTTAGTACTCAACAACGGCTATTTCGCAAGTCAAACTGTGTACAAAGGAAAGTGTTAAGTGCATCGCATTCAAAAGAGCAGCTGACTAAATATGACTCCGCTATGTTGCAACAGAAGGGCCTGTCTTTGAAACAATTGAAGTACATATTTGAGATTAAGATATTTAAATTATGCTCATTCTTATCTGCAGTTTGAATATAATTCGTTTTTTAATCTTTTAACTTTGGTTTTGTTTATCTGAAAATATTAATTTAATTTTTTAACAAGTTATTATTTAGCCTGATAAAATATATTTTTTGTTGTTTAGTTGAATCCGATCCGATTGAATTTACATCAGCCTCGAATTCTTTTAAAGACGCTTTTTAATACAATTCAATAAATTTTGTATTTTATATAGAAACATATTAATATTTACACCTAACAGTTTGAGTTCAATATATAAAGAGGGTTCCTGTTTGCTGTATTTTATCTTAAATTGTAATATAGCGAAGAGCGTAATGCAAGTCTTCCATATAAGGAGACAAAGATAAACGGAATGTCATAATACATAATTATTTATTATTAAAACACATTGTGCTCGAAGTTGAGAATCATTCTTTGTCAAGAATGCCTTATTAGTTCCACCGCGTAATTCCAGGTATATTATTATGTAAAGAGCAAAAACATTAGTAGTGTACTTTGAGCCTTTTTATCTTGTGTTATGAAAGACCTATAAACCCGACCCGTTTTTATAAATGAGTCTTCTTTTAGAGCACGGATAGTCTCCCTCACTTTTGAAAACATTCGCTAACGTAGGATTTCATATTTGTTGTATAAAACCAACGATGTTACGAAGAAACGCGAGGATCTCCGAATGCCTTTTTTTTAACCTGACTATGGCGTAATATCAAGAAAAAAAATTACAAAAAGTTTCCATTGCTACATCGTTTTCGTGGAAATCAATGTGTATTAATTGCAGGAATATATTTCTGACTGTGCGGTCTGACTCTTCCAATTGATCAAATACATTAAATGAAAAAAAATTATACGAAACGTTAGCGTGATTTATGAAACCTTGTCTCTGTAAAATTAATGCATTATTTTTAAGTTGTAAAAGCTGCGACAATGTCTCACTACAGCCATTAAGTTACTGCGTCTTGTAAGTTTGTCATTCATGTACCCTAATGAACTGTCCGTGATAAATGATGTACGTTAACAAGAAAATAAACTTGGCTGGTTCATAAAGCCATTCTTTCAACAATACCAACAGATTACCGTATTACCGCAACGTCAACAAAATAAATGGTTTGTTATGCCATTCATTGTAAAGCCCAGTGAAAGTTTAGAAATGGTATTTAACAATCCTCAATCAATTTGTCTCCTGAGGTCTTCATAAATAGCCGTGAGTACTAAGATGGATGCGGGTATCGTAATCGCAATCTGCTTAGAGATTTCCTTATCCGTTTAACTTTCTTTGACCTCTAGGAGCCTATTATTCATTTAGGAAACTACAGTTATCCGAAACTATTGTAATACCGATTTTAATGTTCACGTTACACGCTATGTTTCGCAGGTGTTTTCAAGTTATCGTGTGACATTGAGCAGTGTTCCATCGGAAATTATACGATAGTTTTTATACTGTATCGGTGACAAGTTCCATGGTTTTAATTGCGTGGTTTGAATATTGACGTCATTTTGTGTAGCGGCGTCGAAAATATTCACATATTTTTAGGAAACCTTCGAATGGCGCCAAGCGAAATATAATAAAGGATATGATTGTTCGTGAATAGTGAAAGGATATCTACGTATATAAGGTGAACTCGATCCCAAGAATTTGCAGAATGTTAACTTTATCGCTGACCTATGATATTGTTATCGCTTATATTGAGACACGTATTCTTAGAATAACATAAGGCGCATTCGATTTATTCAAAACTATGTATGCCAATAAAACAAAGCCAAATAATAAAACTAAAAAAAAATCTAAATTTTTTGAAATATATCTTTCATATTTATCAACGTATCTTTATGTTTACTTAAATTAAAATCACATTAACTCTACTTATATGTTTCGATTACGCAGATTTGCTCTTCATCATAAAATTATAAATGATTTTGGCGGCTCGCTGTTAAGTGTAGGCATGTTAATCTGTGAAGTTGAGAACAATTCAAATTATGGACTGAATAGCAATTACTGTTTTCAATTCCCTCAAAGTCTGCCGCCAGACAGGGGTGGCGGATGGGTGCGCTGAAAACTGAAAAGGCATAAGATAGCGAGCTAATATTGGGCCGCGAAACCGCGCGGGCGTAGGACGCCTGCCTTTTGCCAGTGTACTATCAGCGACCGAGCCACGCGCACACGTCGTCGGACCGGCTAGCACATAAATAAACAATAAACCACAATAACATAAAGATCGAGCATACTATTGTCGCATACATACAATTCCCTTTGGAGATTCATTGAATTTTAAAACATTTTGCGGAACAGATAAAATGCCGGTCGAAACGAAAATAAGCTTTTCCGGTGAGTTCTTCATTTCTTTATTTTGCAATAACAATTTCTTTTCCATTGTTTCTGTATAACGTAACACGATTTATGTAACGTGTTATTTCTTGTTACTATTTTAGGTCTTAACTTATTAACAACATTAGCCTAGTTAGTATTAATTAACATTACATTAAAGGAGACCTATCATACTCTGAAAACGTGTCTTTATTATGAAACATGGGCTAATTGATTTTCTGATGAATTTAAGTAAACGCACCGTTAACCTTGTATAGGTATATGTTACACTATTTGTCATTTATGAAACCTACACATTTACCTTCTATCATTTGCACTTCATTAACACAAATCCTTCGTGTGTATAACTAATATCTGACATAATACCGGCGTTAATGTGTACATTTAAGTTTATTAGATTTATTAAAGTTTCCTGTACTAATAAATATTAATATTTTTTACACGTTGCATCATTCACTTGATAATATTTCAAGTTTTAAAAATATGTTTTCGATAAATGATGTCATTTTATATAAATACCTGTATCATAAATTTAACATTTCCTATTGAATATTTTTGGAGTTCGCGTTGTATCAAATAAAGTTTTATTCAATATATTGTTGAAATGTTACTGTAAACACTGCATTCATAGATAAATGTATTGAGTCGCAGAAATCGTGACTCAAAAATGAGCTCACGTTAGTCAAATAAAACATAGTTATTTAACTTACAGAATACTTGAAAATATAATAAATTCGCAATCGTACGTATTATCTATAATTAAATTCGAAATATTTCCTTTCTACGTAAATTCTTGTTAAGACGTCTTAGCCCAATAAATGTAAAGTGTACTCATTTGAAGGCAAAGTTACGTAACCTTTAAGATATTTATAGCTTGAAAATGTGGTGCTTTGACTAGGTTTGCCTTGGAGCCACCCCTACGGGCCTTCCCCCTCGACCCGTACTTAGCACCCCTCTCAATATTAAAGCAGAGTAAGCCGCTAAATGGAACTCGAGTATGTGCTCCAACATCGCACTCACGGACATTTATTTGGTACAAGTATAAGCATGCATTTTGAATGCACTAAACGCTAAAGAGTTATTCACGACGAAACTTGACTGTAGGGCTCTTCTTATTCCGTAGTAACCAATATTTCATATTTATTATGAATATTACGTACGAGACGAGTGCCATGACCTAGGCGATGTGTGTTGGCGCCAAGTTTTTACAATTGAACGGATCTCATCTCACTTAACGCTGTTACATCCTTAGCTATCGTATCTTCATTATATCGGAGCAACAAACAACAGGCTTTCAGATAATATATATTTGTTGGTTCACAATACATGTTTGATTTAAATAGTAGAAACACTAGATGCCTATAGTTTGCCAAATATGTCAAGATACTCGTAAGTTTTTGGCACTACAAGTCACTTTTGTCCATAAATCATGCGGATTGCGGTAACAACTTGGCCTAAATATCCTTTAGTATAAATGCCACCCTCATTGTATGCGCAATCACAATAAACTGAGGCTAAAGTTTTTAGATTTAACTTTATATGTAGTCTTAAAAAATACATTAACTTTTATTGACAGGACATTCTAGAAATATGAATGTTAGTTGATACATTTCAATATTTTTAACTAAACTTCTCTAATACTTATCTTAGTGAACAACACGAATAGATATTTATACATATAAACAAAGCTATTTTTAAACCTCGACAACCTTTGTTGTACCTGCGGTGTAACTGTCAAGATATAAGTTATAGTTTATGTAGCGCGGTGATTGGTAGTCGAACCGTTTAAACTGCGATAAAAACCACCGGCTGGTTTTTCAGTACACGTATACAGTCATTTGTCAAATGCAGCTCAACTGTATTAATTGAACGGGATTAATAGAGTAATTGAAAGATCAATTAGATTGCAGATTATTCGATAATACCGCTGAGTTGTTGCATTGAGAAGCGGTACCTCAAGGCTTTATATTAAAATTGTTGTAGGTTTGTTTACTTCCCGCGTGTTATCCTTATCAAAGATATGCAATTCGCGTTCAAATTGCTCAATTATACGACGTGGCATTGTTGTCGGCAAACCGTGGCAAAACTTAAGAGCAGGTGTAACCTGCAGAAGCATTACGTGACTGATTTGCGTGATGATTGCACGTATCTTCGGTGTCATCGTGTTCGCTTCATTACTGATGTGACGTAGATGGAGCTTGCCAGAGAGGACATGAATAAAGCCGCTTCAATTAACTTTCAATATTGCTTGCCCGGTGATGATTTAATCGGTATTCATTTTTTGTACAGCTTTGTGTAACTTGAGGGTTCTAAAGGTTGGCAGTAATTATTTTTGCAAAAAAGTTATCAGAGTACGTTGCTTTAAGGAAATTGAGATGAAAAGGATGCGGGAGGTTGCCTAATGCCCAGTTCCTATAAAAATAACACCAGTCGTTTTACTAACGGACAGTACAATATCCTACTAGGCGTAATCTAAAGCGTATCTATTATAAACGTGGTGTTAACATAACTACCAAAATTTGATTCCAATTGGTTGATTATTACAGCTTGTTAGTGAAAACGATTCGTATCCGCTATACTATGACGTTCCATCGTTTATAGGAACCGAGCCTAAGGCACTTTTACGAACTTCGAGGAGGCTATTCCTGTGTGCGCTCCTCAATGGATTACCCTTAACTATTACCCGAGAGTATTAACTCTATTTGAGTGATATTGATTGATATTTCTTTGATCATTCATGGTGAAATAGCGTGATCTTTTCCTATTCATGAGTACGAATTTGAAATTCACGCGTATTTAATAATTTCCATTTCCAGAATGTACTATGATTAATAATGGATCCACGTTTGAGTAAAAAATATGATCATGTGCGTATGACATTAACGTGTAAATAATGACTTCTGATCAATTGCTTTACAAGCAATTTAAATTTTAAATATTCATTTACAAAGTCTCCATCTGTAGATTGCGACAACAAAAGTTATAATTAAAAAGCCTGATACTGATGTTTTTTATATCGTCATGTAGGTAATGTGTTAAGTGATATTTTATTTGGTGAATACTGCGTCGTAAATTGTATTTTGACGGTCTAGGAAACGTTCAAGGCTATTTTTTGTACCTGTTTTGCAATCGTCAATTCACAAAGTATCAAATTCGTTGGTAAGAAAACTACGAATTCGGTGGTAGTATTTTTTAAGAATATATCTCACATGATCTCCTTCTTCAAGTAAACATTGTATTGTTATTGTTGCATAATTTTCACCAATCCCCTTTACAAATTGTTTGGAGATCCAGACGATAACTTAACTCAATTTGTAATCAAGGACATGCTCAAGCTCAGGAAAATACATATAAAACCGCACTATTTCTTCCTTATTTAAACTTTGGACGGTTTCCAAGAGAAGATTGACATGTATATACATTGTACAAGTATATTAAACATTTGATAGGACATAATAGTTTTATAGATTTATGTTATTTATAAGGCCCGCCCCGTCGCCGGCTTGTCTAGACGGCTTTATTGAAAATTCTCTTTGAAACGCCTACCCGTGTCGTATTTCCGTATTCTAGTATCGGCTGCATTAGCTGCATGGTGTGTAATTTACTTAATAAGTTGATGCTATGCTACAGTGTCGATTGCAGGTTCATATAAAATGTATTACAGTATTTTCCAGTAGTTTCAGTCAGTGTTTGTTGTCGCACATATACTAGGTATCACAATGGTTTTTGTCCTGTTGTTAAAAGACACCTTATTTTTTATCCGTTTCTTTCAATCAAGGAAAATCGAAAGTAGAGTCGGATCTAGATCCCATAATTATATCTCAATTTAAAAATATCATCGTTAAATTTCAGCCTCAACAAGTTATTAAGGACTTACCCGTAGGCCCCAATTAGGAACAGCAAAATAATATCTTATTCTTTTATCACATAACAAAACATCTTGGACAACATCATGTTTTTGTTATTATTCCGTTACTCATAGATAGTAGATATTGAGTGAATTAAAGGAAAGTACGATATGGCCGATAAAATAGAGATAATGATATTTGAAATTACTTTATTACTTTAAATATACCTGTACAATATTGTTCAATTTGATTTTGAGCCCTTAAGCAAAACAGCTAACGTGCGTGCTATGCCTTATACGTAAGTTGAAATTATGTAAGTCACTTTCAAGTTCAAGGTTTGAAGTTTCTAATAAATCTAAACGATAAGGTTAGGTACTTTATAAATCTTGTGTGTGGAATGTCGATAAATAACTCCAGCTGTGCCTGTGTTATTCTGTCCTTAAAAGTTCACAACTGTTTACGTCACTGCCTAGATTTTAAACAAGTTATGAATTTATTATCATTTTATATTATTAAAAGTAACGGAATCATCAAATTTCCATCACCATTTTAGTAAACACGGACGCAGTAAAGGCAATCGGTAGCGAATATTGTTTAAATTTAAAAAGCAGTTTATTGATTTTTTATTCATTTCGCAGACCGGCTTGACGTATTATTGTCCAATAAATCGTCGCATCTATATTCAATTGCAGTAAATAATGAAGCGTCTTTATCGATTTCTCTTTTGTCCATGCATTCTCAAGTTGGATCACGAAGTTGACACATCAGAAGAGCATTATGGCGTCACGTTGTCTTTATCAACTTGTACACAGTTGTTTATGGAGGGCCTCTCCATACATGCTTAAGAGTATATTCCTCGCATGAAGCAACATCTGACTCATCATATTTACGTTCTTTTGTAAACATATTTAACTTGTGTGTGGACATACAACAAGAACATTCTAAGAATAAACTAAACTAATTCAAGCTAAGTAATTAGTTTGTTACTTTGTACGCAGGCACTGTAACCTTCACATTATTTAAATGGTTATCGATTTTTCACTGTACCTTCTAGGCTTCAGGCTAGCCGAGATCCGTATTTAATTCATTTATCATGGCCTTTGATTGTAATCTTAACGGCATTTCTGCAGGCGTGAGAATAAAACAATGACGTTTTGCCGGTTATATTGCACTTCGTGACTGCTTCGGTTCTCAGATAAAGTGAATATATTTTATCTGTCATATTCAATTCTCGATTGTACTACGTGCCTTTTCCTACCCTTTAACCTTCGTAACTGCTCTCTTTAGTCAGATAATTTTCTGAGATTAAATTAAAATATTTTTGTTATGACCTATAATTTAAATAAAACTATTTACATTTTAAGAAATAGTAAACTGCCAGCCTAACGCCTGTTATGATAAGATATAATATACCTATCTACAGTCTACACTATAAATCTATGATTATTATTGAACACGTTTTAAACATATATTTCGTTTGAATCATTTTCAAGAAAACTATTGATAAAATTCGATACCATATCGCTCAATAGGTTAACGTAACGATAAATAGAACGTAGATTTATCGCACGAGAGCGCTACGCACAATTACAATTACTTTCACCAAAACATTGGATCGAATAAAGAAATACATTTTAATGTTCGGCAATTTCTTTTATGACCAATTAGCATCATTACACGCAAGTGACGGTGGACAATTAGCATGCCGGCCGCAATAGCCGGCGTGGTTCATTACGATCCATTATCGTAGTTGGGCTTGTACGTGACCAGCTAGCCGATTGCATTTTCATACCATGATCGTCCCTAAACGGGCGCACTGATTATAAGCTGCATAACTTCGATGCTAATGATATTATTTCATTAATATTTATCGCGCGATTTATGCATCGATAACGGATTTATTATTATGCATATCTACTATCCAGTTAAATGTTCATTTTATCTTTATTGTGAACGTATCATGAAGAATCAATAACTTTCAATGAACCCATGTCTGTGTTCATTTTTTTATTTAAACGTATTCGGTAATAAACGCAATCATGTGATCGTTCAACATTAAAAAATGCTTTGACGTTGAAGATGGTTTCTGATAAATATTTCAGTTATGATAATGGTTCATTGATTTGATGTCTGTATGTATGAAATATGCACTTTCCTCTGTATTGAGGACGGCCGGAGTAATCAGTAAAGATCGCGGTAGTGCACTCGCTAATTCGGTCGAAGTGTTCCTATTTGCGCTCGGGCTAGCAGGAGTGTTCAAAGAGCGTTCCCCGACATTAATTACTGCGTTATTATTATGAGGCGATTGTTATTGAAAGAAAAACCGCTCTTTGTTTCTTATGAAATAATAGTAGAGAAATCAAATTAATTTCTTTCTAAATTGTGAAAAGGAAATTCGTATTCGACTCTTTTTGTGCAAAATTTTGAATTTTATGTTTTTCTATTTTTCCTCACATAAACTTAACTGACTGTAAAACAATCCTAAGTTGTTAACTACAATCTGGTCAATTCTCGTGGAAACCTACCTCAATGGCCTTTAATTGAATCTAATCGATCAATTCTATTAAAATTAAATAAATAATGACCGTTGTGAATTGCATCTGTCTTGCAACATGCGATCGTGGCATCAATTGTCCACATGAGAAGTGTCCGAATGAAGCGCGTAATTGTGCTTATTACGACCTCTTTACTAAGAAAATATATAAATTTACATTATTTATATGTTGAAAAATAATGATAATAACTTAATGCACTTATCCATTCTAATAGTAATGCCTAATCACATAAAAAGTTATATATACACGTACAAATGTAACCTAATCAGTGAGAAACAACGAAAACTTACGTGGATCTTATTATCAACTTGAACTTGACCACACTTCAATGTCAAATTTAAAATTTTTGCAAGCACGTTTTGTTGTTAAGCGCTCGTGTCAATATAATGAACAAACAGAACACTCGGAATAATAGCAATTACATCATCTTTTCAAATGAAAACATTTGAAGTGACTTCTGTGACAATATTCTTAAATTTATTGTTTGTGTAGAGAAATAATGTAGAAAAATATAATATTTTCCACTTGTAAGTTCAACAACAATATCTCTCCCTAGAGAGTGATTCTTCCTATTCAGATAGTCACTTCTCCGTTCTTTCACGTAGATATTATAGTGTAATTTATTCGCCTATTGTTATTAATACTTTAATCGTCTCCTATATACATAACAGGTTTTGCTACGACCAAATGATACCAAAGTGTTTTTCTAATACAGCTCTGTTTATATGTCTGCGTACTGTTTCGTGTTTTGTCGGTATGTAGGTCGAAATTATAGCATGTCCTGTACGAATTATTAGGAAATGAATTAGGTTCTCGCTGCATGTAGTTGTAACATCCGTAGGATTATTACCAGCACGGACGTCACCAGTGTAGCTAGGTAATTTTAAAACAATGGTTGCAAAGTTTAACCCATTGTTTATGTTATTTTTAACCTTGAGGTGATACTGACTAATACATATTATTTGACCTTAAATATAAAATTCATCGAATTAATTTATTATGAACTAACAAATATAATTTAGTTTTGAAATATGTTTTGATAGTTGCATGATGTAAACAAACATCAGAGATAAATATTGAAAGACAAGTGAAGCGCATACAACGTACTGATAATAAGGATTCAGAAGCCAAAATTTGTTTACGATGACAAGAAGGAATCAAGATAAATACGTAACTTCGTAATTATTTCTCCATAAATCATATTCAAGTATGATTAATGGTTCAGTTGAGATCATCGTCGTTTCGCTCGGTTCAGTAAAAATATTCACAACTTAAATTTAATCAAAATTAGATATAGGAAATAAGATATCGAAGAGTTTAGAATCAATGGGAGATTATAAGGCTTCCTTCCGCGTACCTTCGTGTAGGAGTAAAGGGACTCTGATGAGCCTCATGCCTTAATGTCATAGTTATGATATGTGTGCCCACGCGCATCGCAAGGCCGACTCGTTGCGCAGTTGTCGCAGATGATTAATCAGCCTCCGGGTGATCGGTGCCGGACACACGTCAGATCAAATCGGCCGGCGCCGCGGTCCCTTGTGTATCATAATTCTTACTAAGTACGTGCCTAAACGCTGGTGTATACATTGCAACTTTGGAACCATCTACAAAATTGATATACTATTGTTCGGTATTCATAATATTTATTAAACCAGTTGTGCCCATATTGCGTTTATAATAACCTAATTAAATAATTATTTGCCCTGCATTTTCAAAGAACAAGTTACGAGAGACCATGATAAGCTTAAGATTTGTTCTGTATTGCTCCTGTGTAAATGTGTAGAGAATTTAATTATTTTGACTTTATCCTCCATCCATGGTTTATTCACTGTTGGCATGTTTTCGGTTATTGCTTTACATGTTTTCATTTTGTCATAGACGGCAGCTCCTCCGACGCGAGAAAGTTTAGCGACGATTCCTCAAGAAAACATTTGTCAGGTGAGTTTCATTTAGTACTATCTAGATGTGATTTGTGTACACGTGATTTAACATTTAAATATATGCAATGCATGAAAATATAGTGAGCATGAAAATGCTTTTCGTTATTTGAATGTCTTTCATCATCGTGAATGATATCATTATTTTCTTTTTTGTGTATAATATTATCAATCATTTTCACGGTTATGTTATGCTTTCGCACATCGATCTCGAAACAGATTTAATTGAAGTAGAGGAAGACGAAGTGACGAGCAGTCTGCCGGACAGACCCCGCATGCATCGAAAGGCCTCCAGTGAGTCTGTCACCACTACTTAAACGAGTAGTTAATATTACAAGAAATAATAGTCACGAGTGATTGAAAAAACCCCACATGCAAGCACGTTGCATGTAACGCATTTATCATAAAGTTGCATGTTTAGTATCAACCGTAGTTACTAATTATGGTGGAGGTACCACTAATCAAACTAGCCACTACTACTAGCAACGAATATTTTTTAATAATAAACAACTCGGTCTAACACATAATTACGATTATACTGAATGAATTAGGTGAAAACGGTATGCATGATAAAAAACAAACATAATTGGAAAAACGAATTAACAATGACTAATTTTATAGCTATATGATCTTAAAAATACTATTATTTAGATTTTTTTAATTTGTTTCAATTTTACAATAATATCGGCCCGCCTACACTTACAACCGTATTCGGTATCGACTTACGCTCACAGAATTATAACATCTTTCAAAATTAATATTAATTGACTAGCTATCAATAACCATTAATTTTTTGTTAAGTTGTTGAATTTTTCTTTGCAAAAATTAAATCTTTGAAACTACTAATAGTTTGAATTTGGAAAGCATTATCGATTGCTATTTGGTAGTGGCTAATGAGTGTGTCTCCTATGTTGTGCGTCACCACAGCTAGTAGCAGGTCCAGTCTGACTTCGATGGACGCGTTGTGGGAGAAACATCCCCGGAGGCTCAGCGAGGCCGGCCTAAGGCGGTCTTCAGGTGAGAATGCACGTGTTTATTTTTTGTTTCTCAATATTTCCATGATGCCCATTCGTTGTCTTAAATTATCACCAACCAGTTATAAAAATTTTTAGAAAAAAAAACGAACTAAGAATTATTATTGCATAACCTAATGAAACACGTATGTTCACCATGGAAAAATTCGATTTCAAAAAGCTTCTTTTTCACTTTTAAATGTACGTAAGTCATGCATATGTACACGTGGTCTGTTCATTGGTGATCATGCTACTTTTGCTTTTGCTCGGAAGCATTGCAATACACTCGTGTTAAGAGGATTTTCTATTATAAAGCTTCACAATAGAGTGAACGGCTCTTAAGTTAATCGTCAAATGCAGTTTGTAGCATTGTGTCCTGACCGAAGCGAAAGTTCATGGGTACGTAATGTTAGAATGTAGCGATATGTAAACCGGAATGCAAATAGCCCCTCAACGGCCGTTGCACTTGCATCACCAGTATTCAAGTCGTGTATGCATTGAGAATAGAGAATGTGACGCGGACATCCATATTCAGATGGCTATAAATTTCAGCCCTTTTAAGTCGCAAAATTTCTCTTTCTCTTAGTAATTGCATAGGATAAGCAATTATGCGAACATTTATGATTATAACGATTTAAATAAATTATAATACAATTTCAGATCACAGCGTCGTTTTAACAGAAGATACCGACAGTTTCATTATAGGGGAGCGAGTTTGGGTTGGAGGAACGAAACCAGGTCAAATTGCGTATATCGGTGAGACACAATTTGCTCCTGGCGATTGGGCAGGCATAGTACTTGATGACCCCATTGGTAAGCTTTTATTAGAATAAATGATATCGACCTCATGTCAACCTGTGTTTTTGGATATTAAATATTATTGTGTAACTTTCAGGGAAGAATGACGGATCAGTAGCTGGAGTACGTTACTTTCAATGTCCGGAAAAACGAGGAGTCTTTTCTCGTCTGACCCGTTTGACTCGTGAACCACTTGTATCCCATGCCCCCCATGATGCATCGCCCGTTTCTGATGCCGGCAGCGTTTTCGAACGGCCACCTTCTGGCTCTGCCCGACAAAGACGCGCTTTGTCACCAAATGGCAGTATTCGTAGCGTCGTCAGCAGTAAGATGAGTTAGTGTCAGCTGTAAATTGTATCTATATCAAATCTAGCAGTGTGTGACTTTAGTTTAATTGTATTCACTATTTGTAGATGCTTCTATTTCCACCACCACTAGTGGTGACCTACGAATGGGTGATCGCGTTATTGTATCCAGTAGTCGTGGTAGCAAGGCTGGTACTCTACGATACGTAGGGGTTACTGAATTTGCGTCTGGTGTTTGGGCTGGCGTTGAACTCGATGATCCAATCGGAAAGAATGATGGATCGGTAGATGGAAAGAGGTAAATTAAATTCTAATTAAGATTTTAAATTCTGCGTCAGTTTAGACTACAGTTGTATTATATTACCATCTTTACAGATATTTCGAGTGCGCCCCGCGTTTTGGTCTATTCGCTCCCATATCAAAGGTCTCTCGGTCTCCGTCCAATCGCAAGCCTGGTGCGTGCGCAATTCATAGCAACGGCCGAGCGACTCCATTGCGGCGCTCTAACTCTCGCGAGTCGCTCACATCTCTTGGCACATCGATCGCATCGTCCCGTGCAGGGGTGAGACTGGGGGTGACGTCGCTGGGTTCTCAGGTAGGCTAGCCCCGCGCGCGCTCGGCTGAGCCTCTCCCCCACCGGTCACCGCCCCCCCTAGTGCGGCCGCACCGCAGCGCGCCTAGTCTTCTCGATAAGACTTTGCTCGTGAAACACGTCGATAAAGATCGCTGCGCCTTGATCGCTCTCCCGCAGCCGCGTGTTTATTATGATATCGTATTTCGCAATGCGAAAAGTGATATACCCTGTCGTTTGAACGAAACGTTGCCAAAGTCTTGGCGATGTTCGGAGAGTACGTTGAGTTTTGATAATAGTCGATCGGAGCGGTCACGGCGCAGCGTGTCGAGCGGCAGCAGCGGCACGGTGTCCCGCACGGGCTCGCGGGGGGGTGAGGTGGTGCGGTGGGGCGGGCGGCCGGGCGCCGTGACGAGGGCCAGCCGGGGCCCAGCTACGGACCTGTTCGTGGAGTTGCCGTCCTCGCGCACTCACTTCTCTGGCTTCGGGAAAAGCTACCATTTCTCTTGTGTGTCACCCTTCCAGTTTAATTATCCCTACGTCGTATACATTTGAACGTGTAGTTCCTGCTTTTGATCATATTTCTTACTTATTTATTATTATAGCATAGTAGTATACGCGTCGGGTATTTAAAGTACAAACATCATTACATAGTTCCTTGCATCCATCCATAGTTCATAATCATTTTATACACTTTATCACATATTGAGCAATAGTCATATATACCTTGTACTTACATGTATAATATCACTATATATACTTTTAATTACTAGAAGGGTACATACAAAAGTAATGGTTGTGTTTATAACCTGCTTGCCATTTGCATGAAATTTGTTTTATTTTGGTCTGTAGCTGGCACCCTTTTGGTTTGGCCCTTTTCACTTATTATTTTTTATGCGATTCAATTTTTTTATATTAAAATCGTGAATAGTTAGTTATTTTTTACATTTTATTGATACAATTTTATTTTCAGTATTTATAGCTTTTAGGGTGCTTTTTATTTTAGTATCCCCACGTATATAAAAGACTGTAATTATGGGGTAACATATAGTTTACCCTTTATGTTTTAACTGTGATATTATTATATTTTAGGAAGTACACTGTGTGTGTGTGTTGTGATTTAACTTGTTTTTTTTTCACCAATAATAAGCATGGTGTTAGATTAATAGTACTACATGCCAAAGAAAACATAATAAAATTTTCTGGGTACACAGCTACTTTTATTGAGTCCTGGTAGAGTTTTGGAATCAGGAACATAATTGGCTATAATTTTTTATGTAAATTGATTTGGCCCCAGAAGTTTTTAAGTAGATTTATGCAGACATATATGTAGCCTGCCACTTTTTAGTTACCTAATATTGAATGCATTTCATGATTGAGCATTTATTTTTATTTGCATAACGTAAATTATCACTGAGCGTACAATTTTTTACCACTTGTAATTAGTTCGACTGTTCAAAGGTTTGAAAGTACGCTCGGCGGTAGTTTTTGAGTGCGTTAACTCGTGTTGTTTTTCCTTCATGTTTGTTGCGCATTGGCACTGTCACTAACGTCACGACACGTCACGTCACGATTCGCAGCGTGTCGGAGCTCCGCGAGCCTCTTCCACCCCGGTCTCCGCTAAGAACGCCCTGCAGGTACAATACCCTACTATCGCGGCGCGGTAAATGGTCGCGTTGATGAAGGATGCTTACTTTAAAAATAAGAAGCAGTAAGCAAGGGTGTTCCTTGTTTACTGCTTCTTGCATATTCGTAGGTTTTAACTTTTATTAAAACAAAAGATATTTTTAAAGTTAAACACCCTTGTTTTAATGTGAACATTTTCCATGCCTCAATGTAAGGGACAATACATAAAACTGCCATTTATGCAGTTTTTCTATTGATCATAATGTTAAAATTAAGAGAGACCCATTAAAACTTGCTCCATGGAAACGTCCTGATGAGCGCTGTTTGCAGTGATAAACCTTACAAACTAACTATTAACATGTTTATTTTTATGGCGGTTTTTCATTTTATTGTTATATTCTACGCATTAAGTTATATGCTAACTATCTCGCACATTATAGTACAAAAACAAAGCGTTGTAATCATGTTCCAATATAGTAATGTATTATTAGTTATTTCGATATCTAGCTTGTATCAAAGGCTATACTGTGATATTTTGGTTTTTGTCACACGAACAAATTGTATTTATTTACACAAAACCACATTTTGACCATACTATGATGCATTTGACTGTAATTTATTTATTTTTAAACGTCCAGTGCCTGTAAGACATAATAATATTCATAATTTTAAGGTTCGATGCATTATTCTCTATGTTTTAATAAATTATATGTAGTTGTTTTATTCTTTACATAAAATTTAATAATACTACTGTTAGTGTTATATAAGTGTAGTTTTTAATGATTTAACAATATGTGATTGATCTAATAATAATGATTGAGTATTGGTGATAATAAATTATTATACACGTGTGGTCTTATTCTTACTCCTTCATTCCTCTTCAGCCCTCTTCAATGTAAATAAACTGTTATTTTAAACTAATTGTGTGGTTTTATTGCGTATATATAATTACAAAGGCCAAATGGATCAATTTTACTTACAAACTAAGATGATGTCACAATAATAAATAATGTTGAATGTAGTTTTATTTTTAACGTCATTGTTGATCCATTTTGCACAACTTGAGCTGCAGTGCTTAAAATTGCATGATTTGATCTAGAAAAGTCCTAGAAACAGTGCATGGAAAAAGCTTTCCGCAAATATAGCCTACAAGGTGGAGGAGGAGGGTGGTTGTGAATATCACATAGAATTATAAATACAATAACTGCGTCGCTTCATGATAAATGTAAATACGAGTTCGTCTCGCCACCTGGCAGAATTCCAAGCGGCCTTAGTTCCGTGGAAGTCATTTGTATGGAAACAACTTTATCGTGGTAAAATAAAATGGTGTAGCGGCGTTTGCTTCCTCGAATCGCTTGTTTATCTCTTTTGTGGCTTCTTTATGGTGTAATGATAACTGTTTTGCGTTCAAACCTAGAAATTTAAATTACTTCTAGAGAAAAAAATAGAGGTTTTCGTGGCCAAAAATCTATGTTTAAAAAAAGTTAGCAAATAGTTTATCGGATATAATTTTCTTTTTTAAATTGAATCAATCCGTTAGTTATGAGAAAATTTCTTAAACAAAAGAAAACATAAACATGTATATCAAAATTTTGATATACATGTTTACTCAATGTCTACTCAATGAATTGCGAATAGATATCGTCTTAACAATATTCTCGAAAATCATTAGATTTCTCAGTAAATAGGTAAATCCTAATAAGTCTCGACAACGTAAGCGATGACTTAATAAACGCGGCGTGGGACGGTGTTAATATGCTACACTTTGCTATCTACATTTAGAGAATATGATAATTTGCTACTAAATAACATAAATTCATTTCTAGATATTATTTCAATATTAGGATTTATCGATGATTGTTTAATATTTTGATGTCTTCATTGAAAATGAAATGCAAAATAGCTTAATGTAGATGAAAATGACGGGCTATAGAATTCCTCCCAACAATTTCATTGAAGCATTGCGTCAATAATAAGTCCATCTGTTGAATAAGTTTAAAAAAAAATATTTGTCACATGTAATTTGACGAAACAAAAAAGAAGATTCACTCTATTTCTTAACGTTATTGAAAAAGTTGAGACGTTATTGAGACTTGTAAAATGTTAATAACTGAAATGTATCAATTACAGTGTTTCGAAGGTATAATCTTTAGCGCGTGCGTATAAAACTTGTTATATTGAAAGCCGAAACCTGCGGTTAGGTCCGACAGTCATGTCCCTGTACGGCTTCACTGAACCGTCGTATTAACACCTATTACTCACGAGCAATAATTATCTTCCTTGTATGGAAATGTGCGTTTTAACGTTTACTCAAAAACTTATACGGGTAATAACTAAATAACCGATTTAAAGTTAAATCTAAAAAACTCAAAGGTGTCTGATCGACTGACTGTCTTACGGCCATTTTCAATAATGTATCAAAGATTATTGATAGATTTTAATCTCAGATTAAATGACATTTGTTTGTCAAAAGTCGTAACAAAGGCTATCCGTCGGCAGCATATTGGAATCAAAGTAAGTGCAAATAGATAGATTCACCTGACTTTAGCAAGCAAAACAAGGGATAGATAGAATATTGAAATGGCTGTTAGTGATCTATAAACGCACAGCCCACACCGGCAACTTTTACCAAATTTTGGCATGCAGGTAGATGTTATGACATAGGCATCCGCTAAGAAAGGATTTTGATCAAATCCCACGGGAACGCAGAAAACAGATATACACGGGTGAATCCGCGCGGAGCAGCTACTTATTCATAAATCTGAAAATTTTTGAATCGATAGTTGCGACGCGTCGTCGATAAATTAAGATATTGACACCTATCAAACGCCGTAAAATATCCGAAATACTTAGACGAGATATTTAGTATTATCGCCCAAGAAAATATAAAAACCATTTTGTTGAAAGTAAATAAAATTCAAAGACAAACACACTAGAAACACCCTAGAATTTTCTCATTTTCAATTAATGTACGGCTAGAATGTTTGCAAGTGCTATAAAATCTATCGTATCTACTACTATTTGTAAATTCTCATAGGCAAATGCATATTTCGAATTGCAAATGTGCAATTTATGGTGCATAAATATAGGTAAATGTATGACGTTATTACCTACGGTCTCGTTTAGGTATGAATATAGAACTATTATGAGGAAATACCAAGAAATATTTGCACTTATACTTATTGTAGCGAACGAATTACGCAACCTTATTTGCATAGATACGATTTAATAAGGAGATATTCTACAGGAATTCTATACAAACATTAATTAAAAACATAAATGTATTGTAGTTTTTAATAAAAAAAGACCAATTGTCTTAATAGGACTGAGAATACAATAGAGGTTAAAATATTATTCCATAAAATTCTCTATTTTTATCTTCAAGAAAAAAATTAAAGTGACACAATGACAAAAAGTTTAATTATGATGATAAGGGCACTCATCCAAGGCTACCGAGATTGAGTTTTAGCTCCACTTTACTTTATGTTCAGTAAACAAGAGCTCGAACTTCAACTTTTTTGTAATTATTCTCGATATACACCAGACACAAAAGGGCAGTTAATTTAAAAGCATAAATATTCTTCTATACCGTTCATTCTGTCATGATCATAAACTTTAATACAACAATTTTCTCTTTCCATTATTACCTTAATATTAATAAAAATATTTGAAATATTTTTTGAAATGAATTCTAAAAATTAGAGCTATAGGATCCGGCTTTAAAAACTTCTAAACGTTTAGGTTTAGGAATCTGGGCAAGCTCATCTATATTAATACATTTTATTAACTGATTGCACATCAATGATTACTCCATTAATGCAGTCTTACGTAACATAAGTATAAGCTAAATCTAAACACGTTCTAGATCTTATCCTTAGTCTATGTTTTTCATTACTTAAGCGTCACGAAATGAAAAATAAAATTGTCTCTGCTGGGTGAAATTTACGTCGCGAGTTGATTATCTTATGCCAATCGATTTCGCCAAAAGTTCGACTGCACTGCTGGCAGCGTAAAATGCAGAGCTTTTAGACGAGCCAGATTGAATGCAATGCGACAATAATATAGTATGTGGTAATTTTATAAAATATGCATGCACGCTTGTATGTTTGGGTGTAAATTAAGTTTTATAGATAGCGTAATGGATATACGTTAATATCAAAAGTATATAGTATTTAAGTTAATTCAATGCTGAAACATCTATTTTGGCCCAGTATGTTTGGAGCAGCTTTTTATAAGGTTTGGTTGTATGTATTGCTTTATACTTGAATTTTTAATTTGACAACATTGTCTCTTAATACATTCGGCTCTTATGTGTTTTTGTCATTAACACTAAAAATACTTGTATAATATAAATTTTAAACACGCATATGGTTTTGTGTGTCGTACGGCATACCATATGAATGTCAAAATTATTTAGTAATCGTAGCAACTTGTAATCGGCGACAAATTAAGTCGAACAAAGTATGTTTTTCTTATTTGGTTTGTTAATGTTTATTAGTCATGTTATTATCTAGACTATCATGTGCTAAGAATAAATGAATGCCAATATGTAGTTAATCATCGATTATAATTTATTGTGTAAGTGTATCGTGTATGTATACAAGTTACGCTTTTTTTTTTCTTAGTTCCGTAACAAAATCGCTCTATAAATCGACGCGTTTAAAAAATTTTTGCTTACGAAGCATTTTTGTTTCTTGGACTTAAAATACAACAATAAAATTTTCAAACAAATGTATGTATTGCAGAGCAATCATTTAACATTGAGACCATCTATTTGCCAAAGCACGACGGTGACATATAGTTTGGATCGTAAAGTCTACAAATCTTTGTACAAACCTTTTACTACCTCTAAAATTTATAGGTTAGTACTTTCATGTTAAGTTGTTAGTACAAACAGATGATAAAACTATTATTTACATATTCAACTCGTTTATTTTTCAAATTGGTTTTTGTAGAGTCCTTTGAAAAGTCAGATACATATTTTTAATGGTAAATAGTTCTAGTATAAAATTCAAGTAATCAATGTTTTTAAACTAAATCTATGGCATATTTTTTATTCTTTTATCAAAAATAGTTGTAGAGGATCGATGCTTACTTATTTACTCCTGTCAAGGCAAGAGAAGAGGACTAAAAACCGTGAATAAGTTTCTTCAATGAATTAGGATTTACATGGGCCAAGGAGCTGTTCAATTGGAGTGAACGAAAATGAAGATCAAGATATTTAGAAATGTTTCGCATACAATTATGTTAATTATATGATAACATTGTTAGTTTGTATTTTTACTTTAGGTTAAATTAATTAAAGTGCTGATTTGGAACATGATTACAATAACCGAAAGTACTAGTAAATCATCTGGAATTATGGCTTAATTATACTTTTATCTATTTATATTTGCAATACAATTTAACTAATCTTTGACTCTTAATATACAGGAACTTCTGCGGGAAAAGCAACATCACTTGGAGCGACTGATGCGCGAAAGGGAACTAGAGAGGGCTGAAGTGGCCAAAGTATCTCTACAGGCCGACCGGGCCGAGAACGCACTTGCGCTCATACAAAAAGAAGCGTCTGAGGTAATAAAATCAAATTTATTAACGTTATCTATACTAATATTATAAAGAGGAAACCTTTGTATTTTTGTATGTCTGTATTGATTAGGCTCAAAAACTACTGGAGTGATTTCAAAATTTCTTTTACCATTACTTAAAGGGATTCTTCTGAATCCGTATAGGCTATATTTTATTCTGAAAAATAGATAGTATATAATATTATGCTACGGGCACAAAGCCGCGCGGATCAGCTAGTCCTTTATAACGATAAACTCCCTATAACGTATAAGTCCCAAGAGCCCAAATTGATTGGTTTGCATTAAAACTTAAAACCCACATTTTAAAACACTTTATAGCGATACGCCATTCTCTATTACGAAGAAATGTGTTCATATTTCAGTATGACGTATTGTTTTCTCGGAAGTGATGGTCTTCGAACAAGCGTGCTGGGTACTTGTCGTATCAGTTGTAAACCTTCTTTGAAACTGTTAAGATGGCCAGTAAACGGAAAGTAATTAGTGTTGGCGAAAAAGTTTGTGTGATACGTGCAATTTGCACCGTATATATTAAAAATTTGGTTGTTTTTTTGTTCACTCCATATAACGATAATTCTCTATTACGACAAAAAATGCTCTTGAGTTTTGTTATAAAGGGTATAATATATATATGAATATTGGATTAATATCTTTATACTTTAACCTGCCTCTTACTTTTACCTATACTTGTGGTTTGCCTGGAGATTGCAACGTTTAAATGATATGGCCGCCTTTTGTGCTGACGGTTTTTTTAATAAACAATAAAAAACTATTAATTAAAGTAAATAAACTCTTGTTATTATTTGATTACAGGCAAACACAGAAAACGCCAAACTCAAAGTTGAACTCGAAAAGCTAAATAAGTTGTTGGAAGATGAGAAACAGAAAGTCGAAGATCTCATGTTCAGAAATGAAGAAGAAAATATTAACAAAGAAGATTATAACGTAAGTATTAACTTTGGAATTACTATAGAGAATATAATTATTTTTTAAATATGACCTAACTTATATGTTTAATTTTTATTTCCAGAGATACAAAGAAGCAATGGAGGTATGCATCATAAACAATTTTTTTTCAATTTATCCTTTGTAGCATATTTTTTTTAATATAACTTGGCAAACCTTTAGCAAGAGAAGACAGAGCGGGAAAAACATATTCGCGAATTGGAAGCTGAAGTTGCATTACAAGCGGCGCGCGCTGAGACTACTGCTAGTGCCCTTCAAGCACTGGAGGAGCAGAGGACTGCTGAGATGACAGCCGTCGCTGATCAACACAAGGAAGAACTGGCAGCTGCCCAAAGTAAGCACATCATCTTCATTGACCTGTCATATCAAATACTAACACTCCAAACAATTTTCTATTAATCTACATTTTTAGCATTATCTACAGAATTACAAAAACTGCTGGATGAAGCATATGCGCTATTAAAAGAAAAGGAGAATGAAAAAGATTCTTTAGGCAAAAGTATGTCCGAAGAATTATCAAAGGTGAAATTAGAATCGGAGAAAGCGCTATTCGAAGCTAAAACTAAAATGGCAATTTCACAAACCGAGTTTGATACTCAAATTTCCGTTTTGACGTCCAAATTGCAGCTTGTAGAATCAAAATTAGAGACTGAAAAACAAAATGTAGAACGACTAAATAAGGATAATAGCCAAATAATTACGGAATTAAATACTAAGTTGACTCAGCTTCAAGCTACAGTAGACGATAAAACATTAGAATTAAACAAGGGTAAGCTTTTTCTGAATTAAGTTATTACATTCTATCCGAGATTTTTCAACTAATCCCTGAACCCTTTTTTTCAGTACTTGGTGCTAGTAAAGAACATGATGTAAACCTAAATAAAGAAATAAGTAAGTTAAAGATGGAACTCAGTGCTAAAGTATTAGATATAGAACAGTTGCAAGATTCGAAAGCTAAACAAGATGCGCAGTGTAAATCTTTACAAGAAGAGATTGATCGTATGAAAGACGAATTAAATAATAAAATTACGGAATATGAAAGCGTTCTAAATGAAGCATCACAACAAGACGAGAAAAATAAATTAGAAATCCTTCGATTACAACAAGATTTAAGTGCCAAAATTAAAGATTACGATAAACTACTCAATGAATCAACTCAATTGAATGCAACAAATGAAAAGGTTATTAATGAATACAAACAAACTATCCATGAACGTGACAAGGAAGTTATTAAATTGAAGGATGAGTTTGAAGAAGTCACCGCAAATTTTAACATTAAGCATAGCAAGATTGCAGAAGAACATAAAAAAGAAATAGAGGATCGTAATTCTAAAATAGAGCAACTAACCAAAGAAATTGAAAATCATAAGCAAATACTAGAGAAAAACAGGGTCGAAATTGATAGCTTAACTACTCAATTTAATATTAATACAGATGAATTGAAAGCGTTGAAAGAAGAAAACTTAAAACTTAAACAAAATATAAATGAGTTGACTGAAATTAATACTAACCTGAAAAATCAGATATCGTCAATGGAACTTGAAATCGGTGAACTCAATCGCCAATTAGAAAGCACGAGAGAAAAATGTGCAGAATTACAAAAATCTAAAGAAAAGGTTGAAAATGAGTATTTAAATCTTACTGGACAAACGACAGATTCTAATGAACAGTTTAACAAACTTTCGCAACACTTAAAAGATACCGAAAAAGAGCTACAAGACCTCAAGGATAAACATAGGGAGGCCGCAAATAATTATGGCAGGATCGAACAAGAGTTGAAACAAAAAATGTTTAAAATACAGGAAGAATTTTCCACTGAACGGACAGAATTAATACGATCAATCGACGAAAATGTCGAAAAACATAAAATTGCGGAACAAAAGTTGCACGAAATAGAACAACGTGTCTTACAGGTCAATAATCGATTAAAAGAACTGGAAACTGAAAACGATAAACTTTTAGATGAAAATACAATCCTTAAACAAGAAATTGAAAGCTTGAAAATAAAGGAACAAGAATTGATCCATGACTTTGATGGTGCTCGAAAGAAACTTGAAGTTGATATCGATAAATATAAAGAAGAAATTACATTATTAAAAGCAGAGGGTGCTTCATCAGAAGTAAAATTAATAGAAAAAGTAGACCAACTCACCGATGCACAAAATGATCTTAATAACAAATTGGAAGAAGCCAGAAAACATGAAGATTCTCTGCAAAAGATATTAGATGATATGACATTACAGATAAATAATGAAAAAATCCAGCACGAAAAAGAAAAGGAACAAATATTAAATCAGCTAGCGAATATTAATTCACAAGCAGATGTACAGAAAAACGAGGAGATGTCGCTAAAGAAAGCTTTGGAAGCTAAGGATAATGATATTAAAGATCTTAAATTGAAATTAGAAATGCTTGAGATAGATTTTAAGTCAAATGAAGAAATAATTACAGAAAAAGATCGTCAAATGACTCAAATCAGCGAAGAACTTACAAAAATGACCGAAAATAAAAGTAAAATCGAGGAACAACTGAATTCTCTTCTGACTGAATCAACTACACTTAAGCAAAAATATGAAAGCCTTCTTAAAAATTCTTCTACGGAAGAATCTTTGTTGAAGGAACAGCTTGGCCAATTGGAAAACTTAAAATTAGAAATGGCAAGCATAGTTACTGAAAAATGCTCTTTAGAAGCTAAATTTAATGAAACAAATTCGGAATTGAATAAAATTAAGAACGATTTCGAAGAAATCGTAGTAAAATTAAAGCAAACAACAGATACAAATGTAGAGCTTACAAAGCTAGTCGAAGAGAAAGACGGCGTATTGAAAAAACAGAGTGAAAAAATTGATGAGGACTCTAATAAAATCAAATCAGTAGATGGTGAAATCGAAAAACTTAAAAATGAACTTAACAGTAAAATAGTTTTACTCAATGAGAAAGAAGAGCAACTTAATAAATTAAATGAAACTGTAAAGGTGGGAACAAATGATTCAAAACAGGCTATCGAAGTTTTAGAACGTGAAACAACTGAACTAAAAAAGAAACATCTTAATGAAATAGAATCTCTAAACGGTACCATAAAAACACTGCAAAGTAGTTTATCAGAACAAGAAAAGCAAATAAGAGAATTATTGCACACTAAGGATAAGATAAATGAATTGCAAACAATGCTTACAAAATCTGATAGTGATATTAAACAATTAACGAATATTAATGAAGCTCAAAAGTTAAATTATGAAGACCTTAACAAACAACTTCAAACTCGGTTCGATGAATATAAAAAGGAAAGCAAATTATTGAAACATGATCTTAAAGCGAAAATAAGTGAATACGAGAAAGAACTTCACGACTCAAAGAAGCAAATAACGAGGGAGACAGAAACGCAAAACCAGCTACAGACAAAATTGGCGGAAGCTGATAAAACTATATTAGAATTAAAAGAAAAGTTGGAATTACTTTCCGTACAACAAACAAATGCAGGGGAGAAGGATGGAAGATTAGAAAAACTTACACTGGAATTGCAAGCCACTAGAAATTCTAATACTGAGTCTCTACAAAACATGGAAAAAACCTTACAAATATTGAGAGCTGATATGGATCAAAAGATGGCACTATTGAAAGAGAAGGACAGTAGTATATCAAGGTTGCAGGAAGATCTCAAGGTATGTATTATTGTATATATTTTATTATTTTTGAACATTAAAGTTACGTATATTGTTAAAGAGCTTGCTAGATAAGTAGATTAATTTATTTTGATAAATTTAATGGTATGTCATAGTGGTATTCGAATGAATAATGCTATTTCAACAAGATACTTGCCTTGAAATTTATGATAGAATAAAATTAGATAACACCATAAACTTGCTTAAATGAATAAAAAAATATCATTTCAGAACTTTAAAGCGAAGTTAGAAATTTCCGAAAGAGAGAAAGTTCTATTGCAAAAGGAAATTTCAAAACGAAATAGTGAAATACGAGATAAAAACGACAATAATGCGATGGGAACGTTGGGCCAAGGGGACACTGCGCCTGCTCGGTAAGTTGATATTAGCAGCAGTTTAAAAACACTTATTTATTACAACTAAGATTAGAATAATTTTATTTTTATGTAAAAAAATAAAAAACCAAATGAATTCATATTTTTATTTGCCAAATAGTGAATAAAACATAATTTACTGTACATCAATATTAATCATGATTTGTTAAACTTCAAAAAAATTCTAGTTAATTCAAATTTATTGAATCCAATGGCGATGTTATTGTTTTACAAATATTGACACGATTATCGTGTTATTCAATAGGTCAGAGGAAGATAAGGACATGTTGGACGGTCAAGTGAATTTCTTGAATTCCGTCATCGTCGACATGCAGAGGAAGAACGAGCAGCTGATGGCCAGAGTGCAAGCGCTTGAAGGAGGCACTGTTACTAACGAACCTCCACTATTGTAAGGCCAAACTAGTTATTACGTTAAGAAAACATAAGTACACTTATTAAATGTCAATAGATAATCCATCATTCAAAAAGTTTTCAAAAAGAACGTAAACGTTGTTAGCGGTTTCACTCGCATATATGAGAATCCCGTGAGATTTCCAGGATGAAAGCTGTCCTTTATCCATTCTCAGGTTTCAAACAATCTCGTTTAGTCGTGAAAAAGACACAGACAGACAGACCAGAGCTACTTTCGTATTTTGAATACTAGTAAGGATTGCCGTCATTATAAAATAAAAAAATAAAGTTTATTTTCAAAAAACAGGTTAACTTAGATTATCATAACATTTTAATTAAATATTAATTTATGCAATGTTTATTTTTAGCAACGGCCGCAAAGCGCGTGCAGTGGCGCCGCGGTTGTTCTGCGACATCTGCGACGAGTTCGACGCGCACGACACGGAGGACTGCCCCAAGCAGGCGCTGGCGCCCGCCGACCCGCCGCCGCGCGCCAAGCAGCCGCCCCCGCCACGCCCCTACTGCGATATTTGTGAAGGTGACACCTTATTTTATACCGGCTTCCCTCTAATAGCATATAGTTATAATACCCCCAACCTATACTGGTCAAAGTGGCCAATCTCAATGGAGATCAGCCAGGTATGTAGGAGATATAATACTGTATTCCTTCACTCTCATAATCCGGTGGTATGGAAAACCGGAGAGAGATCAGGCACAGGATCGACGACTTGACGTGCTTTCCGAGCCCTGCTATTGACACATTTGTTAGAAAAACGAGAAAGTCAAAATGTTATATGAATTTTTCAAATCTGTCCAGTAGTTTTAGAACCTATTCATTACAAACAAATTAAATATTCCTCTTTATAATATTAGTGTAAACTGTAGATGGATCCCAATACAGAATAACCAAATGATTAACTCATTAAATTATATCTTTCTTTTCCAGTGTTCGGGCATGCTACGGAGAACTGTGATGAAGAAGAAACCTTCTAAACTTATTTATTCTGTTTTAACTAACTTTAATGTTACCGTTGTTACTGTTACTTGTTTCATCTAGGTATTATTTATTATTGTTTACTATGCGAATAGTATTTCTTGTTTAATATTTCTAGAAAATGTTTGTACATAAAGTCTTGATCTTATACTTAAGTTTTAATTAAATAGCATGTTTTTTTAGGTTTCGGAATGGTGGATGTTTTTCTAATACATTGTCTAGATATAATGTATATTGAGAAAAAGACTGTAGGCACAAATCAATTTTCATCACAATCATGATTTTAATGATATTTTTTTCTTTTTACACAATTTGTCCAACACGTAAAATAATGAACACCAAATTTTTTAATAAAAAAAATTAAAAAAACTGTTGTTTTATTTTAAATCATTCTCAGGCTCGGGTCAAAGATTAATTTCAAATTTTTTGTTGGCGATGAACATTTATACAGCCATATTTTAGTAACAAATTACATTAACATTTAAAAACAAACTTTTATTGTGCCAACATTCCTTTTAAAGGAATTACATTTCTTTCTATATTTGTGTGAGTTTTGCATATACAAGTTCATTTTCCTGTGTCATGTAAGAATAGAAATCAAAAGCAATTTTTTTATTCTTTGTTGAAAGTCAAGACTTCGTCTATATTAAATCTTTTTAACAAAATACTCATAACCCAAATAAATAATCTGTAATAAACCTAAGCACAATATGTTGCAAATAACTTACAAAAATAGTTTAAATTGTTGATGTGACCGTGCATGTTTAAACGCTATGTAGACTCATTACATTGACTTCTGTGCATTTCCATATTAACTTGAATAAATACTTGCCTAAACACCCATAAAAATTAAAGATAGGAAAGTAAAATATATTTTTATATTATTGCTCTAGTCTTGTTTTGTATGTTTAAGATAGCAAGGTAGTAAGGTAGACGGGTAGATTAAGTGTAGAAGCTTTAAGATTATAACAACAATATATCAGAAAAATAGTTTATTAAATCAATAATATCAAACTTTCAACCTCATCTTAATACTATTCATTATTTCTATTATCATAACTACACAAATTGAAAATATTCCTCATATGTGAGATAACAAATGGGTTATCAGATTTTTATTTGTCACACACATTAAAGCATGGTGTATCTATATATCAAATGTATTATAATATATTTAGTCTGGATATCAGCTTCAACGACTTCATTGAAAAAATGTATATTTACTAGAAGATTTGGACACACAATTTATTGGAGTATAACTTAGTCTAGTCCATCCTTCTTTTCTTTAATCGCCTCCTGAAACATGATAATATCACAATATATCTTGTGATTCAGCTACCCAACATAATGATTATCTACAGACTTCTCCTTTTTAATTAAAATAAACAAATTACATTTCAGTTTATATACATAATTTCATTGTCAATAAAACAATGTTAGAGAAATATCTGATTCAAAATTCTGTTCTGTTTGTAACTGTTAAGGAACTTACTCCTCTGGCACACTGCCCCAAAGTCTTGGCCGCAGATACAAGAGAATAAGCAACAGGATATTTAAATAAGTTTACCTTAAATCTTTCTTCAAACAGAGATAGTTCTGATGTGAGATCTGTGATAGCATTCATAAAGGCTTCCTGCGGTGTATAGTCAGATGTGGTTTGAATGCGCAGGACAAACTTGTGTTCCAATGGATGTGGCACTTTATATCCAGCAAATAATACTTTCGGATCTTTTAAAAGTTGACTGAAAAGAAAATAAATTGTTTTACAAAAGCTTATTTTAAAGATATAATTTCGATTATATTGCAACATACTGTCTAATCATGTTGCCAAGGGTATGGTCTTCCTTGTTTACTGTAAATATAGCAGCATTTGTAACTTTCGTATCCTCCTCCTTTTGAACTCTGTAAGAAGAATGTTATTGTAATACAAAAAACAATATTTACTCTAACATAGTAAAAACAACATGCCAAAACATACTTCTTCTCCCCGTCGTATAAAAGAAATGATTCGAAGGTGGGTGGTGCGTTCATATTATATTTTTAACTAGTGAATATCAAAAAGTTGTTTTACAAATTCCAATAATGTAATATTAAGAGACACACAAGCTAAAGACGAATATAATTATAAAGTCGAAAAATTCGACGCTGTTTTCTTGAATATTTGACAACTACATTGACAGCCGTCAATTATCAATTTGACAGTTATCTACTTTACGCAGTTTTTTCTTTGTAAGTGGCTAGGAGACTTACCTTTTTGCCAGGTTCTGTTAACTATGTTAAGATCCTAAATGTAAATTGTATTAAGTGTAAAAGTCTGGATGTTTCATTGGTTGATCATCAATGTATCAATCACGTTGGAATTTTGATTTAATTTTTTATGCAGATAGGCTATAAGCTATATTAAATGATAGGATTCCTTTTATTGATCTATAGACCACAAAGATAAAGCAAGGCGCTTTAAACAAAGATATACACGACTACTAAATATCTCTTCAAAATCACAAAAAAAAATTTAAATGGACTTTCAAGGCCCGTAAAGGCCACTTAATTTTTTTTATATTCTTATAACTTGGCAAAAAAGCATTTTTAACGGAATTCAGGGATGAAAAATAAAAAATACCGTCACAGCAGAAAACACCGTTTATTTTATAATTATAAGAGAATTTCAGATTGATAACCTACGTACAGAATATAACTATAAAACCAATCTAATTTGAATTTTACATTGTGTTCAGAATCTCACTGTTATCCAATATACAGTTATAATGTTATGTAACCACAATAATAATGCATCAATAATATTAAGTAGGTACAATTTTCATGTCAGTATAGAAGAAAAATGCTGTACTTACGGTTCTTTTTTATATCAATTTCATTATAATTTTACAAATATAAGAACAAAAATTGTTACTAAATATTAATCAATCTATTTTTAATAAAACAAGAATGAGATAACGTTTAAAAATAATAGAATCATAATAAAATCTATAAACATTAATAATGTTTCACATTATTTAACGCGAAGCAACATCGAATAGATTGAAAATACAAAGCACAATTGTTTCGATTTTAGGAAATTTTATCTAGATATCAAATTGAAGTCTAGCGACTCTACTATTTTAAACGTTTATATTTAGTTTTGACTTCGGGTGCTAGGAAGTCAATTAAATCGCACTTAACTTCAAAGGCGCAATGAACATTTATAACTACAATTTGCATATAGGTACATAATATTGAAATACAAAGAATTTAAGATTTAACATAAGTATTTTTACATGCAATTCTAATCGGAATTATAACTGTGTTAAAATAATGTGCCGCTATCAGAAATTATCCTGCAGAAGTTTTATTTTTTCTTGTTAAGAGCGATAAATCTTAAAAATACAATTTGCTTTTTCGTTGTTTTATAAATTCACAAAGCAGGACTAAACACGAGCAACAGGAATTGCAAGTCGAGTCTGTCTTAACGCGTTACAAATTAAAGAAAGACAACTTAAAACGTTACAATGTTTCTTAAATTGTAAAATCTAGCAAAGACGCGGCCTTACACTTGAGAAATAACAAACGTAAATTTTTAGAAACAAACAGTTGAAATTTTTAAACAACTCAATATATTCCTGGTAATCTTTAACACTTACTAGCTATCATTTCTGTTAATGTAATAAAATGCTATAAGAATTGACACATAAGTATATATAAACTATACTAATTGTGACTTACACAAAATTAGCAATCGAATAACAATACGCATACTATTGATAAGTAGTTCTGATTATGACAATATCTATGATTTAAGAATAGTATATTATTTGTATGAACGACCGTGATTGCGTCACCTGAAGATAACAATCTCCTACATAACAAGACCAATGATTATGGCTTTTACGGTTATATTTGAACACGAAGACGTCACTTATAGTATATACTAGTAACAGAAATAATACGTCTGCAATATTACGATTTAAGATAATATAGATTAATAGAGATCATTGAAAGCTGACTAGAAGAATATTGCCTACTCTAAGATTACAAACGCCTCGCGTAGTACAGCCACGCGTTTGTTACACTTGTGCGAAGACTCGACGGGACGCACGCGGGCAATGCCAGTAACTATCCCTACAAAACGTTTAATTGGTGTCAGGTACGCAGCCTCGCATCGAGGCCGACAATTTACTTAGCCTAGAGACACAATGAAATAGGCATCTAGCTAGTGTCAGCGCGATGAATACACATACACAAGAGATGCGACAAAACGGGCCCGCGGAGCCAGCCTCAGCCACGGCTGGCCTCCGCGCGGCGCACGACGCAAGCGAGACAATTGACTGCCAAGTGAAAAATACGGTTGACATCGTAATGAATCTACCGAGAAAAAGTTATATTACTTACTTTCTCTACGATTCCAAAGGCATCTATAGGGAATCCTACTCTTAATAAAAATCTAATTACGCTAAAAATGTTAAAATTAACATTGCTTTCTTTACAAACGCGAACTTCACTCGGCTTCGAGACTGACGTGGAGAGCTCGTTCGTCCGAATTCAATAGTTAGTGCCGTTAGAGACATGTACGGGCGCAAGACTGTCATTGTAACCGATACACTTTTATTGCGCATTTTCGCGAACCGTCCTAGTATTAATTTATGATAAGAAAATACTAATACAATTATTACATTGGTGCTTTACTTTTCGAGCTTTAATCTACGTGTAATATTACAATATAAACATAAGTACCGCTCGACATACATATTGTATTATATTGCTGAAGACTTTGTAATGAGTTGACAATAATTTATTAAAAAATTACCCTAGCTAAAACGGCTACATTATGTTTTACTGTACAACGAAGGACATCTTAAACATACGAAAACTAAATATTATGATCACCCCCGCGGGCGCGGGCGGCGTGATCGATTCGAACTATCCATCCGTCACTGAAGCGCCAAAATTGTATGAACATTATATTTAAATAGTAATGAAAACTCACCGTTCATTAAACGTTACACTCACAATAACAATTATTATATTTATCATTAAATGTTAAAGTTAACTAAACAACAACTGCATCTACTATCACACATTCGAAAGTTTAAAACAATTTTACAAATTGTATCGAACATTATTGCTAGGGCGACGGCACGCGGCGCGATATGCATGCGGTGGTGGAGGGCCGCGTGGCGCCTGCCGCGTGGCGCGTGCGGGAAGCCGCTACTACGACATTTGTACTTCGCATTCCTGGCCGCAGCCGCCTGGCTGGCACCACCACCCGCCCTCCCGACGCGCGGAGAGCACAGATATATGTACACACGTAGCCGAACTCGGGGCTAATGCAATCATGATTACACTCACTACGGCTGAACTGTAACAGGCCAATTCGGTTCCTAAGCGATCTATTATTCTAGTGGAGCAGCAAACGGAGTACAACCGTGTACAACTGTTTAGATACAGACGATGCAATGAACTAAGCATATACGGAATGAAGGCGCAGGATCAATTGATAATCATCATTGCAGAACCCTTTAACCTCTTACACGGGTAAGTAACTATCTCCGCATATCCTATTTCACTACTATATTTCAAAACAGACCTATTAATAAGTTTAGAAATCGATTGAAGTTTTAAATGTATGTATCACATGTATGATATTATGTCGAGATCACACCGATCGCGCGTGTGATGAAGCGTACATATAGATTAGCTAAGGTATCACATGATATAAAATACAGAACACATTTAAGACTGTAATATATTGCTATATTTTCTGTGAGTATTTCAGGAGATTGTAGCATTATTTTTTACATATTAAGTAATATATATGCAGGAACTACGTAGTAATAAGTTATGATGAACTACATAATAATCAAAACGTCCATAAATAATTTTAATTAAACATCGCAACAATTTAATTGTAACCTTTGTAATTTCTTGATTATATTTATAAATGAGTAGACATTTTAATAGAAATAGTATATAAAAATAATAGGACAAAGAATACTATGATCGATTGAATAGTTGATGACTCAGTAAAGTATATATAAAAAGGTTACAATATGCTTGTATGTGCGTATAATCTTCACTTATTTCGTATGATCAAAAAGAGCCAATATATAGTAAGACAGATCATTTTAATCGCATCAATAACAACTAACGTCCCAATGGGGTTATAAGAGTATTCCAGTGCGCAATGGAATGTAATTGAGATCTTATACATAACATATAACACGAGATAAATAACGTTGAGTAATGACAATGCTGCGGGGCTGAGAGCGATGTGTGGCGAGTGATACGAAGGCTCCAAACACGTTGCTTGATCTGACGGTCCTAGAACACACATGTTTTGCTGTAACCACCATAAAACATTCAATTTTACACCAAACTTAGGCTTAAAAATAAAATTTAGAAAAATTATTCAAATATTTTATCAATCATTAATTTATAGATATTTTTATTAGGATATTTATTAAGGATTAATTGAGGTAGTTAATTTTAAGTAATAATTTATATATATTACTTCGTTTTAGTAACAAAAACAAATAGTCATAGACTTTTATAAGAAGTGAGTTACCAGAAACAAGTTATAAGACTCCAGACTTCCAAAATAGATATCAAACCAGATTTGGAAAAGATTTTTATCAAAAATTCTTTACACATAAAAAATCTGCAGTCTTACAACTCATTAGTTGAAAATAGCTTTATGGTTGTATTTAACAATCTCCTACACTCTAAAATTCTAGATACTCAAAACATTTATTTTTTTTTTTATAATACCAAGTCTTACTGGTCCTTACATTAAACAAATAGCTATTTCGAGTTAATGACGTGTCTGGCCTAATGTTTCTAACTTCCACAAAAAATTAACTTTACGTAGGTACCTAATGAAAATCATTACTGAAAAATACTATTTGAGTTTTATTTGTTTACTTACATACTAGAATTTTTTAAAAACTAACGGTGACATGCAGTGTGGGACGTCTAAAAAGTGTAGACATAAAATAGAAAACTATTGTTCACGCAGAAAAGACATCACAAGAAACCATGCAGAAGATAAATATTTGTGTTTTAAATGCACTTTACATTTTATGGACATTTGATACCCCACTCAGCATAATATCTTTTTGGGCAAAAATAATATTTCTCTGTTACTCACGAACGCTGGTTGAGCGAGTAAAGTTCGACTGACGAACAAACATACAAACTTCGTCTCAGTCGTCACTAAAACCTCGTTTTGCTGGCCCAATAAAACACATATAAAAATCAATAATAAAGATTTAAAAAAATATTTTTAAATATTTCCTTGTAAAGCACATTTTATAGGCATATCAGTCTTCGAAGGAGTGAATAGGTGCTGTAAGGTGAAAGATAAAAAAATAGGGTGTTGGGGTGCAATATAATAAAAATGTTAAAGTTTTTAAAATGAATTTAGAAATTTCTGTGGATTATTTAAACATATTAAATTAATACTATAGGAGTTCAAAACAAATAAAGAGGGGTACATTTATTGCTATTGGACATTTTTTATATAAATATCCATATTTGGAAGGCTGAAAATATTCACAAGCACACAGTAATTGACAGAGGGTTCACATTGCAGTAATGATTAGGCTGGGCCTTATTAAACTTTACTTTGTATCCAAAACGCGAATTACTTCTTACAATATATAAAATTGCCTATTAATAATTGATCTGATCCTTCATATCTGATCAATATAGTGTCAAAAATATAGTGTAAATATGTACAGTGTTTACCATTAACATATTCGTTAGACTAACAAATACTTCTACTTTACCTAATCGAGCAAATATGATTGCAGCATGCAAATTGATTATTACCCCAATTTAATTCAATTATGTATTATCAAACCACCATAATATGAAGATACAAGAAAATCTGTTCAACGATTTTCAACAAGCATAATGGCTCATTTCATTCATTAAATATAATCGAATGATACATCTACACGATGATTCGATATAAAAATCTAACTATAATATGCTTTCTAGTCAGCCCAGAGAGTTACTCGTCAAACCTGCCCCCTGCACCCGTTTAGAAGAACGTGTTATACACGTAGCCAGTCGCAATGAGGCCGAGCACGAGCAGGCACAGCATAATCATAATCTTCTTCTGCACAATGACAAATACAACACATATTAGTACGCTAGTGTAGTTGGGCGGGTGAAGACGTGTCGCCGCTGCAGCGCGCCGCGCGACCGCTTCACCCGCCGTGCGACAGAGTTACCTTGAGCATGTGGCGGGTGCGAGCTCGTGCCTCTCACATGAAGTAGCTCGACACGTAGCCGACGACCACGAGACCCAGAATTAGCAGGCACACTAGGATCATGATCTTCTTCTGTTGTGCCGAGTGGCGACCATGCAACAGTACTCTTTAAACATGTCCACGGGCTTAGCCACGTGCGGACAGAATCGCTTCACATACATAATTTTGATTACGAAAATATAACACTATTGGGCTACTCGAGTGGGTGCGTCATTTGCCTCGACTTACGATTAACAAAATGAAGGAGTAAAATAAAAATAAAAATGAAAATAAAATAAATAAATGTAATTCTCAAAATTATGAACATATTTACATTTTTTCACTGAATTAATAGTTGAATACATTTCAAGAATATTCTTATGCCTTCTACGAGTTAAACATTGTTCGTTAATTAGAAAACACAATTAAAATTCCGTATTTAGTATAACAATATAATAAAGCACATTATTAAGTAATAATATTATACAATGGCAATAATTAATGTCTCGCAGTCTTTACATAGTATAAATAAATGATAGCAAGAGAACATACATTCAATGCTCGGGTACATAGACACAATTACCATCGCACAATAACAACATAAAATCACAGTTATTTGCTAATAACATAGCAATATGATATAAAAATATGTGCGTTTCGTAACTATAAATACTTTATAGAGAAATACGAATTTAATTTAAAGAAAACATCCTATTAAATGCAATTATAACATCAAGCAAACATTTTCTTACTTATCATAACAAATATTACAAGAATAATAATCAAACACTGCATATTAACAACATTCCGTTCTTATAACGATTAATAAATAGGAAGGTGGACTAATGCGATGCAATAAGTACTGTTGTAAAGATCTTCAAGGCTGCAAAACTGAGAGCAAATAAATTTGAAAATGCATATAACACAGCTTTACTAATGGAAGAATTAATGATTATTTTGTACGATAAGATAAAAAGCTATTTTTGTGCCAAATTCTGCATTCATGAAGGCTTTATTGTAATTATTTTGTTTAATGTCTCCATGGCAGTGATTTGAAGGCAGTTCGGACATAAATAATCACACTAATTTATTTGCTCCCATATGATAGTTTAAATATTATAATTAAATATAAAGAAACATTACTTAACTAATAAAATACTGGTTGTGATCTCAAATATAGATTACGCTTAAAACACTATTAGTGTAATGTAAATAACAACGAAAGATATTTTTTTTATAATATTGTAGTCCGAAATTTACAGAAAAACAACATTTTTAAATGCAAATTGCCGAATTATAAAGCTAGATGTTAATATATACAATAGTTAAGTATACTTTTGAATCCTTAATAAATTA
The DNA here is from genome assembly GCA_001586405.1 of Phoebis sennae. NCBI lineage: Eukaryota > Metazoa > Arthropoda > Insecta > Lepidoptera > Pieridae > Phoebis > Phoebis sennae. The sequence goes on along the minus strand of LQNK01001090.1, from coordinate 772,572 downwards.
TTTTCACCTAAATAATCTATACAGGAATATAATATAACTTGAAGCTAAAATTCTTTATCATACGATTTTTAACACTTTAAAGTATTTTCGTGACCATAAAGACGATCATCGATATATGGTTTACAATTTGTACCTACTTATTATTATATTATATCCCTGAAACAAGACAATATTTACATAACATGACTTTCAGAACAGTAACATTTATTCGACTGCACTATATACATTTAGGTCTTTACTATACTTAAGCACAATCTATTTATTGCACTTTACACATATAATATTGTCTTCTATTTACTTCAAAGATAGTAGATATAAATTCATTAAAAAGTATCGTTGGTTACAAAAATATGGTTTCAATATATTTGGATCAAAAAAATCACTGGTGCTTCTGTATAATTTGAGGCAAATTCTACTAAACATGTCTTGTATTTTGTGACAAAAATGTCGGAGTATGGTCGCTTAAGCACCAAAAATGTTAGCTAAACAGCGTTCGTAGTACGGACGTATATAAATGCTAGCTAAGACGAATATCATATATCTTGCACTGAATAAGTTCGTGGACCGTATGACGTCACAGCCCCGATGTACCGCTTAGGACAGGACGATCGCGAGCACTATTATTAATATAACCAGCGTAACCGACAGGCATATTATGAGGAAGATTTTTTTCTGGAATGACAAAGGAGAAACAAAAACAAAATAAATAAAATGATAAATGCTAATGGCTATGAATACTTCAATCCTAACGTGCGTGAATTGTGATGTTTTGATTGTCTGTGAGCATCAAATGTTATTTATGTTTATATATAAAAATAATATGTGATTATATTGATTTCTATGATGTATGTGTGGATAAGATATGGGTCCTCTATTCAAAGTTAATAATATAGCATAAAAATCTCTGGTAGTTCATGATCATGTCTTCATTAATAATTGTAAGGAGTCCATGAAGTTATTTATAAATTATAACTGTGCGTTTCTTTTTTTGGAGGAAATTTGTGCGTGAATATTGTATAAATCTGTTATAAAATTGTCATTCTCATTCCAATGAATATTACTTAATACATTTCAATAATGGTAATATTGAAAATTAAATAAGCTAATCTTTTGACTTTTACATGCTAAAACACCGCACCAAGCGCGTGCACAACAAGGTACGTACAAAGCTCTACAACATATAAAAGCTGCAAGTGATTCTTACAAATATTTGTCAATCCTATATTATTCAATAATTATCTAAAATCACTTCACGTATCTCATTTCCTTATCTGGGGATTCGTTTCAAAACTTTCTGCTCAAGCCATGCAGTGAAATATTTGTGTCGCATTTAAATTTACTAAACTAATGTACTAGTCATGTTTGATTTCTCTAAAGATTGCGTTCATGCAAAAAATATATAACGATAGACGATAGATAAAAAAAACGAAACTGTAATTAGAAAGAAAGTCGAAATAAAAAAAAAAGAAATGTTAAAAACTTAACAGTTCAAAGAAAGTCGGAAAGCTATCAAGTTCCATGATTAATAACAGCTGAATCCACTCCCGGCGATTGCATAGGACTGTGACAGAAGAAGGTTACTGCCTCGTATTGGTATATTAGTTTGTGTTTCGCAGTCTTTGTTAGAGCCCACCGAGTCGGTAATTACCTTCCGCGCTTTGGTCGCCCACTTGTATGCTTGGACGAGTTCTCCGCCGCCCGACTCTACGTAGTCCGTCGCCTCGGTCACGTGGTGCTCGATGCGATCTATCAGTTCGCCCTGCTCGCGCTAAGGTCAAGGGCGCTGGGAGGAAACGGGACGCAAACACTTTGCGAACGGCCGATTGGTTCATACGATTATTATCACCCCACGGTAAGTATGTTACGGGAGCCGACCGATTATACGCTGAACGAGAATGTTAGAGTTAGGAAAGTTACAGAACCAAAAACAAAATAAATGCAAGTAGTTCGACACAAAAGAACACGTGAGTTACAGTACGTTCAGTGATCCCTTAATTAATACAGACATTGTTAATTCACAGGTTACTTGCTATATAATAACATGATTAGTGTATAGTATAAATGTTAGTTGGTAAATGTTATTATATAACAAATATCGATATACAGAAGGCAAATTACGCACACACCAAAATGAAATACACATTAGTGACACACAAGTCAAATAATTAGATTAAGTTAAGAAGCCCACTTCCATCGAGTTAGTCCGTGTTAAAACATATATATAATCACAACAATGAAAGCCAATTTGTGAATGCACATAATAAAGGGAGAACAAAAGACGGTGTGAACCAATCACCGAATCGTAGACTTAATAAAGCGAGGTTGATATTTGAGCCGTTCACGAAACAAAAAGGGCGGGAAGAGGGATCGGGAGGGTCGGGGGCGGAGGTCGGGGAGGGGGACAAACAAAACAAAAACGCATTAGCAACGAATGTAACGACATTGTGATAGGCGGACTCACCCGTCGAGCTTTGCTCTGATATTTTAGGGCCTTCTTTGTATCCTGTGTGGCAGTTTGGACATAGTCCACAGCGTGCTCTACATGATACTCAATGCGGTCGATCATCTCACCCTGTATCCATAGGATTGTGTTAGCATTTACAATTCTTATACAATTATTTATATATAACGTTTTGATGAAAATTCATTCTTAGGAAATGTTTGAAAAAAATTATGAGATCATTCGTGACGAATGATTTAATGATTCATACAATTATATGTAGGATGTGATGATCAATTTAATCTACCTGCAATAAGAGTTACATGAGCATCATAAAATATTTATAAGTTATTAGAACTTGAGCTATTATCGGATAAACCTATTACTTAGAATAGCATTTCCTGAAGCTGCCTTTTTCCTTATTGGTTTGGAAACTATTCAATTGGTTTTGTATGTATATGTTACATGATGAATAGTAATTTCTTTGTTGTTTTGGACCAATATTTTAGTTTGTTCATTACTCAACATATATGCAGCTTACTCCATTAAATAGTACAAGCAAAGACTACTCCTACTTTTTCATATAAGTATCAATCATGGTATTGCACTTTGAAATAGTAAAGCAGGCTTATGTATCCTGAAGGAGTACAAATATTAGAGTATTCAGTGACCTACTTCAAACTCCTGGTCAAGGCAATGGTAGTATATGTAATACAAATACAAGAATCGTTATGTTAACAAGATGAGTCATCTGATGATTAATTGTCATTTCGTCCTTGAATATAAGGCATTTCAAGGCGGGACATTTACACGCCCCGAGCTTAACTATCAGGTGACCAATGAGCCCGTTTACCCTCAAACAAAAATATGCATGAGAATACGCTATATGAGTCTCTACGCTAGGGTTTAAAGGTTAGCATTGTGGCAAACTCTGTGATAAAGAGACCAATCAGCACATTGCAATGAAAAGTCAATCTCAAAGTATTGGCAATATTTGGATTTATCATAGCCACCGTTGACATTTTAACTATATAATTTGACTCTTCCACATCGAAATGTTATCTAATTATACTATTTGGTTCACGTGACCCATCATCACATCTAATCTCAAATAGAAATAAATAAACCTTACTCATGACAAACATGGCAACGTCTAGAAACAGTAGAATAAGAGGTCTAATTAGACTTCTCACAATGCTATCTAAACTGGTTCAGGATCTTCAAGTTCGTCTATCAAAACCTGATTCTCAGAGACCTTAGAGCTTCAATTGTACAATGATATTGAAACTAGTTTCAAGTGACCCTTATCTGAAATAGCAATAGATGTATGACCTGACTCTCGACAAGCATGGCCATGTCCATGAACATGTCGTGCAGCTCCCGGATCGACGTCTCCAGTTTGATGATGTCCGCGTGCCTCGCCTCGATGTCCGCCAGCGTCTGCTTCGCTTGCTGCGTCTCCATGATTATCTGAAATTTGTCATCGTAATATGTTAGAACTGAATATATATAATACTAGTAGCTGCGCACCAGGGCTTCGCTCCCGTGGGAATATCGGGATGATAAAATAATAATAATAGCTCCCCAGACCGATTTCGGCCATGGTGGCCAATCTCAACAGAGACTAGCCAGCTGCGCAGGAGATATTATAGTGCACAAGTGTACGCGCGAACACAGGTGCACTCTCTTTTCCTTTTACTCTCATAACCCGATGGGATGGCAGACCGACACGACCGGAGAGAGATCAGGCGCAGCCTCGTTGGTCTAGTGGTTGCATCTTTGACTACAGATCGAGGGGTCCCCCGGGTTCGATTCCCGGGTGGGGCCAAAAAAAAAATTTTATTAGGATTTCTCTGACAAAGAAATCATAGTAACAGCCCTGAGTTTGGAAGTTGGCGGTGTTGGAACACCCCCGTGCCTCGGAGAGCACGTAAAGCCATCGGGATGATATATAGCCTATAGCCTTCCTCGATAAATGGGCTATCTAACACTAAAAGAATTTTTCAAATCGGACCCGTAGTTTCTGAGATTAGCGCGTTCAAACAAACAAACAAACTCTTCAGCTTTATAATATTAGTATAGATGATATATATAATACTACTTTGACACGATTGGCGCAGTGGATACGGCAATGGTCTATTGCGCCGGAGGGTGTGGGTTCTAACCTCACGAATAGAAAATTATGTGATGAACATTGTAATTTTCTACTGTCTGGTTGTTAATTTATCTATAGTATTTATGTATTTACAAAAAAATATGTTTAAGTATGTCTGTGTGTCTATCAGTCATCTAGTTTCAATAGTACAAGCTTTGCTTAGTTTGGGACTAAATGGCGTTGGGTAAATATCCAGGATTATTTATTTATTATAGCATTCAATACATACATAGAAATGTATGTATAAAATGTTATAATAAATAGATTATTCATACTAACCATATTTGTTTAATTTTAACAAAATGTAAAATTTTAATCTAACATTATATTTGTAAAAGCGCCGATAATGCAGTACCTGCACAAGGTGGCATAAATAATATAAAAATGTAAATTATAGCAAACAATAGATAATATTTTGATTTTTGACTTTGACTACAAATAGATTTGATTGCTACGTGGAAACAGGAAAATAAAGTCGGCGACAAGTGATAAGATATGCTCACGTCGCGTTAAAGTCGATAATTAAAGTGTGTCTGGAGTATCATCTATTTAAAAAGCAAACATGTAAATTATAAGAAATGTCCTATCCTATACAATAATTATACTATGAATGTTACCTTCTATAACCCATTTCATTTTCTTTTCTTTTTGTTTTTTTACCAATAACGTTTATGTACACCAGACAAGTTCTAAATTTGCTCAAGTAGTTTTGAAATGACTGAGTTCTTCCATTTTAAAATGTATACAGTAAATCTAAAAGATTCAGATTTAAAAATTAATGCAAATTAGATTAATTTTGATTTACAGCCTATGTGAATGCAACCTAGATTAATTTTCATTGCGTACGAGTCATATTGAATGTCATCACATCTTCTCACAATCATTATTTTAAGTCTTTGTTTTTTATACGAACGTTGAACTATATAATATCTCGGAGGTAGTTTTAAGATAAGTTATCGCCATTGTTCGATAATTCAATCAAGTCCAGATTGCAATCGATCTACGTGCAGTTTGCATGAATATATTTATTTCATTAAACCGGGCATGCCGTTCGTATTCATTTATTGATTTTCATCGCATGCACGGTGGACCTGTAATTACTATCACAGGTTGTTTCAGCGCGGTTTGTTAAGCGCATTCGCGTTAATGTGATTGCGAAGTACTGAATATCGCATAATTAGGCGCAATTCCAACCGTTTGCTGTGTTATGTGATTACAGTTTATTATGTTTACAATTATCGACATTGTTAATGTAATTGTGTTATAACGAGTGTGTGGTATACGAATGTGAAATATTAAATGTCATAATGATTACCCAAGCTGGAAGACGTGTTTTAACTACACATCATTTTTACCTGTACATGTATAAAAAATCCGTTAATTGTTCTTTATTTAACTATACCGTATATGTTATCGTGTATTAGTATAAGTGAATATTGAAAAACTACTGTCATAAACCATTCACTCCGAGTGTACATTTTGCTTGTGAAAGTCGTTTGAATTCGCACCAAAAATGTGTCCTACTAGTTGCTTTTGAATAATTCCTCGCAAAAATAATCCATCCCCTTTGTGAATACACAATCATACCGACGCTTAAATTGAGTGCTTCTTTTGTGCTCCGCGAGTAGGCATTGCTCATAGACATACTAGCTCCCTGTTCTGATACTGTACCCGTATGAGCAATTCTTCGGAAGTTAGTAAGAAAACTAGCCAAAATCCCATCACAACCAATATTAGAAGATTTGATTAAGATATTTTTAGTCTCATTGAGGTAATAAAATGTAAAACTAGAATGCGGATTGTTCAGATGACAAAGAATTTCTCCCGCATGAGTGCATCTTTATTGAATATTGACTCCCAATCAGAATTCGTTAGTCATCTTGTGCCCCTCTGTTATAACAATTGTAGACATACCATTTTCATGTTTTATACTGCTTAACATTTCAGAAAAACCGGCCAAGTTAGGCTCATACTCACGTACTTAGGGTTTCGTACCAGACATTCCTAATATTTATTAAGAATGTCTGGTACGGAAATTCATAATTTGTAAAAATTTCAGCTTTCTAGCTATAATTAATTATGATATACACCCTAGTGACAGACAGATAGATAAACAGTCAGCGGAAGCTTAGTAACAAGGTCCCGTTTTAAAAAAGCATAGAAGAGACTTCACCAGTTCCTAATCACCACCCTGAGTGGCGAACCCCATTCCCTACTTGCACTACACACCAAACTATTAATTTTATTATTATTTATTGTTCATATTATTTGTGCGTGTTATGTTAAGTATAGCACAAAATTTCTTTCTTTCTTTCTAATACGAAAAAGAAATATAAACATACCCCCTGAGTGAATACAGCCGGGTTGTCCTGCTCCAGCATAGCCTCGAGCTCGTCGTCGGTGGTCGCGCGGCCGGTGATCTCCAGCTGCCGCAGTATCCTGTTTTTGCACCGATCCCGGTAGTCCGTCTGCGTGCGGTTGTACTCGGTCATCACCTCGACGAACTTGCGCGACAGCGTCGAGTGCTGCGTCTTTCTTATCCTCAGGTCGGCTGACGATTTGTTCGAGTGCTCCTCTTGTTCGATGTTTTGCTCTATGTCTGTAGGGTGTTTGGGGTTGTTAGACAATATAATAGAATGCACTAGTTTAATATAGACTGTAGTCTGTGTTTCTTAGAGTAAACGTAACGTCGACAGGTAAATGGGAGAAAAACACTTCAAAGATCAAAAAAAATAAATATAATATCTAATTTAAAAAATACATAATGTATTTTATAACTTACACACCATACCTACACTTTTAGACAACCTTGGCGTAAAAGTTTTTAATAAAACATTTTTCAGATTGAAAATAAAAATAAAGTGGCTGCGGTAATAACTTGTTTCTCCTTTTTGATACACAAAATTGGTGATAAAATTAATAATGTAACGCCTATTTTATCATCTCTGAATGAAAGTAAAAAAGATTTTTCGAGTAAATGGGAACTTGTCCCGGCGATTTTATAAAACGCTCCCTCGAGAGTCTTTTCAAAGACTCAGAACATTTTATATTTTACAAATTTTATAGTCTCGTCTGACTCATAATTTCTAAAATAAAACGATGGAGCATTGCGCATAAGATTGTTGTTTCACAATAGAACAATTAAACACACAATCTAGGCATGAGTGTAAAAAATGTCTTTACTTACGTTTTAATTTTCCTCTAACTTTGTTGGCAGTTTTCTTGATATCGGCCATGAGATCTTCTAACTCATGCTTTGTTTCTGAAAAAATATATTGTATTATTAGTTGTTTATGAAAGTTTTATAGCTTCTCATGGGAGACTATAGTACATAGTATTACTAGACTATATACATAATATTTAAACAGTACATAATATGTACTATGAAAGCCCATTTTACTATTTATTGCAGTTAATATATACATTGTTATGTAGTGTATCTGTACATGCATACAGATACACCACATAACAATATACGATAGTTACATAATTCTAACAAATAAATCAAAGTGCAATAATAACATAATAAATTAACGCTTAAATTTTAACGATTCGAAAATTGGATTTTCATGTTTTCCATAATAATAACGCTTATACAAGTTAGGACGATAAAATTATCAAAGTTAACAAGACTTAAAACTTTGATCCCAACTTAAGAATGCCTATTTATCAGACCATGAAAATCTTAAGTGGATGACATTAAGAAGATTAAAATATGATACTTGAAATATTATAATGCTAACATCAACAACTTTCTTGTTGCTATTAAATTTCATAGTTTTTGTTGACATTTTATCTCGACGGTATTTTGTTGTTGATAAACAAAAAATAACAAGATAAAATAATAAAGGTTCAAGTGCTTCCTACGACATTTTGGAATTAACTTAGAAATTTAAATAACATTGACATCTAGAACTGAATTTTAATTCGATAAGCGTTACGATGTATAATAATAATGGATTGTAGGAACTTCTTTGTAAAATTAATAAATTATTGACCTATTTCTTTTATTTATTTATATATAATCTTATTTCTCATAATTTACTTATAACTTAAATAAATCACTCAATAGAATATTATAACTACGCCTGCTTGTCATTCCAAAGCATATAAAAATGCTAAAGTGCGCCCTCCACTATCATATATCATATCTACGGTAAGGTTATGAATAAAATCGTCCCACAGTAAACTTCCCACGCTTGGGGTCGTCCGTGCTAAACATAATTGCATGTCTGCTTCGTCTTTGTGCAATCGATGTAAATATCGCATTTTATTGATAAATCTTCAAATAATAACAATTTTTGTTTTGTAGTCGCAAACCAAATGAAAATGCTCAAATACCCTTGCAATTTCATTATATCATATATACGGTAAGGTTATGAATAAAATCTTCCCATAGTAAACTTCCCACGCTAGAAATAATTGTTTGTACTTCATATTTCTGCAATCGATGCACATATCGCATTTTAATAACAAATATTCAAATAATAATAATTCTTGTTTTGTAGCCTCAAACCAATTGAACATGCTCAAATACCCTTGCAATTTCATTATATCATATCTACGGTAAGGTTATGAATAAAAATCGTAGCACAGTGACTTCCCACGCCTGAGATCGTGTGTGCTAGACATAATTGCTTGTTAGATTCAGCTTTGTGAAATCGACATAAATTTCACATTATATTAAAAAATCTTCAAATAATGACGATTCTTGTTTGAAAATGAAAATGTACATACACCCCTGCAATTTCGTTATACCTTATCTACGGTAAGGTTATGAATAATATCGTCGCACAGTGAACCTGCTCCGCTTTTGATCGTGCGTGCTAGACATAATTGCTTGTCTAATGCAGCTTTGTGCAGCTGACATGAATCTCGCATTTGATTTTCCAATACGCCCGTTTATTCATTTAATTCCGAAAATAAAATATTCCACATCTAATTTATATTCGATTCTGCATAATATATTCTTTAAGAAATTGTCACCAAAACACGAGATACGATATTTTATTAGGTTAAGGTCTAGAAATATTATATTTGAGCATATAATGATTAGGACATGTTGTATATAATCTAGAACGATATTTTTACGTATAACTAATTAATATCTAATTTTGTTTGCTTTTATTTCTGAAGTTTTCTTCAACAATCCTAGAAAGATCTACCTACCTTCATTGAATATGATTGACGACTAATCATCGCGCCACTGAAAACCTCATTCCTACTATAATGAGTGAAACGTTCTCCTAGTCTACACCGGAAATTAAGATTCGTAAGATTTATATCAAATGTGAAAAGGCGCTCAATGAACACCTTAGCGAATTTCATCTCTTTCTAGACACTTTATCATTTTCACTTTTAAGTGCTAGGTCCTCAGACAATAATGGCCTAAAAATTTTAATATTCAATGCACCGTACAAAAAATTAAATCCATTCTTAGTACATTAAGCGCTAGACTATAGCATGTACAAGAGAAAGTTTCCAAGTAAACAATTACTGCAGATTGCAGGCTACGGTTAGTCCAGTGCAAAGTTAGTCAATTAACTGGAGGCCACAGCCTGATTCCCACTCGGTCGAACTTGTCTGAGAAATAATCGGCACGATAACAAGTGCCATTTCGGTGCCGCAGGGCGCTCAACAAAGTGATACAATTAGCAGTAAAGTACACTTCGCTCGTATAACTTAGAACGTCGAGCGTTAGTATATTGGAAACCAATGAAACTGATTCTTTGTTAGTTATGTGTCTTGTCGGTGTAATCAACTTTTCCCAACTATAAATAGCTGGAGGCGGTGTGAATTAGTGTCTTTCTTATTGCGGGACACGCTGTTGTTCAATGACATTGTTACAAGTTGCTATGTCGATACAAAAGTTTAGATTCAATTTTGTTTTACGCATTTGTGTGAAATGACTTTTGAAAATTAAGACGCACAACAAAGTATTATAAACCTAGCTAGCATATTTTGAAATTAGAGATGCAACAAATATTTATTTGGTATTCCGTGTATTCGGCATCTTTTGCACTATTTGTTCAGGTATTTCAATTTTCTTAAATTATTAAAAAAATCATGTTAGAGTGTATACGCGACAATACAATGAAAATATCGTATACCGAGTTATTTGGCGGAATATCGGGTTCAGTAAAATGTATACTGAATAGTATTCGTTATTTGGCACAACCACTATTCCGCGCATTAGTAATTTAAATCAACACATGAACCAGAATCATCTAATTTGAACGTGAACATTATTTTATTTTTTAAAAGGTTCAAAACAAAATATAACAAGCAAAACAAACGTCGAAATGGTTGGTTATTTTCTCGAAAGTCGGTGTAATAGACAAATCACCTCCATAGCCGCTACAAGCTCTGTTAAGCCGGCTTGTACGGCTAAACGTACGATATATATTCATTAATTTCATTTGCTTTCGCTGCAGTGTTACATTTTTAATGTGACACGCAACATTTCAGCTATTTTTAGGTCACCCTGAATTGTGTGATTTTAATCGACCCTCTGTTAACTTGGCACCAAATTATGTTAAACAGGCTGAAGGATTAGAAATTAGACCATTAGATTTTTCATTCCATCATCCAAATATACAAATTTGAATTGCTGTTTAAGTTAATACAAAGCAAATGTTTGCTCAAAGAAATCTTTGAGAAGAAATGTATCTCCACCAAGTCCTAAATCCGTTTCTTCGTGTTTTATTTCAGTTTACCCGACTTTTTATACTCGAGACAAAAGTTAAAATAAGCCCAACATATAAAACGTGAAAATTCCATTTGGCTCGTACATTGTTGCCGTGCGGCGGTCTTTCACGTGTTCTCTACCGAGTCCCCAGAGAAATGTAATCGTTGACATAATTCCACTGGATATAACTGAAACTTTGTTATGTTTGAGATTATAACGCTCCAGTTAATACTTAAACACTTTTTTATACATAAAGGTCGTAATATTCGAGGTCGAGAGGCCAAGTTATTTAATATTAAACAATTAACGTGAACGCTGTTCAAAATCCTCGACTATGCACATTCTGATGGATATGAAAACAATGTTTAATGATTAAATAGCTGTATACGGCATCATCAAGTTTTAATTTCAATAAATTTTATATTCGCTGTTTTCCCAACAACAGTTGTGAATCACAAAGAAATTTTAATTAACGTTAACAATTTTCATCACGAAAGCGTCAAAATTCGTTGCCAACGAGGTCGGTATTTGTTATTATTACATTAAATTAACAATATTTTGTAGTACTGCAAGGTCGGGTCGTGGAATAGCAGTAAAAAGAAACAATGGTAAACAGTAAGAAATTGCGAAAAGCCCTTGCCGCGCCATTGAGTTTTCATTAGTTCCGTCTAATCCTGAGTCGATTCTTTCAAGCGAACTCTTGACAACGTTCTATGACCTTTCCACTTAGAACTGTTTGATATTACTTTCATTTTAATGATGCAATTGAAATTAAAAATTTTACAGGAACTCTCTGCTTACGATTAATAAAATTACGATTATTTAAATCATGAGAACGTATCATATTTGACATAAACGTTTCAATTAGTCAAATACAGGGCGGTGGAAACCGAAACATTTTTAAGGAAACACAAAATTCTCTTGTCATCATCACAAATAAATTTAAAGAAGAATTAAATTGTGTACAAAGAAATAAAATGGTTGCTTTTTCAAACAAAATAAATGTTGCAAACATTAGTACAAATATAAGACACCATTAATCACGATTAAAGAAACAACATCGGAAGTATAGTTCAAAGTTCAATCACAATTTCAACCAATTAGTTTAATCTTAAATTTATTTTAATAGTCACAAAAAAAATAATCATGGCATTCAATTACGATTGGTTTATTGAATTCCTATTGTTTGCTGTGAGTTATGTTAGCAACGATTATTTCAACATTTTTCCTGTTTGTGGATAAATTACACCGATTGTTGTTTGTAATGACCGCAAAAGTGTAAGTGACGTGTTTTGTAGTGACCCTTATAAAATAATAAAAAAACCGCCACCCTGTATATGAACCAAGAAAGAAAAAATGTATTTAAGGAAATAATTATTTACAGCTTTAAAAGAACCTTTATGTAACAAGTTACAAGTAATTACACGGAAGCAATAAAACGATAATATTCTATAATCTATTTAGAAATTTCTACTCCAATTAAAGTACTTCGAAAGAAGCACTAAAAATATTATAATTGCATGACGAACCGATAAGTTGTGTATTGTGATAACAAGGATTCGTATTTACGCTCGCCTACGCAAACATCGTCCTACAATCCGCCCACAGCGGAATCCTCGTTTTCAGATCACTACGACACGCCCACAAATTACCAGCTCGTGGGTATAAAGGGCACGATAATAATAGATCCTCGTCAATAGCTGTTTATTTTTGCACGTTGACTTTTAAAGCTTTAACATTTCCACTTGCTTTATTTTATGAGATTTTCTATATTTATGTTAACGGGGGATCATTTATATACTCACTTTCATCTGACTGGGGCGCCGATAAAATGGCACTGTGCTTTTTCTTTACCTCTTCGACATTGGCCTGAATCTTATCTATCATCTCCCGTATTTCTTCAACCTGTAAAATTTAAAAGAAATTAGATACCAGTATCACATTTTTCATAATATATCGGTTTATCGGTTTAAATTCATTTCGAAGTATAAATTCCTTTGTAGACGTAAAGATGAACGTTTAAGTCTGGGCGTGCAGACGAAGCACAAGGCTCAAGGTTCTTGAACCTAAAGTAAAATAGATCAATGAAACAAAAAAATATTTGCTCAACAGTCAATGTTTAACACACTTTCATACCTATATCTCACGATATACAATTATTACATTATACATGTGCGCACTCAGAAAGGGTTCAACGTTTTTTACATTGAGCAAAGAAAAAGAACCGGGACAGTAATTATCTGAAGAGCATGAAAGCGTCAGTAAAGAACTCTCAAGATTTTTTACAATGAACATACTCTAGAAGGTTTAAAATGTTGACGAGTGTTTACTTCATTTAGGATAATTCCAATGGTTTCAAGCGGTTATAACAATTACATTTCTCAATTGACTTAGAATAAATTTGTTTTTTTTTTTTAACATTAAATAACTATAATAACAATAGCCGTGCCCGGCGGTTTCACCTGCGTAAATTCTGACCCGACCGTTTTTGCGTGAAAGAGTAACTAACATAGATCCTCACAAACTATCGCAATTATAAAATTAGTAGGGATTGTATAAATTGCCGGTGTTAATTAAGAACGGCATTATTATGACAGCTTATAGCCAAATTGCGGTATAATAAGTCATATTGAAAGAAGTGTAGGCTATATAAAAACATGGACAAAACTGTAGATTTGAAAAGCAGTGTATGAACGACTTGTAGCTTTTTATCAACTAGGACGTACAATAATTTGAGGCCTATATTAAATGTGTATAGTAAAGGCTTTGTCCCTGGCAACAATCCAACCACAGCCCAAATGCCCACTTGGTTATGTTGATTTTCCCTGAGTGTTCATGAATGCCCTAATTCATTTATTCATCTTTGAGTGTCTACTAATAACAAAAAATATGTTTTATGATTTCTTGATGAAATTAACGTATGTAATTTTATGAAAAACACTTTTACCTAACCTCTGATTCTACAATAATTAAATACTTTAAAAAACATTATGGCAGTGTAACTTTTTTAATATAGTTGAATTGGAATTTAAATGTGTTTTACTTCGAATAATATCGAGTTGAAAATTTGTCGACTCAATTGGCGTAGTAGATATAGTATTATCTATTGCCCCAGAGAGTAATACATATTAAAAAAAAGGTATGTTTATCAGTTGTTTAGCTTCCATAGTACATACAAGCTTTGCTTACTTTGAGACAGGATGGCAGCGTGTTAAATGTCCGCTAATATTTATTTAAACGATTTGAACTAAAATATTTCCGTAATTTGAACTAATCTAAATTTGTATTGAAGCAAACAAGGTATATCGATCAACTGTAATTAAGCAGATACCTATTGGCTGCTGTATAATACGCTTATGTGTACTTCAAGTGCTGATCGTCTAATTGAATTACGAACATGATGTCATTGATCGTGACACATAGTTAGTAAATGTTTAAATATGGACCAATATTATAGACGGATTATTTTGCCGGTTTTTATGAGGTGGGTCGAACATATACATGTACGTACCACAAAGCCTACAGGTATGCTAGAATAAAAGTCACTGTAGAAAGTATCCTACAGTCTCTTGTAAGATATAAGTAGTTTGTGGATTGTTCCATCATTTTGACTTTAACATACAAATTGCATTTAAAATGTCTCTGCTACTTAAGCGGATTTTTTATGACAGGAAAGGTAAGGCTTCCACGCGTGAATAGGATCATATTTACTGATCAATTTAACAAACACAATTCGCTTCGTTACTGATTTCATTTATGCGATTTTATATGTTTTAAATTATATGAATAATTCATAAAATTTGGTTGAAAATAAATGCTATTTCCTTCCCTTGTCTTAATAAAATCCAATGGCAATCCGTTTTATTTTGTCGATATCAAACATAACGATATTTTCCTGATCTATAAACAATTACACACATCAATACGCATATGCGTAATCCTGTTTCATAGGCCTCAAAATATTTAACGAAAAGCTGAATTTTCCAAGCGATATGAACAATAAAGCCTCCCTCAGAGCAGTGAGCCTGAAAGATAAGTTGAACCAACAGTGAAATAATGCTATCGCCTGTGAAATATGGCTGCTCATTGTACATGTAATTCGTATTTCGTAATCGGTCGTTCCTCAAGTTCAGGGTCGCGACGATTTGGATAAGCGTACATTTGAATATATTTAACATGTTTATTTTGGATGAAAAATATTAATTCAATTCAATTCTTTATTAAGCAAAGTCTGTTCTGTCTCATCTGTTATACATGAGATTCTAGTACATGGCTAAATTGGTGTAAATATTGTCGGCAACATCTTGTGATTTCATATATTAACAAGTTCTGTATGTCATCTTTTTATGCAAATGTCACTTATTAATTGTTAGTTGTCATCAAAGTCCCATAAAAAAGTAGGTGCGTTCAGTATCTGGGCGCATGGGTACCGATTGCGTCCGGTGCTCGAACGTCTTAAATTGACGTAACGACCCATCTACCCTCACTTTGCTAATAGTCGTTGTAACCAGCTGTGATTTGTTGTTAACTGACTAGTTCTATAATTGGCCAGTTTCACATGTTTCCATGACCCCTCTATTAGTTTATTACAATATATGTAATTATTATTTTACTAAAACTTGATACCTGCGTCGGGCAGCTATTTTTATAACACTATAAAAATATTTACTTATTTTAATAATAAATGAGAACAAAATTAATCAACAATTGGCATCTACTGAATCTTGTATTTTTTAATTTAAAATTATGTTCAGCGGTCCAATGTTTTAATGAATGCATGACCAGTCATGAATAGAATGGTTTATATAAGTTTTGCGATGTATTTTTAGTATTGGAGTGTATATACTACCTACATCCAACATAGTTACAAAAGAATAACAGAATAGTTTTAGATTGAACAACAATTTTAGATCAAAGAAGGATTAAACTAGAAATTGGAAACTCATGTCCTAACTTCACACTTGCAAGCTGCAACGGTGAGTTGAAAGAAACTGCGCTAAGTTTAGTTGCACCACAAACTTTATTATATCGTTCACGAGTCGAGTGGACGTGACAATGAGTAAACCCGTCGTGATCTCATTATCTGAGAATATTAAAAATCTCAAATCAATAGTATGCCAGTGGCACAATTTGTGTCTCCGTTACTCATACTAAACGAGTGACATTTAATATCTGGATCGGATGGAATAGCTAACATAGTCAAGGGTCAATAATGCGGTGACGTCACAGCTCT